>CM052704.1:5441496-5553931 GCA_028551405.1 Uromys caudimaculatus
GTGGCCCGCAGAAAGCAGGTTGAGCTTTTCTGCGTTCCTGGTGAGCTGTGGGGCGTGTCCTTGGCCCTCTGCTGGGTCTTGTGATCTCCGGCAAGGGATCTTTGTCCCAGCGCTGATCAGGTGTGGGGCCCTGTGGCCCAAGCTGAGGTTTCCCGCCGTCCAATTTATTTCATTTTTAAATTAAAGTATGTTTAAGTTTATAGTTTGATACTGGATATGACAGCATAGTACAGACAAATTTAAGAACGTTATTATATTTGTTATATGTAAATATATGCAAATTATATATTTATATAAATTTTATTTTACTGAAGTATAATTTTAACAATTAAAAAATCTTAGTTATAAGTAATTCTAAATGATTCAGAAAAACAGCCAATCTTTGAAATTCATGTGAACAAGAACAGTTTAAAAAAAAAAAGCAGTAACAAATTTCTGAGGACAAGGAAAAAACAAAAACATTACCAGGCTTTTTATCAGTAGATGTCAGCCCACAACCTGCCACAGAGTATTCTATTTTTCCAAATAATAATCCCCAACTGGGCAAAGAATTAGAGCCCCACGGTCTAGGCCAGTAATAGTAAGAGAATGTCAGATCCCAAGAGCTTGGGCAGAGACACTCTTTTTTCACAAAATAACAGGGAAATGGGGACCTACATTTTAGTTAAGTGGATGATTAATGAAAACTGTACACCAAAGAGAATGCAAAATTAAGAACACTATGCCTATTTAGGTCAGCTAATTTTTAATATACTCCAGAATTAACATCAGTAATATGAACATAGTTCACATTAAAGCAGGCCAGGCTCTTTGTTGCCAATCAAATGTAATGCTTGTGTATAATGTTTATATACACTATAATATAAAATATTATTTTCTCCACATTATAGACATATTCTATACACAATGTAACACTACTCATAAGAGCACAATATGTTTGGATTACCTGAGAAGTGGAAGGCATGAGAAAGCATGGTTAAGTATCTAGCATATAAAATAAGTCATATTTTCTTGTGAACACAATGTATTCAATTCTTTTTTATTTTGGCATGAAGATGATTCCACAGGAACAAAGTACAACCCACTGTTCTGTGTAGACCTTTGATGCTGTGTTGCTTAGCACTTCTCTATCTTTCACTTCAGAGCATATGGGTTGATGCTATCTTTATTCACTCAGGAACTGCTTGCTGGTTTTCTGGTATGAACCAGGTATACATCCAAAGATGAAGAAACACTGAGTACAATCAGTGATTTCCTCTCCTTATGTAGCATGCTTAGGGAATATGGCACATGCAAAAACATTGTTGAAAAATAATTATAGATAATGATAACCTCTATGGGAGGAAGAACCCTTGCAGTCAGTGAATGGTGATTTTCATGATCAAGAAAGACTGCTTAGAGTGGGAAGAAGACAGCAGGGAGATTTCCAGAAAGACATTGAAAGTACAAGATCAGGTGCAATTATCAAACTATATAAGAGTGGTTAGGGAAGGAGAGAAGAAGGGAGGGAAGGAGAAAGAAAGAAATGAAAAGGGGACATAAAGTCTGAAGAAAATCTAATTTGTGATTCCAGCAAAGCTACTTTCCTCGTGCCAAACACCTAAAGCCAGTGCAGAAGTCATCAAAGCCCTTTCCGGGTGCTGAGATTCAGGCAGACACAAACTATAACCCTTGAAAGATAGAAAAAAATTAGATGACTCCTATCATTACCTCAAATTTCTGAGAACGGTTATAGGCCATATCTGGAGGGAGGGGTAACACATGCTCATAGGATGGAGACACAGGAAGCTACAGCACAAAACAGGACCAGAGTGGAGGAAGTACTGCAGAGAGATGGCTACACAAATCTAAATAAGCCTATGGAGCCCTTGTCTGAGTACAAGCTGCATAAGCACAAGAATGTAGAATGACACTTGAGGGACAAGTAATCCCCAAAGCAGATTTGTGCTCCTGGAAGCCAGATATAATAGCTTTTTAAATACCTGGAGATTCCACAGAACCTTCCTATAAAAGGACTAAGGCTCAAGTATCACCAAAGTAAAGGCTTCTTAAGTTCCAAAACATAATTAAGCTACCCTGCCAACAATTAAAATGCCTGTTGATGCAAGTGATAAGGAAAAATAACAAAATCCAAGACACTAAATATATGAAACACTGTCAAGTTTAGCCCATGCACTCAATTAAAGCTGGTTAATAGAATCAGACTCAAAAATAATAAGGGACTGTCACAGATAAGGCTGCTATGAACGCAGTGGTCCTTTGGTATGGTGGGGCATCTTTTGGGTATATGCCCGAGTGGTATAGCTGGGTATTCAAATAGATATATTTCCAATTTTTTGAGGACCCTACAGATTGATTTCCAAAGTGGTTGTACCAGTTAGTGGCCTTATCTGTGATACCCAGGAGCTGGAAATTACCCAGATTTCCCACAATGGAAGAATGGATACAGAAAATTTGGTTCATTTGCACAATGGAATACTATTTAGCTATTAAGAATGAGGACACTAGAAAATATCATCCTGAGTGAGGTAACTCAGATCCAAAAGGACATACATGGTATGTACTCACTAATAAGTGGATCGTAGCCAAAAAAGTACAGAATACCCAGGATACACAATCCACAGAACTCGAGAAGGTTAACAAGCCAAAGGGCACAAGTAAGGATGCTTCAATCCCACTTGGGAGGGAGAAGAAAGTAATAATGGGAGGCAGAGGGAGGGAGGGACCTGGGTGAGAGAAGAGAGGCAGAGGGGAAAGGGAAACATGATCAGGTATTGGGGGGGGGGGGGCAGCAGAGAAGCCCCAAGGGCCAGAAGAATGAATGAAATGGAAATATCCAACCTCGGGGATTGGAAGGTGGGGGACCCTCTAAAATGTACCAGAGACCTGGTAGGTGAGAGACTCTCAGGACTCAAAGAGAGGGGTCTTAGATGAAATGCCCAACAATAGGGAGAGGGAACTTGTAGAGTCCACCTCTAGTAGAAAGACAAGGCTTCAAGAGGAGGGATGGGGTTGCCATTCCACAGTCCAAAGTCCTGACCCAAAATTGCTCCTGTCTAAAAGAGCTACAAGGACAAAACTGGAGAAGAGACTGAGGGGAAGGAGGTCCAGTTACTAGCCCAACTTGGGATCCTTCTCAAGGGGAGGCTCTAAGGCCTGACACTATTACTGATGTGGTGTGCTTACAGACAGGAGCCTAGCCTGGCTCTCCTCTGAGAGTCCCAACATATAGCTGACTGTGACAGATGCAAATACTTACACCCAAACAATGAACTAAAGTTTGGGGGGGGGGTGCCTGTGGTTGAATTAGGGAAAGGCTGGAAGAAGCTGAGGAGAAGAGCGGCCCCATAGGAAGACCAGCAGTCTCAGCTCACCTGGACCCCCGGATCTCTCAGACACTGAGCCACCAAAGGGGCAGCACACACCAGCTGATATGAAATCCCTAACACATACACAGCAGAAGACTGCCCGATCTGGCCTCATTGAGGAAAGATGTGCCTGACCCTTGAACGAATTGAGGCCCCAAGAATATGGAAGACCTGACAAGGCCTGGGAGGGTGGGAACATCCTCTTAGAGACAGGTAATAGGAGAGGAGGAATGGGATGAGGAACTGTGGGATGGCAGACTGAGAGGGGGTAACAGCTGGACTGTAAAAAGATAAAAAAGATTTTAAAAGATTTAAAAAATGAGACTTAACAACTAAGAATTTTGCAATGGTTATTATCAGTATGCTCAAGATCTTAAAGAAATAAGTGGGCATAATAAGGGAAGAGTAAAATCTACCAGGAAACTAGTGAGAATTCCAGAAGTGAAAAACATAACACCTGAAGAAAAGTATTAATAAATTGGTGGATTAGATTCTGTAGGGAAAAAAAAAATCATTGAGTTTGAGAACAAACATAAGAATCTTTGCCAGTCGCTTTAGTTGGGAAGGTAGCTCAGTGAGAGAAGGTTTGCCTTGTAAAAACAAAGCCCTGGGTTTAAGTTCTGGCACTAAAAGGATAAAATTTCTCTTTAAAGACAGTTATCCAAAGCAAAAAGAAAATCATTACCATGTAATATTAAAGGCAAAATACACTTTAAAAGCACAAGAAGCCAAGTACAGTGGCACATACTTTTAATCCCAACACTCATAAGGCAGACACAGGCAGTTCCCAGAGTTTGAGAGAACCTTAGTCTTGTCAAGGCTGCAGAGGAAATCCCTATTTTAAGCATACAAACAAAATCAAATAGCAACAACAAAAAGCAAATAAAATCAGTATTGGAAAGTACATATAGTGGTTAAATTCTTGAATTTATATACACAGTATTTTGTTGTTGATGAATGAAAGATAATTTAAAACTATATTGTGCATCACATAATAAAGGATGTAGCAAATAACAGAGGTAAAATGAAATAGTAAAAATTTAAATTAACCAAAAAACATAAAAGAAAGGAAGAATGTAATAACAAAGAACAGATGAAACAACAAACACAAATAGCAAAGCAAGAGATTTATATTTGATAGCAACAATAACATTACTGATGAAACATCTAACTAAAATATAAAATCAGATCCGATAAAAATCATGATACAGCCTTTCTGGGAATCCACAGATCAAACTTACCGGGGAAGCTGGTAGGCTAACTGCAGATCTTCACTTTTCCTGTGGTTTCTCTAAGTTCAGTTCCCTACTTCTCATCCCCACCACTGGAACAAAATACCTGCAACAGCCTCCCTTCCCTTCCTACACCCAGCTCCACTGAGCAAACAGATCTTCCACTCCTGGTTGTCAGCAAATTTTCTGGTTGCAAAATTAACTTACAAAAAATCAGTAGCCCTTCTATATAGAAATGACGGACTGAGAAAAAAATCAGAGAAACATCTTTCACAATAGCCTCAAGTAGTAAAAATATCTTGGGGTTATTCTAACTAAGTAAGTGAAATGCTTGATTGATAAAATCTTTGAGACATTGAAGAAAGAAAATGAAGAAGATACCAGAAAATGGAAAGATTCCTCTATGCCTGTGGATTGGTAGGATTAATATAATAAAAATGCCCATCCTTCTAAAAGTAATCACAACAACAAAAAAAGCAAATAGATTAACACCAACCACCTGGCACAAAGCTGAACTCCAACTGAATCAAAGACCTCAACATAAAACTAGATACTCTGAACCTGTTAGAAGAGAAAATTGGTATTAGCCTTGAATTAACTGACACAGGAGAAGACCTTCTAAGAAGAAAACTGATAATATAGGCACTAAAATTCACAACTAATAAATGGGACTACAGATTCAATAAAATCTCCCATCAAAATCCCAACACAAGGAAACTTTTTTACTTCATATAGAAACACACACAAAAACAGGATAGATAAAAACAATCCTAACAATAAAAGAACTTCAGGAGATTTCACCATTCCTGACCTCAAATTATACTAAAAAGTTATAGTAATAAAAACAGCACAGTATTGTCATAAAAATAGACACATTGATCAATAGAATAGAAGACCAGACATAAACTCACACACATATGGACACCTGATTTTTGATAAAGACACCAGGAATGCAAACTGAAAAAAAAAGACAGTATGTTTAACAAATGGTGCTAGCCAAACTCGATGGTTGCAGGTAGAAGAATGCAAATAGATTCATACCTATCACCCTGCACAAAGCTCAACTCCAAATAATCAGAGACCTCAATATGAGAGCAGATACTCTGAACCTGTTAGAAAAGAAAATGGGTTATATTCTTGAGCACATTGGCACAGGAAAAAAATCTTTCTGAACAGAAAACTGATAGCACAGGAACTGAGATAAATAATTAATAAATAGAACTTCATGAAACAGAAAAGTTTCTGCATGGCAAGGACACTGTTATTTGGAGAAAATAGCAGCCTACATAGTGAGGAAGATTTTTATCAATTCCACATCCTATAGATATCTAACATACAAAATATATAAAGAACTTAAGAAACTTGATATCAAAAAACCAAATAACCCAATTTCAAATTGGAGTACAGATCTAAACAGAATTATCAGTAGAGGAAGCTAAAATATCTGAGAAATGCTTAAAGAAATGTTCAACATCCTTTGCCATCGGGGAAATGTAGATCCAAACTACTTAGACATTCCATCTTACACCTGTCAGAATGGATAAGGTCAATAATACAAGATAATGCAAGTGACAGCTCATTTGGTGAGGATGTGGAACAAGGAGCACTCACTTACTGCTGGAAGAAGTGCAAAATTGTACAGCCACTATGGGCATCAGAATGGAAGTTTCTCAAAATGATCAGAATCAGTCTACCTCAATATCCAGCCATACCACACTTGGGCATATATCCAAAAGACCAAAGAATGCTTTAAACTACTACAGGAACTTTCTCAGACATGTTCATTGTTATTGTATTCACAATAGCCAGAAACTGAAAACAGCCTAGATGTTCAACAGAAAATTGGATAAAAATAAATTGGTACATTTACACACTGGAGTATTACTCAGGTTTTTTTTTAATGACATTATAAAATAGGTAAACAAGTAGATGGAACTAGAAAAAATCATCCTGAATGAGGTATCCCAGATCCAGAAAGATAAATATATGTATTCACTTATATTTGGATATTAGACATTAAATAAATTATAATCAAGCTACAGTCCATAGACCCAGAGAGGTTATGCATAGAGGAAGGACTAGGGGAGAGACATAGATATGCCTGGGAGGGGAAAATAGAATATATTTTATGGGTGGCTCAGAGCCAGAGGGAGGGGTTTATGAGAACAGAAGGATGGCATAAAAAGGAAGGGAGATGGGATTGAGGGAGGGAATGCCAAGGAGAGACTACTAGACTTGAAGAGCATTTGAGAGACAGTAACGAAATGCAGTAGAAAATTCCTGTAATGCATGAAGTCTTTCTAATGAAGACTCCAAATAAAGAGGGAGACAGACCTCTACTGATCATCTGTTGTACAGGGGCTAGGTTTCATCAATTGCGTTGTTGAACAGAGTTCAGTGGAAATCCTCAAACTCAGGCTGTTGGCAAGACAATAGCCAAAAACGTGCTCTCCACAAATCAACAAAGCCGCACTGACAAAGACAACACCATGGAACTCAGAGAACATGTAGAGATCAAGTGAGTTTTTATAGAGAACCTTCACCCCATGTTCTAGTGTCTATAACAAAAATGTTCTCTGGAGGCTTCCAAAAGAGAAAAATAAACACCAATCCAACCATAATATACCCTTAATTTATGAACTGTTTAGCCTGCAAAATATGCTAGGGCATTGTTGGCACAAACCTTATGGGAACACCTAACATATGTCTGATTTGACTGAAAGTCTATGAGATAGAACCCAAACCTGGCCTTGTTTGGATATCCAAGAACCAAAATCTAGATAGGACATGGACTATCTAGAAAACCATAAATACCACTGGTCTGAACAAAAATAATAACAATACAATGATCCCTAATGATATTCTGCTATATTCATAGATCAGTGTCTCATTTAACTGTCCTCAGAGAGGTTTCTTCCTGCAGCAGACAGGAACAAATACAGAATATGCAGTTAGGCAGGGGGCAGGGGAGGGAGGGGCGAAGAGAGTGTGGAGCACACAGCTCACAAGGAGAGATCTTCATCTAATCCCTCCCCTCAGAGCACAGGGAACCCCACAAGGCAACAAGAAAACAATGCCCTCTAAAACAACTGTTCAATGCTCTTATGAACTCAGAGACATAAGCAGAACGCACGGAGCCTACAGGAGTCTGCACCAGGTCTTCTGCATGTGTACTGGAATTTTCAGTTTAGTACTTTATGGATTCACTGCATGTGAATGAGTCAGTTTTTGATTCTTGTACTTTCATTTGGACGTCTCTTATTTTTCCTTTGGCTTGGTTTGTCCAACTTCGATATGATGATTTTTGTTTTATTTTCTTGTATTTTATTTTGTCATGTTTTGTTGTTGTCTCCTAGAAGCCTGTTCTTTTCTAATGACAGAAATGCAGTGGATCTGGATGGGAGATGAAGTGGAGAGAAGCTGTGAGGAGTGGGTGGAGGGTGAACTGTATTCAGATTACAATGTATGAGAAAAGAATCTTTGTGTGATAAAAGGAGGAAAATATAAAATCAGTCTAAGAAATACAATTTTACACTTCAAACAATGTGATAAAACACATAAAAGGTCCCATGTTTGATGCTTAACAATGAGAAAAAAAACTATTGAGCTATGTTAAAGAACAGTTCTATAATTTTATTCTGGCCTTGAAACATTCTAGCAAGATTTAAACAAAACAAAACAAAACAATGGATTCTAGAATTCCAGTATTGAAAGATTGAAGTAAACTAGGGAATTACTTTAGTACTTGAGGCTAGAAATGGCAGTTTATACTAGAATGAATTTTATGGATAGAGAGAAAAGTAGACATAAACAAGACTGATCTTCAGAAAACTTACATGTACATTTTATTTTATATAATAAATATATTTCAGGAAAATTTTCATAAAGACAAGTTGTATTCCCCTAGTAATATCTGAAGATGTTTGCTCTTTAAAAAAGATTCTATATATGACAAAATTTTATTCAAAGTAGATTAATTAAATGTTGCAGTTTTAGAATTGGAAAAATGGCAATACAATAAAACTCAAATGTTGACTATTTCTTGAATATAATCTAAATTCTGATTTAGCTTCACATGTACTCAAATTTTAGTTATATTAGGCCACTGTGGCTAGTAACGTCTAAAATATAACAGAAAACTACTAAAACCCTGATAATAGTATTTTCTTGCATCTGTAATGAGTTCCAGAATGATACTAATTTTGTACTGGGGGATTGGATTATTATTTGCTCTGCCTGGAGCATGCTTTGCAGTAAAGGTGAAACTACAGTCAATGTTTCAGTATTTAGCTGTTTGAAAATAGCATTAAACTGTCGTGAGTATGTCCATCATCACATTTTTACCATCCGTGGAATGACTTAGCTTTGTCCAATGAAACATTTCATTTTACTGAGAAATACCTAGAATATTCAATGAGTTAATAACTCTGTATATATAAAATTGAAATAACCCACTATTATTCTCCTATTCTATGCCACTGTGTGGCCAAAGAATTACATATTAAAATAAAATTTTCTATACATATGAATATAGGTATGTATTAACATACCTATAAGTAACATACAAAGAAAGCAGGCTATATTTAGGAATATATGCATATATATACTTACAAATTATAGCAAAAATTTATGAAAAATGGAATAAGCAGGAGTAAGAAGCCCTGTAGGGAGGAAAAGCAGGGCAGAAAAGATGTTATAATCTTAAAAAATATATATATATATATACCCTGAAGTTCCACATTTGCCAAGTCTCTATCTTCCTTGTTACTTGGGGAACTAACAAGTCCTGTATATATACGGGTTTTTATCTCTAACATCTCTGAGAAGATGCTATGGGATTAATGAATATTTAAGGTGAACAACCTATGTACTTGCAGTTTTAAAAATTATAAGTGAAATAATTATTCCATATTCCTTAGCGTTTATCCTTGGTCTCCTCACCAAATGTTTGAAGCAGAACTTACCTGTGCATTTCACTTGGAATCTAGCATGCTGTCCTTGCTAATACATACTACCCTGGGTTTTTATTCCAGTTCATTGTCTGCTTCACAATCCATTCTCTTCCTTCTTGCTCAAGTCATTATACTCTAACATATTTTCATTATGCAAGGCAGCCCCATGATATAACAAAGGTTTTGTGGCTCTGATAAACTTTCAGATCTGTAATGTTTCACTGTACATCTACAGACTATGTCCTCTCTAATGTAAGTTCAAACCTTGTCTTCCCATGTTTTGATAATCCTAGTACCAGGCTTTACTTGAGTCAATTCATTGGTTTGCAATTTATGGTGAATGAGTAAATTGTACAAAAAGAAATCCCATACATTTGCCAGTAAGATTAGAGACACTGTGAGAAGGTGAAGTGGACACAAAGTCATTCAAGTTACTAATATCTTTGTTGGAGCAAATATTTTCAATTATTATTTCTTTTAATTTTTTTCTTAATCATGCTCTACAGATATTCCACCAAAAAGAATAAACATTAATATATATATATATATATATATATATATATATATATATATATATATATCCATGATTGTAGCAGCAATTTTTTTTGATGATCTCAACAAGAAACACAATGTCACTTCCATTTTTGACAGAAATTAACCTTGTTTTCTTCTGAAACATTGATGAAATTAACTTATAAAGATGATAGTCTGCTCTAGGTTATTTATTTAGATTATATAGACTCATACAGAAAGAATGAGGCAAGGTACATAACTGAAAAATTATCCTTAATAATGTGGCACTACATGTAGCAATAATTTCATTGTAATGATTTGTTCCCAAAAAACACAGTATTGTTGTTAAATAATGAAGTAACATGATTAAGTAAGATGATAGCAAAAAAAAACAAACAAGCTAAGGAAAAACTACCTTATTTCTTTGCTCAATCCTTGCTGCTTACTATATGCCTGCATATGGTCACCATTAGCAGTTTATTACACTCCCAGGGCCACCCCAGACCTTCAAAATCATAACTTCAATTTAAAAAGGTGTCTAAAGTATTTATACATATGTTAAAATTTTAAGATTTTGCCAAAAGAAGTCCTTTGTTCTAGTTATGCTAATACATAAAACATTAAAATATTTTGAGACCTCATTTTTATTAAGTATCTCACTTAATTTAACTCACTAATATTTATATTTCTTAACATCAAATAGCAAAGTTTCAGTGATACCAATTAAACCAACTTCTGCTTCATTTATTAGGTTAGTCACAAAACATCTACAGCTTCTGCGGGTAGAAAGCTTTCCATTTCTATTATTTCTAAACCTATACTGTTGTGTTTACATCACAAAATTCTGTTCTGTGTTTTCTTAAGAAAAAAAGTAACAAACTAGATTACAAAGTATTAGCAGCTTATTGTTTCATTTAAAATTTATTTAAAACCGAAAATCAAGACTTATATTTATAGGCAAATATCTACATTGGATTTTAAAAGCATAATATAACTTTATAAGATTTACATCAACTAAATTTTTATAACCTTAAAATATTGTGCTATGAAATGTTCCTGTAAGAACTGTGTCCCATATCCTAATGTGAGGCTTGATAGAACCACAAAAATGAGTAAGTCAGGGCAGGTGCAGTCAGCCAAACCTAACTGTATCATGAGTGTCTAAACAAAAATCACCTTTCCATCTTGACACCAAGTTAATCTTTGCTACTTTAATATTTTATACCACTGCTTATTATAATTTTTTCTTAGGAAGATTCTCTACCATTTCTCCTTACAAACTTCTGACCAATGTGCATGTACCAAATGAAGCATATATATCTGAAGATTCAAAGCTAACACACACAAAGGAGAGAAAACAGTTGATATTAGTACTTTTAGATTTGAATTCCCTCACTCAGAAGGATGGTTACCACCTCCATCCATTAAAGAGTGAATTACATAATTTAATTTTTCTTAGTAGCTGAATTATATATTTTACTCTTTAAATATAGCAGGTTTTTCCTTGTTCACATCAATTTATGGACACCTAGACTTCTTCCCTTCCCTGGCTATTATGGATAGAACAAGAGTGAACATAGATGAGAAGAAATCTCTACAGTAGGATAATCCCTTGGATATAACACCAAGAATAGTATAGCTGGATTGTGTGGTAGATTTATTTTTATTTTTTGTTTTGTTTTTGTTCACTCATTTGTTTATTGGTTTGTTTGTTTTTAAAATTTCTACATTGCTTACAGTACTGGGTGTACCAGTTTGCATCCCCAGCAGCAGTGAATAAGTGCTTCACTTTCCCTGCCTCCATGACAATATTTGTCATCATTTGGCATATATGTGTGTACAAGAGTGTGTGTGTGTATGTGTGTGTGTGTGTGTGTGTGTGTGTGTGTGTGTGTGTGTGCCATTCTAACTGTGATATGATGACATTACAAAGTAGATTTGATATGCACTTGGTTTATATTTCTCAACCATTTTAGTTTCATCATTGTTAAATCCCATGCCCATTTGGTTAGGTGGTATGTTTTACAATATTAAGAATGCTATCAAACTTATAGCTGGTAGACAGAAAGCTTGCCAGCTCAGAGTGTTGACACCCCCAGGCTCACAGGTGAGAGCACCACTACCACCCCAATACCTAGCCAGACTGGGACTCACCAGAGCCCAAGGGACTCAGGAATCTCCAAGCAGCCAGGAATATGAACTTTCCAATTTCCATCTGTGCCCAGGACCAGATCCTGTACTACAGTCCTCTAGAGCCAAATTCCACCCAGAGAAAGCTTGACCCCTAAAAGAACTGACACATCAAGGTTCATAGGCTCACAGGCTCACTAGAGGGACAGGCTCCAGTCAGAGTCTGCAAGGAGAGCTAAACGAGAGACAACCAGATGGTAAGAGACAATCACAAGGACATAAGCAACAGAAAACAATGTTATGAGGCATCATCAGAACCCACTTCTTCCACCACAGAAAGGCCTGAATACACACCAGAAAAGCAAGATTCTGATCTAAAATCCCATCTCATAAATATGATAGAGGACTTTAAGAAGGACATAAATAACTCCCTTAAAGAAATACAAGAGAAGAAGTAAATAAGTAGAAGCCCTTAAAGAGTAAACATATAAATCTATTGAACACATACAGGAAAACACAATCAAACAGGTGAAGCAATTGAACAAAACTCTCCAGGATCTAAAAATGGAAATAGAAACAATAAAGAAATCACAAAGGGAGACAACCCTGGAGATAGAAAATCTAGGAAAGAGATCAAGAGTCATAGATGCAAGCATCACCAACAGAATAAAAGAGATAGAAAAGAGAATCTCAGGTGTAGAAGATATCTTAGAAAACATTGGCACAACAAAGAAAATGCAAAATGGGAAGAGCTCCTAACATAAAACAGCCAAGAAATCCAGGACACAATGAAAAGAACAAACCTGAGAATAATAGGTATAAAAGAGAACAAAGATTCCCAACTCAAAGGGTCAACAAACATCTTCAACAAAATTATAGAAGAAAACTTCCCTAACCTAAAGAAGGAGATGTCCAGAAACATAAGAAGACAACAGAATGTCAAATAGACTGGACCAGAAAAGAAATTTCTCCCATCACATAATAAACAAAACACCAAATGCACAGAACAAATAAAGAATATTAAAAAAAGTAAGGGAAAAAGGTCAAGTAACATATAAAGGCAGACCTATTAGACTTACATCAGATTTCTCAACAGAGAATCTAAAAGCCAGAAGATCTTGGGCAAATGTCATATAGACTGTAAGAGATCAAAAGTGCCAGCACAGGGTAATATATCCAGCAAATCTCTGATTTACCATAGATGGAGAAACCAAGATATTCCATGACAAAACCAAACTTAAACAATATCTTTCCACAAATCTGGCCTTACACAGAATAATAGATAGAAAACTGCAACACAGGAGGGAAATTATTCCCAAGAAAAAGCAAGAAAATAATCTTCTCACAACAAACCAAAAGAAGAGAGCCACACAAACATAATTCCACCTCTAACAACAAAAATAAGAAGAAGCAACCATCATTAGTCCTTACTATGTCTTGATATCAATGGACTCAAGTCCCCAATAAAAAGACATAGACTAACAGACTGGACATATATGCAGCACTGAGCATTTTGTTGCATACAGGAAACACACCTCAGTGACAAAGACAGACAGTACCTCAGAGTAAAACAATGAAGAAATTTTCCAAGTAAATGGTTCCAAGAAACAAGCTGGAGCAGCTATTTTAACATCCAATAAAATAGAATTTCAATCAAACATTATCAAAACAGATGGGGAAGAATGCTTCATCCTCATCAAAGGAAAAATCCACCAAGATGAACTCTCAATTGTGAACAACTATGCCCCAAATACAACGATACCCACATTTGTAAAAGAAATGTTACTAAAGCTCAAACTATAATACATTGAACCTCACATAATAATAGTGGGAGACTTCAATATCCCACTCTCACCAATGGACAGATCTTGGAAACACAAACCAAACAGAGCCACAGTGAAACTAACAGAAGGTATGAATCAAATGGATTTAACAGATATATATAGAGAACATTTTATCCTAAAACAAAAGAATATACCTTCTTCTCAGCACCTCATGGTACCTTCTCCAAAATTGACCATATAATTAGTCGCAAAACAGGCCTCAACATATACAAGAAGATTGAAATAATCCCATGGATCCTACCAGATAACCACGGACTAAGGCTGGTCTTCAGTAACAACAGAAACAACAGAAAAACCACATACACATGGAAACTGAACAGCTCTCTATTCAATGATAACTTGTTCATGGAAGAAATAAAGAAAGAAATTAAAAACTTTTTAGAATTTAATGGAAAGGAAGACAGAACATACCTAATCTTATGGGACACAATGAAAGCATTGCTAAGGGAAAATCTCACAGCTCTGAGTGGCTCCATAAAGAAACTGGAGAGAGCATGCACTAGCACCTTAACAGCACATTTGAAAGCTGTAGAAGAAAAAGAAGCAAATAAACCCAAGAGGAGTAGACAGCAGAAAATAATCAAAACCATGAGTAAAATTAAAGACATAGAAACAAAAAGACTATACAAAGGATCAACAAAACCAGAAGCTGGTTCTTTGAGAAAATCAACAAGATAGATAAACCCTTAGCCAGACTAACAATAGGGCAGAGACAGTATCCAAATTAATAAAATTAATGAAAAAAAGAGACACAACAGAAACTAAGGAAATTCAAAAAAAAAAATCATCATATCTGACTACAAAAGCCAATACTCATCAAAATTTGAAAGTCTTGATGAAATGGATTATTCTCTAGAAAGATACCAGGTACCAAAGTTAAATCAGGATCAGATAAATCATTTAAAAGTCACAGAACCACTATAGAAATAGAAGTAGTCAATAAAAGTCTCCCAACCAAAATAGGCCCAAGACCAAATGGTTTATGTGCATAATTCTATCAGACCTTCAAAGAAGACCTAATACCAATATTTTTCAAACTATTCCACAAAATAGAAGCAGAAGGAACACAACCCAGTTCGTTGCATGAAGCCATAGTTATGCTGATGCCTAAACCACACAAAGACCCAACAAAGAATGAGAACTTCAGACCAATTTTCCTTATGAATATTGATGCCAAAAATACTCAATAAAATTCTCCCACACTGAATCAAAAAACACATCAAAATGCTCATTCACAATCATCAAGTAGGCTTCATCCCAGGGATGAAGGGATAGTTCAATATACAGAAATCCACAAATGTAATCCACTAAATAAACAAATTTAAAGAAAAAAACACACGATCATCTCATCAGATGCTGAAAAAGCCTTTGACAAATACAACACCCCATCATGCTAAATATCTTGGAAAGATCAGGAGTTCAAGGCACATACCTAAACATAATAAAAGAAATATAGAGCAAATCAATAGCCAAAATAAAACTAAAACAAGAGGAACTCGATTCAATCCCATTCAAAACAGAGACAAGACAAGGCTGCCAATTCTTTTGTTATCTATTCAATGTAGTACTTGAAGTTCTAGCCATTGCAATTAGACAACAAAATGAGGTGAAAGGCATACAAATTGGAAAGTAAGAAATAAAGATATCACTAGTTGCAGATGATATGATTGTATATTTAAGTGACCTCAAAAATTCTACCAGAGAAGTAATACAGCTGAGAAACAATCTCAGCAAACTGGCTAGATATAAAATTAACAGAAACAAATCTATAGCCTTCCTCTACTCAAAAGATAAATGGGCAGAGAGAGAAATAAGGAAAATGATACCCATCAAAATAGTCATAAATAATATAAAATATGTTGGTGTGTTTCCAATCAAACAAATAAATGATCTGTATGACAATAACTTCAAGTCTTTGAAGAAAGAAATTGAAGATCTCAGAAGTTGAAAAGATCCCCCATGCTCATGGATGGACAGGATTAACACAGTAAAAAAGGCCATTTTAACAAAAGCAATCTACAAATTCAATGCAATCTGCATCAAAATTTCAACTCAATTCCTCACAGAAATAGAAAGAGCAATACCCAAATTCATCAGGAGTAACAAAAAACCCAGGTTAATGAAAACTGTTCTCAACAATAAAAGAATATCTGGGGGAATCATCATCCCTGACCTCAAGCTCTATTACAAAGTAATAGTGATAAAAACCGTAATATTGGTACAGAGACAGGCAGGTAGATCAATGGAATAAAATTGAAGACACAGAAATAAACCCATACACCTATGGTCATTTGATTTGACAGATAAGCCAAAACCATCCTGTAGAGAAAAGACAGCACTTTCAAAATGGTGCTGGTTCAACTAGAAGTCAGCATGTAGAAGAATGCAAATCGATTTTTATCTCCTTGAACATAGCTCAAGTCCAAGTGGATCAAGGACCTTCATATAAAACCAGATACACTGAATCTAATAGAAGAGAAAGTTAGAAAGACCCTGGAACACATTGACACAGGGGAAATTTTTCTGATCGGAACACCAATGACTTTGCTCTAAGATCAAAAATAAACAAATGGGATCTCATAAAATTCAAAAGCTTCTATAAGCAAAGGACACTGCTCATAGACAAAATGGCAGCCAACAGATTGAGAAAAGATCTTTTACCAACCCTATATCCAATAGAAGGCTAATATCCAATTTATACCGAGAACTCAAGGAGTTAGATTCCAGAGAAACCAATAACCCTATTAAAAAACGGGTTGCAGAGCTAAACAAAGATTAGTAACTGAGGAATCTCAAATGGCTGAGAAGCACCTAAAGAAATGTTCAACATCTTTAGTCATCAGGGAAATTCAAATCAAAAAGACCCTGCGATTCTACCTCATACCAGTCAGAATGGCTAAGATCAAAAACTCAGGTGACAGCAGACGCTGGCCAGGATTTGGAGAAAGAAGTATATTCCTTCATTGCTGGTGGTTTTGCAAGGTGGTCCAACCATCCCGGAAATCATTATGAAGGTTCTTCAGAAAATTAGAAGTAGTTCTACCTGAGGACCCAGCTATACCACTCCTGTGCATATACCCAAAATATTCTCCAACATATAACAAGGACACATACTCCACTATGTTCATAGCAGACTTATTTATAATAGCCAGAAGCTGAAAACAAACTAGATGTCTCTCAACAGAGGATTGAATACAGAAAATATGGTACATTCACACAATGGTGTGCTACTCAGTCATTAAAAACAATGACTTCTTATAATTTGCAGGCCAATGGATGGAACTAGAAAATGTCTTGAGTGAGGTAACCCAGACACAAAAGAACACACATGGTATGTACTCACTGATAAGTGGATAGTAATCAAAAAGCTGGGAATACCCATGATACAACTCACAGACCAAGTGAAGCTCAAGAAGAAGGAAGACCAAATTGTGCATGCTTCAGTCCTACTTAAAAGGGGAACAAAATAATCATGGGAGGTAGAGGGAGAAAGAGACGAGTGAGTGAGTGAGGATGGAGTGGGAATAAGAGGGCAGTATGAGCGGTGAGAGGAGACAGGGGAGATGTACAGAGGGTCAGGAAATTGTAGTTAGGAATGTACGTAGCAATGAGGGATGGGAAATGGGGGTTAGCCACTAGAAAGTCTCAGATGCCAGGGAAGTAAGAGGTTTCCAGGACCCTACAGGGACGACTTTAGCTGAAATGCCCAACAAAGGGGAGACAGAACCTGTAGGGACCATATCCAGAGGGTAGACAAGGCCTCCGGTTGAGGGGTATAGCCATTCACCCATCTCAAAAATATTAACCCAGAATTGCTCCTGTCTAAAGGAAATACAGTGACAATGAGTGCAGCAGAGACTGAAGGAAAAGCCATCCAGAGACTGCCCCACCTAGGGATCCATCCCATCTGCAGCCACCAAACCCAGACTCTATAGCTGATGCCAAGAAGCACTCCCTGACAAGAGACTGGTATAGCTGTCCCCTGAGAGGCTCTGAAATAGCCTTACCAATACAGATGCAAATGGTAGCAGCCAACTACTGGAGTGAGCACAGGGACTCCAAGGGAGAAGTTAGGCAAAGGGCCAAAGGGGCTGAAGGGTTTGCAACCCCTTAGGAAGAAAAATAGTATCAACCAACCAAATACCCCAGAGCTCCCAGGGACTAAACCACCAGCCAAAAAGTACATATGGAGGGACCCATGGCTCCAGCTGCATAGGTAGCAAAGCATTGCCTTATCTGGCATCAATGGGAGGGGAGCCCCTTGGTTCTGAGCAGGCTC
This sequence comes from Uromys caudimaculatus, assembly GCA_028551405.1. NCBI lineage: Eukaryota > Metazoa > Chordata > Mammalia > Rodentia > Muridae > Uromys > Uromys caudimaculatus. The sequence continues at coordinate 5,459,815 of CM052704.1, forward strand.
AATGCCCCAGCATAGGGGTTTGTTTCTAGGGCAGTAGGGTGAGAGTGGGTGAGAGAGTGGGGAGCATCCTCATAGAAGCAAGGGGGAGGGAATGGGATAGGGAATTTGTGGAGGGGAAACCAAGAAGGGGAACAACATTTAAAATGTAAATAAATAAAATAACCAATAAAATAAATAAATATATATAGCTGGTTAAGATCTATTGTACTCTCTAGGCTGCTTCCTTAGTTGAATGATGGTGTCATTTGCTATACACAAATTTTTAGTTTCATTAATTTCCATTTGTTTATTAATATTTTGTCTTAATTCTTACCCTATGTTTTAGTCAGAATTTCTATTCCTGCACTAAACATCATGACCAAGAAACAAGTTGGGGAGAAAAGGGTTTATTCAACTTACTCTTCCACATTGTTGTTGATCACCAAAGGAAGTCACGACTGGAACTCAAGCAGGTCAGGAAGTAGTAGCTGATGCAGAGGCCACGGAAGGATGTTACTTACTGGCTTGCTTCCCCTGGCTTGCTCAGCTTGGTTTCTTATAGAACCCAAGACTACCAGCCTACAGATGGTACCACCCACAAAGAACCCTCCCCCCTTGACCACTAATTGAGAAAATGCTTTACAGCTGGATCCCATGAAGGCATTTACTCAACTGAAGCTCCTTTCTCTGGGATAACTCCAGCTTGTGTTAAGTTGACACAAAACCAGCCAGTACACCCTATAAAAGTCTGTTGGAGGTTTGTCTTATGTACTATGTATTCAGATGCTGATTTCTGTGCTCTAAGATGTAGATACAGTCTGGATATGGACATTGTCATGAATATTAATGAATCTTCTGTATCAATGTGGTGTAAAGAACGCACATCCCAGGTACTTCTGATTGGTTAATAAAAAGCTGAACAGCCAATGTCTGGGCAGAGGAAGGAGAAAGGCTGGACTTCTGATCAGAGTCAGGTGTCCTAGGAAGAGGAGGCAGGGAGAAGCTCATGACAAGGGAGGTGAAGGTCCAGGAGAATGAATCTTGATCCTTACCTCTTACCATGCATAAAACTCAGCTGCAAATGGATCAAGGACCACAACCTAAGACCTGGTGCTGACTGTCCTAGAAAAGAATGTAGAAGAATGTAGAAAAGAAGAAAGAAGAAGCCAGTTGAGGTCTGGCATGAGGAGGAGTCATCAAGGGAGTTCTCCACGAGGACAGACATCTACAACAGAGTGAACAAAGGAGAGATTAAATGCAAGTAACTCTGGGCATGTGACTGGGAAGTGGCTAAATAGCACTGAGTGTTCGAATCATCTCAGTTATTGTGCTTAAAGCTTGTTAAATTAATCAAAGGGTCTCCAATTCAATTATTTGGGAAGCGGCCAGGTTAGAGAAAACTGCCACTTTTAAAATTCATCCCATAAAAGTCCTGTTCATAAAGTCCGATTCTATACCAATGAGTTCAGGCCTATCCCCTACATCCTTTTCTATCTCAGTCAGCACCAGGGTAAGAGATAAGGTTTTATGCAGGGTAAGAGATAAGGATCAAGATCTATTCTTCCACACATAGCGGTCCAGTTTGAGCAGCACCTGTTGTTAAAGATAATGTCTATTTTCCAATGTATATTGTTAGTCTTGGATAAAAATCAGGACTGTAGGACTATGGCTTATATGTGGATTAACAATTCCAGTCTATTCATCTACTGAGTCTCAATTTATACTAGTGCTATTTTATTAATGCAGCTCTGTACAATTATATGAAATTTGGGATGATGATAACTCCAACAATTTTTAAACTTTTTCTTGATTTTTTTGTATGTTTCACACGATGTCCACTCATCTCCCCAGTTCTGCTTATTTCCCCGCCCCTTCATAAATCTCCTTTGCCCTTTCAACTGCCCCCCAGTTAAACACACCAGCAAACAAACAAAAGCAACAACAATAAGAAAGCGTAGACAACAACTGGTTGTGGAACCTGTAGGATGCCATTGTGAGTCACACAGTACACCCGTTTGTCCACACATCTTTGCTTGCAAATGCTCATTGGAATGAGTCATTGGTCTGGTTCAAGGCCTCTGGCTTTTGCTATGCTATTAATATTGGATCCTCACCAGGACTCTTCATAGTCATCCTGTTGTTGCCCTGTGCCATGGAGATCCTACAGCTCTGGAACTGCTCTACTGTGCTGTATCGTCAAGGTACAGGGCCCACTCTCTCAAGTGCTGCAGCCAGCTAGGGGCTGGGCCAGCTCTCCTGCTCTCACACCCTTGAGCCTGGCTTACCCGTGTCTTCACCATAAGGGTCAGCTCCACTGTACTGCCCAGGCAAGGTGCAAGGCCTACTCTCCTGAATGCTATAGCCAGTGTGTAGGTAGGGTTAGCTCTCCCACTCTCATGACCCTGGGTTCAATTCTCCTGGCTACTGTAGCTGGTGAGAGGTAGGGAGAGAACATCACCCCTGCACCCATGCCACCTCAAACAAAATGAGTGGTGGGACCATTTGCCAATGCTCTCAACCTTGGGGATGGCTCACCTGCACCCTCTTCACCAGCTCCACTGTGCTGCCCAGAAGATATGCAGGGCCTACTCTCCTCAGTGCTGCAGAAGGTGAGGGACAGGGCCAGCTCACCCACATTCATGACTTCAGGACCAGTTCTCCCCAGGGGGAAGTGGGGGAGGACATCACTGCGTACCCACACCACTTCACTGCAGACGAGTAATAGGACTAACTTTTCCGAGTTTTCACCCTCAGTGCTGGATCACCCCACCCAACCAGGGTCAGTTCTGATGCACTGTCCAGATTAGGTACAGAACCTGCTCTCCCAAGTGCTACAGCTGGTGAGGGGCAGCATGGCTAGCTCTACTGAGCTCATGACCACAGCTGTGGGCAGCTTTCATGACTGCTGAAGGTGGTAATGGGGGAGGGTATTCAGATCACCTCTATGCCTATGCCACCTCAAGGCAGATAAGTGGCAGGGTCAGCTCTCTTACCCTCATGCTCTCAGAGCTAGCTCTCTCCCAGCCCTACCACCAGGACCATCTCTACTGTGCTGCCTGGGCGAGGGGCAGGACCCACTCTCCTGAATGGTACCAATTGTGAGAAATGGGGTCAGCTCTCCAGAGCACCACATCCAGTGAGGGGTGGGGCAAGTTATGCCCAGCCCTGGACACTGAGGTGATTCCCTACCACTGCTCAAAACAGGGACATCCCCATGTTCTCTAGTGATAATATGAACCATGGACACTGACACTTACTACTGCCATGTTGGCACAGACTCACACATGTCCCTCAGTTGCAGCTCCGATTGGGATCTCACTTTGGTCCCAGGTAGTGAGGCTGGCCAATCGTAACAGGCTATTCCTCTCCATCCTTGATTCTCCAGTTCCATCTCTCTTCATAATGTTCAAGTTGTTCCACTTCTCTTCCTCTCCCATGTGACCACCACATACCTACACACTGTGGTGGCTTCTGCTGCCAGCTGGCCATGTGGTTGACCTGGATGAGATCCTCCCTCTGTTGTGCATGGTGTGAGGGCAAGAGGGTGTCTATGGCTTACTTGGTCATTAACTGGAGAGCAGGTCTGTGGGTAGTGTGATGGTCTGGAGTTCTCTGCGAGTCTTCTTCCCCTTGCATTGAGCTGCTTGGTTTTCACTTGATTTGACTTGATTTTTATAAGTTCTAGGCATAAGACAGCTTTGCCGTGAAGCCAGGCAGCAAGGCAGGTGAACAAACAACTGCCATTCTGCTCTGCTTCTGACTGAGATTAATAACACCACCGCCAATAAGGTGACTGTTTGTCCATTGCCAGGGGAATCAGCAATATTTTATTGTTAGGTATCATCTTAACTATTCTGGAATGTTTATGTTTCCATATAAAATTTAATGTTAATTTTTTTTCAAAAATTGTAAATAATTGTGTTGGAGTTTCACGGTGTTATTTTGAATGTGTAGATTGTTTGGGGTAGGATGGTTATTTTCACCATATTAATCCTATCAATCCAAGAGCATAGGAGATCTTTCCATCTTCTGGAATCTTCTTCAATTTTTTTAGTGTCTTAATGTTTCAATTGTAAATATATGTTGGTTTGTTTCTTTGTTTGATTGTTTTTACTTCCTTTGTTAGATTTAGTCCAAAGTATTTTTAAGGCTATTGTGAATGACAGGTTTCCCTGATGTCTTTCTCTGTGAGTTTGTCATTTGTATATGGGAAGACTATTAGTTTCCACACATTAATTCTGAATCTTGATATTTTATTCTGCTGGCAACTTTAGGGTCTTTTATGTATAGAATCATAACACATGTAAATAAGGATACTTTGTCTTCTTCCTTTTCTATTTATCTTCCTTTTTTCCTTCCCTCTAGCTAAGGCTAAAAGCAATGTATTGAAGAGGAGAGGGAAAAGTTGACATCTTTGTTTGGTTCTGTTCCTAATTTTAATGGAAACACATTGAGTTTCTTTTCATTCAGAGAGATGCGGGCTGGGGACTGAGGGAAATTGTCTTTATTATATTAAAGTTTGTTACCTATATAACCTATATGCCCTAAGACTTTTATCATGAAAGGATGTTGCACTATGTCAAAGGCCTTTTCTGAATCTAATTAAATGATCATGTGGCTTGTGCTTTTTGAGCCTATTTATGTAGTGGGTTATATCTTTTGATTTACATATATTGAACCATTCTTGCATCCATGGGATGAAGTTTACTTGACAAACTTTTAGATGTTGTCTTAAATTCATTTTGCAAGTATTTTATTGAAAACTTCTATCAGAAATATTAGCCCATTGTTTTCCATTTGTTTTGTTTTATTTGTCTCTATCTGGTTTGGATATCAAGGTAAAATAATACTAGCTTCATAAAAAGAATTCGAATTTTTTTCCCTTCATTTTCACTTTTACTGAATAACTTAAGGGGTATTGTTGCTAATTCTTTGAAAATCTAATAATATTTTCTGCAAAAATCCATCTGGTCCTTGGTGGTTTATAATTAGGAAATTTTTAACTACTACTTCTATTTCTCTGAATCATATGGTCCCATTTAAATTAATTATCTCTTCATGAGTTAAGTTTGGCAGGCCATATAAATCTAGAAATTAATTGATTTTTCTTTTTATCTTCTTATTTTAGTGGAATATAGTTATTTAAACTATATTTTTATGATCTTTGAAGATTCCCCAGCAATCATGTCTCCATTTTCATCTCTACTTTTGTTTTCTTCCTCCTTTTTCTTCTTTTGATTTACTTTGCTAGATATTTGTTTATCTTGCTATTTTACAATAAAATAATATTCATAAACAAAAATTATTCAAGTAAAATTATTTATAACTAATATCATCAAAGATATAATATCAACAGAGCTGTTGCTCAAACCACAAAGGTCTTCACTTTTCCACAGAAAATATCAATGAATATTTGTGATCTCACTAACTCTTTCTTGCATCTTTATTCACTCTGTTTAATTTTATGTAAATAAATCAAAAGTCTATGTATTACACTAAGATTACTTTCTAGTTTCCCACTAGAACATCTCAGATGTTTATCCATGGCATCATCAGACTCACTGACACAAACAAAACTTATTCATTCCCCTTCTTATTTAGTTATAGTTATATGGTAGTTATATTTTAGAAACTTTTCTGTGCATTAGAAATATATCAATGGATAGAAGAGACAAAATTGTCATTCATTTTTCATTACAGTGGGAGGAAGAGAGGTGCTATTGACAAGAAATGCAATCACTATCGATGCATCAGTCTTTCATTCAATAATCACACATACAGTAGTGGATCCTTATGACAATAATAGTCAAAAATTCTTTTGTGTAGAAATCATGTAATGAAGAAAAGGAGGAAAAAGAGGTTTTGTTGCCTTGTGATAAAAGCTGTGAAGTAAATTTATAATGAAAGGCTTAGCAGAAGCTTTTGCAAAGCTCAATTACTCCTTAGCAAGATCTGAAAATAAGAATTCTAAGGCAGAAAGGTATTCATTAGTAGACAGGGATGCAGGGATGTTATCTGCTCACATACAAATCTATGAAGAAAAAAAAATAGAAACCAAGAAATCTCCACAAACAAATTGCTGAGGAGATACTCTTCCTCAACAAGAGCCTTGTATAGGTCATTAGAACATACTACTATCACAGGAAACAGTTCAGGGTATAGTACTTCCATGAACACTACCAAGTATGGAGATAGGAGACTAAAGAAGTCAGACCAATATACATAGCTATCTTTATGTTCAACAAAGAGTTCATGTAAAAATATTTTATGTGTATTGTATACATATTCACATCTGTGCACATTTCATCTATAGGCCAAAGATTGATATCAGCTGTCTTATATTATAGCTTTCCACCTTACCTTTTGAGAGAGGATTTCTCACTAAATCCCATAATTCAAGAAGATTTCTGGGGATCTGCCCAACTCTGCCTTCCCTGGTGTTAGGGCTGCAGAAGTGTACAGCTACACTGTGGATTGAATATGTGTAGCCCATGGAAAATAGCAATATTAGGAAGAATGGCCTTGTTGAAATATGTGTGACCTTGTTGGAGGAAGTATGTTACTGTGGAGACAGGCTTTGAAGTCTCCTAGTGTACAAGCTCCACCCAGTGTGGAAGATAGTCCCCTTCTGTTGCCTGCAAATGAAGACGTATAACTCTTGGCTCCTCCAGCACCATGTCTGCCTACATGCTGCCATGCTTCTTCTTGTCATCATGATAATGGATAGCACCTCTGAAACTGTAATCCAGTCCCAACTAAATGTTTTCCTTTATAAGAGTTGCCTGAGTTGTAGTGTCCTTTCAAATGAAACTTTAAATAAGGTAGAAGTTGGTACCAAGGACTGAGGAATTGCTATAGGAGAAGGATTTCAGTATGTTGTCTAGAGATTACACTTGTGATATTTTGTTGAAGAATATCTCTAAATTTTGCCATTGTCGGTAAAGTCTGCCTGAGGTTAAGGTAAAAAGATTCAGATTAATTGTATTGACAAAGGAAGTCTCAAAAAAGGCCTGACATAGACCCTGTCCTATAATTCACTCTTCTGAAGAGCATTTCGATTAATCATAACAAGCTTAGAAACAAACAAACAAAAAACAACACACACACACACCCAAAACAACAATACACAAACGTATGGTTCTAGTATTAAAGGGGCACAAGGAAGTGGAAAGGAACTACATCCTGTGTTCAAGTATATTAAATGGATTTAAGAGAGTGGTGACCTCTAGGCAAGGACCCACAAAGCCGAGGTTATTGTTTATGCATTTTCAGTTGAACAAGGATGGTTATACCATGCTAGACATTATTATGACCCAGTAATTGTTTTCATTTAGACATAAGGAGGTATGACTATGTGTCAAATTGACAAGGGTTGAGTTGTGATGGCTATTCTCAGTTGTCAGCTTAACTATATCTGAAATTAACTATAATCCAGAACTTACAAAGATCCTGTGAAAAGAAATTTTGAAAAAGCTTAGGTCCAGGTAGTATGTGGTACATGCCTTTAGTCACAGCACTCAGGAGACAGAGACAGTCAATGTCTGAGTTCAAGTCAGTCTACAGAGCATGTTCCAGGACAGCCAAGCTTAGGCAGTGAAGGAAATGGAAAACAGGAGGCTGGTGATGATGTAATAGAACAAGGGGGCATGTTCTAGCCCTAACAAGTAGCAGAACTCAGTGGCCTTGATCATGTGGTTCTAGCTTCAGAGTCAAGAGTAGACTGGCTTAGTGGGATAATTGATGCTAGTTAGCTGGAGCTAAGATATTATTGGTGATTAAAATGAGACCACCGTCACTGAGGTGAAATCCTCTGGGAAGTGTTTTCTGAGAGCACAAAGAAGCTGTGTTTCAGAGATAGATATTGTGCTGGGCGACATAGTTGATAATATGTAAGTGCCACCATAGTTTTGAAGGCATGAAGGGGCCATGGAGAGTAGCTGAGGCTTGGTACTGTGAAAAACAGGAAAAGGTCATTTGTGAAGGTGCAGGTTCAGTTACAGTTGATGGCCTAGGATGAAAGGGGTCATACAAAGAATTTGAGGCTTGGTACCATGAAGAGAGTCTATGAGAGGATATTGTCGAAGCCTAGTTGCATTAGAAGACCCCCCCCCCCACATTGAAGATGCCAGTACCATGGGATAATTAGCAAGAACTGCAGCAACAGTGGAGGGGGTCAACCACAGCCTAGAATGCTACAGAAGGTAGAGCTGGAGAAGTCACCCAAGCCCTTTGGGGGAGCCCAGAAGTACATGTATGGCTGTCAGACATTTAAACAAGAAGCTATAAAGTTGAAGCTGCCTTGGAAAGCCCAAATTATTAGAGATGTCAGAATTCTGAGATACCTGCCAAGGAAAGCTTCTAAAGGGGAGTTGAACCAGCCCAAGAGAATGAATTGTGTTTCAATAAACAAAGATGAAAGGAGTTGGAGATCTGAAAAGCGCTTTGACATCAGACATGGAGATACTGAGTTTGGAGTTTGCCCAGCTGGTTTTCTGTCTTGCTTTGGTACAGTATTCCCTCACTATAACATTTTAGAATGATAATGTATATTCTGTGATGATGAAAATATGTGATCTGCTTTTTTATTTTTATTTTAAAAGGAATTGCAGTTAAGAGATGGCACAAATCTCAGAAGAGACTTCAAATCTTGGACTTTCAAACATTGTTAAGACTGTGATACACTAAAGGAACTTTTGAAGTTAGATTAAATGTAGTTTGCTTTATGTTATAGCTATGTATGGCCCAATAGACTCATGAATTTTAACAAGCCTATAAGGGCCAGGGTATAATATGCTGGACCCATGGAAAGTGGCACTATGTGAAGATGGGGCCTTTTGGGGATAGGTGTGGCCTTGCTGGAGGAAGTTTGTCACTGTGGAGACAGGCTTTGAGGTTTCCTAGTGCTCAAGATCCACCCAGTGTGGAAGTGTACCCTTCTGTTGCCCACAGATCAAAATATAGAACTCTTGGGTCCTCCGGTACCATGTCTGCCTGTACGTTGCCATGCTTCTTGCCATGATGATAATGGACTAAACCTCTGAAACTGTAAGCCACCCCCAGTTAAATGTTTTCCTTTATAAAAGTTGCCTTGGTCATGTTGTTCCTTCACAGCAATGAAACTCTAACTTAGACACATGTCCAGTTTTGTTTAGGAATATAAGTTATGTGAACTCAGGACTTCATGCTGTGTGACAGGCCATTTAACAATTTGATCCATCTCCCCAATCCCAGTAAAAGTATTTTAACAATTGAAAATATCAAATAGTTTATAGAGTTAAAGATAGAAGAAAAGAAAATATTCTGTATAGCTTTTTAATACTAGTTCAAGTGTAATTAAAGAACAAATTGAAAGGCTTAAACTTAAAGTTTATAAATTTACATCAAGCTAAAGAACATAATTATCAAAGAATCTATTTTCATACAGATGAAGTATAGAATACCTTTGTAGTGTGTATAAAATCTATAGACATACATAGTAATATCCTGGGGTTTCACACTCAGCATTACTCCATTACTGACTCACCAGAGTGAATCCTTGCCTTGCAAGCTCTGTTTGTGCTCAGCTTCTATCCAAGTATTTCTTTATCCTCAAAATTATATTTTATTCTACCTGTTGTTTGTTTAGATGCCCAAACTCCACTATTGTGTTATAACTACCTATAGTCCTTGATATAATAGCACAATGTTCCTGTTGTTTGCCTAGGACTGTAGATTCTACATTACAACTCAAATGTATGACAGGTTATATAGTTTTAAGAACACTTTCTGATGCTCTGATCATCACACAATGACCAAATCGTCAAATGATATCTTGCTCAGTATATAATTCCATCCTTAATGGAATGAATACAATCAGAAGACTTTTCCTCTGAGATCGTGGCAATTCATACAGAAAAATTTAACAAAGGAAAAAGAACAAGAAATGCTGGAAAAAAAATTTTAAGGAAGGCCTTCATGGACGAACTCAATAACAAGGTAACATTTCATCCAAGTTTATTGTAGAAGAGGGTAAGAATTCTCAGACTCTGGTATAAGAGGTGGCTTTTGGCGGAAAAATTACATTTAGTTAGCAGTGATGGCTAGAGGGCTGAATGAAGTAGCCCAGATGAGGGAAAGTGGATAGCGAAAGTGTTCTGCTTCCTGCCGCTTACTCCGTAAGAAACTTCACCACTAAGAGAAGAGCGATGGAGTCTGGAGGACAAAAGGAAATAACTTGTCCTCAAGGACGAGAGGCATAGCCTGTAGCAGTATTGCCCGGAAGTAAGACTAGTACCACATTTAATGCTAGTAGCTACGACTTTGAAATGAATTCAACTCTCCTGGTTTTATATCTTTTCTACTCAATCTAATTCTTGAGATATAGAAAAAAGAAAAGTATATATTTAGATTAATTGTGTTCAGACCTAGTCTAAATAAGATACTCAAAGTGGGAATGTGGCAAGGAGTCCAAGAAAATTCTTAAAATATAGCTATGATCATCAATTTAAGTTGTCGGTATGGGCAATGAAGAAATCATAGAAATGAGTTGAAAAAGAAGCCAAGTAAAAGTATAGTGGGGTCAATGAACTATAGCTTACCATCGAATAGATGAAGTTGCATGTGAGAGGAAGAAAGGCATAAAGATAAGAACTAAAATACAAACGAATTTATGACTGACATTGAAAGTACAAAGTTGTCAGGTTTGGTGTCTTAGTTATGGTTTCTATTACTGAGCTGACACACTATCACTGAAAAGCAAGTTGGGGAGGAAAGGGTTTATTCATCTACCACTTAAAACAATACTGTTCATCATTGAAGGACAACAAAAAAGAAACTCAAACAGGGCAGGTTCCTGAGACAGGAGCTGATGTAGAGGCCATAGAAGAGTGTTGCTTTCTGACAAAACCCAGAACCACCAGCCCAGAAATGCAATGACCCACAATGGGCTGGACCCTTCACAGTCAACAACTAATTAAAAACATGCTTTTTGACTGGATTTTATGGTAGAATTTCTTAATTAAGATTTTCTCCTTTCAAACAACAATAGCTTGTGTGTTAAGTTTACATAAGACTAGCTAGTACGTCCCACCCTGCCCACTCCCAGTGACAGCTTGACTTCCAGGAATTCTGATACCCCCATTCTCACAGGTGAGTTCCACTCACCCCTACCACAATACCTGGCCTAACCTGGACCCCATCCCCCAGGGAACAGAGGACTAAGGACCTCCCACCCTGCCAGCCTGCTGCCACGACAGAGACACACAATCCTTTCAGTTTGCATTTGCACCTGTGAGCAGATCATGGTGATCTAGCCTCCCTCCCAACTCCATCCATACCCAGAGACAGCTTGACCCCTAGGAGTTCTGACACAGGTTCACAGATCATACTTTCCAGACCTCCTCCCATACCCAAAGACTGTCAGACTCAAGGAGCCCCAACATAACCAGGCTCACAGGAGGGACAGGCTCCAGTCAGAGAGAGCAAGGCCAGTTAACACCGAAAATAACCAGATGGCAAGAGCCAAGCTCAAAAGCATAAGCAACAGAAACCAATGGTAAAAACAAAGCTACTTGCCAACATCAGAGCCCAGTTCTCCTGCCACAGCAAGCCCTGGATAACTTAACACACCTGAAAGGTAAGATTCTGATCTAAAATCCCATATCATGAAGATGATAGGAGACTTTAAGAAGAATATAAATAACTCCCTTAAAGAAATACAAGAGAACACAGGTAAACAAATAGAATCCCTTAAAGAGGAAACACATAAATCCCTTAAATAAATACAAGAAAACACAATCAAACAGGTAAAGGAAACAAAAATCATTGGTCCTTAATATCTCTCAACATCAATGGACTCTATTACCAAATAAAAGGCAGTCTAAGACACTGCATATGTAAACAGTATCCAGCATTTTGCTGCATACAAGAAATACTCCTCAGTAACAAAAACAGAAACTACCTCAGAGTAAAAGACTGGAAAAAAAATTTTGAAGCAAATGGTCCCATGAAACAAGTTGGAGTAGCCATTCTAATGTCCACCAAAATAAACATTCAATAAAAAGTGTTCAAAAAAATAGGGAAGGACACTTCATACTCAAAAGAAAAATCCACAAAGGAGAACTCTCAATTCTGAACGTCTATGCTTCAAATGCAAGGGCATGGCATTTGTAAAAGAAATATTGCTAAAGCTCGAAGCACACATTGCACCTCACACAATAATAGAGGGAGACTTCAATACCCCACTCTCGCCAATGGACAGATCATAGACACAGAAGCTAAACTGAAACACAGTGAAACTAACCAAAGTTATGAAACAAATATATTTAAAAGGCTCTATAGAATATTTCACCCTAAAACAAAAGAATATATCTTCTCCTCAGCACTTCATGGTACTGTCTCCAAAACTGACCATATAATCAGAAACAAAACAAGTCTCAACAGATACAAGAAGATTGCACTAATCCCTTGCATTTAATCGGACCACCGTGTACCAAGAATGTTCTTCACTAACAACAAAAACAACAGAAAGCCCATATACTCATAGGTGCTGAACAGCACTCTGTTCAATGATATCTTGGTCAGGGAAGAAATAGAGAGAGAAATTAAGGACTTTTTAGAATTTAATGAAAATGAAGGCACAGCATACTCAAACTTATGGGACACATGAAAGCAGTGCTGAAAGTACATAGGAAAGATCCTACTCTAGCAGCTGAACAGCATATCTGAAATCTCTAGAACCAAAAAGAAAGCAAATATACCCAAGAGCACTAGACAGCAAGAAATAATCAAACTTGGGGCTAAAATCAACCAAGTAAAAACAAAGACAAATACACAAAAAAATCAAGAAAACTAGGAGATGGTTCTTTGATAAAATCAGTAAGATTGATAAACCCTTAGCCACACTGACTAGCGTGCACTGAGACAGTATACAAATTAATAAAATCAGAAATGAAACATGAGACATAACAGCAGAAACTGAGGAAATTCAAAAAAATCATCAGATCTTACTACAAAATCTATATTCAACAAAACTGAAAAAATCTAGATGAAATGGACAATTTTCTATCCAGATTCCAGGTACCAAACATAAATCAGGATCAGATAAACTATCAAAACAGTCCCAGAACCCCTATGGAAATAGAAGCAGTCATTAAAAATCTCCCAACCAAAATTAGCTCAGGATCAGATAGTTTTAATACAGAATTCTATCACACCTTCAAAGAAGACCTAATATCAATACTTCTCAAATTATTCCATAAAATGGAAACAGGAAACACTACCCAATGCATTCTATGAATCCACAGTTATGCTGATAACTAAACCACAAAAAGACCCTACAAAGAGAACTTCAGACCAAATTCCCTCATGGATATCAATGTAAAAACACTCAATAAAATCTTACAAGCCAAATCCAAGAACACGTCAAAATGATCATTCACCATAATCAAGTAGGCTTCATCGCAGGGATACAGGGATGGTTCAATATATGGAAATCCATCAATGGAATCCACTATATAAACAAATTCAATGGAAAAAAACACATAATCATCTCATTAGATGATGAAAATCCTTTGACAAATACAACATCACTTCATGTTAAAAGTCTTGGAAACATCAATAGTTCAAGGCACATACCTAAACATAATAGAAGCAATATACAGCAAATCAATAGCCAACGTCAAACTAAATAGAGAGAAACATGAAGCAATTCCACTAAAAACAGTCACAAGACAAAGCTGCCCACTCTCTCCCTATATATTCAACATAGTACTCAAAGTTCTAGCTAGAGTAATTAAGTAACAAAAGGAGGTCAAAAAATTAGAAAAGAAGTCCAAGATATCACTGTTTGCAGATGATATGATAGTATACATAAGTGACCCAAAAAATTCTACCAGAGAACTCCTACAGGTGATAAATAATATCAGAAAAGTAGCTATGTATGCAAATAACTCAAATAAATCAATAGCCTTCCTCTAAATAATCTATAAACAGGCAGAGAATGAAATCGTAGAAAGAACACTTTTCACAATAGTCAAAAATAATATAAAATAATTAATAGTCAAAATAATAGTCAAAAATAATATAAAATATTTCAAGCAAGTGGAAAATCTGTATGAAAAGAAATACAAGTCTCTTAAGAAAGAAATCGATGAAGACCTCAGAAGATGGAACTATTTCCCATGCTCATGGATTAACACAGTAAAGGTGGCCATTTTACCAAAAGCAATCTGCAAATTAAATGAAAACCCCATCAAAATTTCATCTCAGTTCTTCACGGAGATAGAAAGCACAATTCTCAAATTCATCTGAAAAAAACAAAAAACCTAGGATAGCAAAACTTATCTCAAAAATAAAAGAAATTCTAGGGGAGACTTTCGGTTTCCATCTGTGGCTGCAGAACTCAGTCTGTGAAAAAGAGCTCCATAGCCAAATAGCACCAGGAGAAAGCTAGCCTCCCAAGAGTGTGGACAAGTCCGTGAGTGGAGGTAAGACAAGCACCACTGCTTACCAGGGCCCACACAGAATCCTCAGGACACAGGAACCGAGGAGCAGCCTGGAATAGGAGCCTTCTGGTTTCCATCTGTGGCTGGGGACCTAAGCCTGGGCCACAGAGTTCAATAGCCAAATAGCACCAGGAGAAAGCTAGCCTAAAAGGAATGTGGATAAGCCTGTGAGCATGGGTAAGACCAGCATCTCTGTTGAGGGACCCACCTGGAACCCTCAGGATACAGGAACTGAGAAGTGGTCTTCCAGTTTCCTTCTGCCGCTGGGGAGCTGATCCTGTGACACAGGAGTCCATACAAAAATAGTGCCAGGAAAGAGCTGGACTCCCAGAAGTGCAGACACACGTTGCAGCACAAACAAGACCACCGATTCTGTACAAATTACTCAAGAAGGACACTGGCATAGCCACCAGTACAAAGGAACCAAGGGACAGCTGGGGACAGAATCCTTCTGGTTTCTGTCTGCACCCAAGAGCTGACCCTGTACCACAGCTCTCCAAACCCAAATTACTCTCAGAGAGAGCTGGTCTCCCAGGAGTACTGACACAGAGACTTGCAGGAAGGATAAGTCACAGTCAGAACAAGACCAGCTAACACAAGAGATAACCAGATAGCAATAGGGAAGGGGAAGAATATAAGGAACAGAAACCAAGGCAACTTGGCATCATCAGAAGCGAGTTCATCCACCACAATGAGCCCTGGATAACCCAACACACCAGAAAAGCAAGATTCAGATTGAAAATCACATCTCATGATGATGATAGAAGATTTTTAAGAAGAAAATACATAACTCATTTAAAGAAATACAAGAGAACACAGGTAAACAGCTTGAAGCTCTTAAAGAGGAAACAAAAATCCCTTAAAGAATTACAGGAAAACACAATCAAACAGGCAAAGGAAATGAACAAAACCATCCAGGAGCTAAAAATGGAAATAGAAACAGTAAAGAAATCACAAAAGGAGACAACCCCTGAGATAGAAAACCTAGGAAAGAGATCAGAAGTCATAGATGCAAGCATCAGCAAAAGAATACAAGAGATAGAAGAGAGAATCTCAGGCGCAGAAGATACCATAGAAAACATTGACATAACAGTCAAAGAAAAAGCAAAATGCAAAAAGCTCCTAACCCAAAACATCCAGAAAATCCAGGACATAATGAGAAGACCAAACCTAAGGATAATAAATATTGAAGAGATTCCCAACTTAAAAGGCTAGTAAATATCTTCAACAAAATTATAGAAGAAAACTTCCCTAACCTAAAGAAAGAGATGAACATAGACATTCAAGAAGCCTACAGAACTCCAAATAGATTGGACCAGAAAAGAAATTCTTCCTGTCACATTATAGTCAAAACAGGAAATGTAGAAAACAAGGAAAGAATATTAAAAGCAGTAAGTGAAAAAAGTCAAGTAACATATAAAGGCAGACCTAACAGAATTACACCAAACTTCTCACCAGAGACTATGAAAGCTAGAAGATCCTGGGCAGAACTCATACAGACTCTAAGAGAACACAACTGCCAACCCAGGCTGCTATACTCAGCAAAACTCTCAATTACCATAGATGGTGAAACCAAAATATTCTATGACAAAACCAAATTTACACAATATGTTTCCACAAACCCAGCCCTACAAAGGGTAATAGATGGAAAACATCAACTCAAGGAGGGAAACTACACCCTATAAAAAGAAAGAAAGTAATCTTCCAACAAACCCAAAAGGAGAAAGCCACACAAACATAAAAATAACATTGACAATAACAGGAAGCAACAATCACTATTCCTTATATCTCTTAACATCAATGGACTCAATTCCCCAATAAAAAGACAGACTAATAGACTGGATACATAAACAGCACCCAGCATTTTGCTGCATTCAGGAAACATACCTCAGTGTTAAAGACAAACACTACCTCAGAGTAAAGGGCTGGAAAACAAGTTTCCAGGCAAGTGGTCCCAAGAAACAGGCCAGAGTAGCCATTCTAATATCGGATAAAATCAACTTTCAATCCAAAGTCATTAAAAAAGATAAAGATGGACTCTTCATACTCATCAAAGGACAAATCTACCAAGAAGAACTCTCAATTGTGAACATTTATGCTCTAAATACAAAGGCACATACATTCATAAAAGAAACTTTACTAAAGCTCAAAGCACACTTTGCACCTAACATAATAATACTGGGAGACTTCAACACCCCACTCTCAATAATGGACAGATCTTGAAAACAAAAACTAAACGGAGGCACAGTGAAACTAGCAGATGTTCTGGACCAAATGGATTTAACAGATATCTATAGAACATTTCATCCTAAATCAAAAGAATATACCTTCTTCTCAGCACCTCATGGTACCTTCTCCAAAATTGACCATATAATCGGTCACAAAACAAACCTCCACAGATACAAGAAGATTGAAATAATCCCATGCCTCCTATCAGATCACTACAGATTAAGGCCAGTCTTCAATGGCAACAAAAACAGCAGAAAGCTGACATACACATGGAAGCTGAACAATGCTCTACTCTATGATAACTTGGTCAAGGAAGAAATAAAGAAAGAAATTAAAGACTTCCTAGAATTTAATGAAAATGAAAGTACAACATACCCAAACTTATGAGACACAATGAAAACAGTGTAAAGAGGAAAATTCATAGCTCTGAGTGCCTCCAAAAAGAAACTGGAGAGAGCATACACTGGCAGCTTAACAGCACACAAAAAAGTTCTGGGCAAATAGAAGTTAATAAACCCAAGAGGAGTACAAGGCAGGACATAATCAAACTCAGGACTGAAATCAATCAATAAGAAACAAAAAGAACTATACAAAGAATCACCAAAACCAGGATCGGGTTCTTTGAGAAAATCAACAAGATAGATAAACCCTTAGCCAGACTAACCAGAGGGCACAGAGACAGGATCCAAATTAACAAAATCAGAAATGAAAAGGGAGCTATAAGAACAGATTCTGAGGAAATTCAAAAAAATTATTAGATCTAACTACAAAAGGATATAATCAACAAAACTGGAAAATCTTCATAAAATGGACAATTTTCTAGACAGATATGAAATACCAAAGTTAAATCAAGATCAGATAAACCTTCTAAACAGTCCCATAATGCCTAAAGAAATAAAAGCAGTCATTAAAAGTTCCCATCCAAGAAAAGCCCAGGACCGATGGGTTTAGTACAGATTTCTATCAGACTTTCAAAGAAGGTCTAATACCAATCCTCTTCTAACTATTCCACAAAAGAGAAACAGAAGGAGCACTACCCAATTCATTCTATGAGGCCACAGTTACACTGATACCAAAACCTCACAAAAACACAAGAAAGAAAGAAAATGTCAGACCAATTTCCCTTATGAATATTGATGCAAAAATAATCAATAAAATTCTCACACACCGAAGCCAAGAACACATCAAAACGATCATTCATCATGATCAATTAGGCTTCATCCCAGTGATGCAGGAATGGTTCAATACCCGGAAATCCATCAATGTAACCCACTATATAAACAAACTCAAAGAAAAAAACCACATGGTCATTTCACTACATGCTGAAAAAGCATTTGACAAAATTCAACACCCTTTCATGAAAAAAGTCTTGGAAAGATCAGGAATTGAAGGACAATACCTAAACATAGTAAAAGCAATATACGCAAACCAGTTGCCAACATCAAACTAAATGGGGAAAAACTTGAAACAATTCCACTAAAATCAGGGACTAGACAAGGCTGCCTCTCTCTCCCTATCTATTCAATATAGTAATTGAAGTTCTAGCTAGAGCAATTAGACAACAGAAGGAGGTCAAATGGATATAAACTGGAAAGGAAAAAATGAAAATATCACTCTTTGCAGATGATATGATCGTATACTTAAGTCACCCAAAAAACTCCACCAGAGAACTGTTACAGCTGATAAACAACTTCAGCAAAGCGGCCAGATATAAAATTAACTCAAACAAATCAGTAGCCTTCCTATACTTGAAGGATAAACAGGCTGAGAAAGTAATTATAAAAATGACACCCTTCACAATAGTCACAAACAATATAAAGTATCTTGGTGTGACTCTAACCAAACAAGTGAAAGATCTGTATGACAAGAACCTCAAGTCTCTGAAGAAAGAAATTGAAGAAGACCTCAGAAGATGGAAAGATCTCCCATGCTCATGGATTGGGAGGATTAATATCATAAAAGCTGGCCATCCTGCTGAGAGCAATTTACAAATTCAGTGCAATCCCCATCAAAGTTCCAACACAATTCTTCATAGACTGAGAAAAAGCAATTCTCAAATTGATTTGGAATAAGAAAAACCCAGGATAGCAAAAACTATTCTCAACAATAAAAGGACTTCTAGGGGAATAAGCATCCCTGACCTCAAGCTGTACTACAGAGCAGTAGTGATAAAAACTGCATGGTATTGGTATGGTGACAGGCAAGTAGGTCAATGGAATAGAATTGAAGACCCAGAAATGAACCCACACAATTACAGTTACATGATCTTTGACAAAGATCCAGTGAAAAAAGACAGCATTTTCAACAAATGGTGCTGGTTCAACTGGTGGTCAACATGTAGATGAATGCAAATTGATCTTATCCTATTGATTCTATCTCCTTGTACAAAGATCAAGTCCAAGTGGATCAAGGACCTCTACATTAAACCAGATACACTGAATCTAATAGAAAAGAAAGTGGGGAAAGGTCTCAAACACATAGGCACAGGGGGAAAGTTCCTGAACAGAACACCAAGGGCTTATGCTCTAAGATCAGGAATCAACAAATGGGACCTAATGAAATTGCAAAGCTTCTGTAAGGAAAGGACACTTGTCAATAGGATAAAATGACAACCAACATATTGGGAAAAGATTTTTACCAATCCTATGTCCGATAGAGGGCTAATATCCAATATATACAAAGAACTCAAGAAGTTAGACTCCAGAGATCAAAATAACCCTATCAGAAAAACAGAACAAAGCTAAACAGAGAATTCTCAACTGGGGAAACCCGAAGGGCTGAGAAGCACCAAAGAAAAGTTCAACATCCTTAGTCATCAGGGAAATGCAAATCAAAGGAACTCTGAGATTCAACCTCACACCAGTCAGAAAGGCTAAGGTCAAAAACTCAGGTGACCGCAGATGCTGGCGAGGATGTGGAGAAAGAGGAACACTTCTCCATTGCTGGTGGGATTGCAAGCTACTACAACCACTCTGGAAATCAGTTTGCCAGACCCTCAGAAAAATGGACATAATACTACCTGAGGATCCAGCTATACCACTCCTGGGTATATACCCAGAAGATGCTCCAACATGTAATAAAAACATATGCTCCACTATGTTCATAGAAGCCATATTTATAATAGCCAGAAGCTGGAAACAACCCAGATGTCCCTCAAGAGAAGAATGGATACAGAAAATGTGGTACATTTACAAAATAGAGCACTAGTCAGTTATTAAAAACAGTAACTTCAAGAAATTTGGAGGTAAATGGATGGAACTAGAAAATGTCATGGGTGAGGTAACCAGACTCAAAGGAACACACATGGTATTTACTCACTGGTAAGTGGATATTTGCCCAAAAGATCAGAATACTCACAGTACAACTCACAGACCATAGGAAGCTTAACAAGAAGGAATACAAAGTGTGAATGCTTCAATCCTACATAGAAGGAGGAACAAAATAATCATGGGAGTTAGAGGCAGGGAGGAACCTGAGAGGGAGAGAGGAGGGGAGAGAAAAATAGGAGCAGGATCAGTTGTGGAAAGAGATAGAGGGTCAGGAAAAATGAATAGCCACTAGAATGTCCCAGATGCCAGGGAAGCAAGAGGTTCCCAAGAACCAGTGGGGATGACATTCACTGAAATACCCAACAAAGTGGGTATATAACCTGTAGAGACCACCTCCAGTACATAGTCATGGTCCTCAGGTGATGGATGAGGCCACCCACCCATCTCAAAATATTTAACCCAGAATTGTTCCCATCTAAAGGAAATGCACGAACAAAAAAATGGAGCGAGAATGAAGGAAAGGCCATCCAAAGACCTAGGGATCCATCCCATCTGCCAACATCAAACCCAGACACAATTTTTGATGTCAAGAAGTGCTTGCTGACAGGAGCCTACTATTGATGTCTCTCGAGAGGCAGATATTCACAGGCAGCTATCAGTCTGAGCCCGGGGACCCCAAGGAAGAACAATAATATCAAGTATCTGGACCACCCAGAGCTCCTAGGGACTAAACCACCAACCAAAGAGTATATGTGGATTGTCTATCCCTCCAGCTACATATGTAGCAGAGGATTGCCTTATCTGGCATCAGTCAGAGGGCAGGCCCTTGGTCCTGTGGAGGCCTGATGCCGCAGTGTAAGGGGATGCTAGAACCATGAGGTGGGAGTGTGTATATGTAGGTGAAAGAGCACCCTCTTAGAGGCAAAGGGGGATATGAAATGGGGGTTTTCAAAAGGCAGACTAGGAAAGGGAACAACATTTGAAATGTAAATAAAGAAAATAACCAATTAAAATTTAAAAAAAGACTAGCTAACACAACTGATGACTTTTCAATGTGACACACATATCATTCTAAACCACATCTTTCTTTTCTTATTCATCCCCAAGATCTCACATGAAACTCATAAATAAATTTAAATATCCCATAGTCTTTACAAATTCAAACACATTAAAATTTCAGTCTCTAAAAATCCAAAATCTCTCTTAACATTTAAAGTCTTTCAGTTGTGAACTCCTTTAAAAATCAAAATTAAATCAAATACATCCTTCAAGAGGAAAGAACCAGAGCAGAGTCACAATCTGAATCACACAAAACCTAAATCTAACAACATAAATAACTCAATATCCAATTATCTGGGATTCGCTCATGATCTTCTGGAATCCTCCAAAGGGCTTTGGTCACGTTTCCAGCAATACTGTCTGTAGCACACTGTGTATCTTCTGGGCTCTATCAGGCTCCACTCCAGTGCTCCTGGTCTTTAGTGGTCATTCCAAGATATTGGAATTTCCAAAATGCTGGGTCTTCAGCTGTAACTGGGCTGCAACTTTACCAATAGTCTCTCATAAGCTCTCTTCATGGTGTCAAGCCTCAACTTCTGTTCATGACCCGTTCAGCATGGATCTTCAACTACCACTGAAGCTGCACATCTTGGCCTCTCACGGTGCCAAGCCTCAGTAGATTTCTATAACCCCTTTATGCATTCTAAACCAGTATTACCTGGATGATTCTTATACAGGGTGGGCTGCCCACAGAAGGCTATTAGAAACTTTAAAGAAATGAAAAACAAAACAAGGCAGGAAAAAAGACTCCAAAGGATTCTGAAATGGACAAGATGTGGGCTGGAATATTACTGGGAATGGTATCAACAAATGAGAATTTTGTTACTTCTGTATGGAATGAGGAGAGCAGTGAGGGTTTTCTGATAAGAGCAGCTAGGAGGCATTAGGGATGGCTTGATAGTGTGAGGTTATAAGTCAAGGAGCTTTGGAAAGGAGGCAAGGATAAAAAGTAGAAAAGAGCACAATAGGCAAACAAAATGCTCCTCCCACTTTCATGCCTTTGGGTAAATTATTATGAAAGAAAAATAACCAATACCTGAGACGTTTCATGAAGAAATTGCTTCCTCGGGGGAAATCAAAATCATTCATAAAAAAATATATAAAGAGATCACCCATAACTATGTGTTTCAATTGCAGGTTCGAGATGGGCAGATGAAGGATGTGGAGCAGAGACACTGGAAAAGAAAAGCCTGTGGAATTAGAAATGACGTCATGGCCCGGTCATCTAGAGTGACCAATTTAAATAGGACTGAAGCTGGTTATGGGACTAGTCTCTGTCCTTTCAATATAATGCAGTGATGAAAATAAAAGAGGGCAACTACAGGGGAAGATTCCTTTTCCTCCTTGGCAATTTTTGTCTTATCTTTGATTGATAAATAAAACTTGCACATATTTATGGTATTGAAGGTCATGTTTTAGTCTATGAATATACTGTGAAGCAATTAAATCATGCTAATTACTGTATCTATCACCTCAGATAACTATCTTTTTGTTATGGTGAGAACATTTTTAATCCACTCTCATCTATTTTGAAATATACAATTTGTTGTTAGTAAATATAATCACTACTCATGCAATGCATGATCACAACTTATTCTTCCTGTGAAATGGACTGTGTGTCATTGATTAATGTATTCTCTTTCCCCTTAATTTCTTTGCTAGGCCTGATAATCAGCATTCTTTGCTTTTTCAAATGTCTCCGGTTCCATGTGAGAGACCATGCAGTATTTCTGCTCTCTGTGTTCACCTTATTTCATTTAGCATAATGTCCTTTGGCTTTATCTATGTAGTGAGTGACAGGATGTAATGGTTAAGAATAGTCTATCTTATATAAGCACAATGATTTTAAATTTAGTTATCTCTTAACTGGCATTTCAGTTGTTTTCAATCTGGACTACTGTACATGCATTGCACGAGACATGGGCATGCAGATATCTCTTGCACATAGATTTTGTTTCCTCAGGCTATATACCAGCAGTGGAACTGCTCTATCCTATGGTTACAGTATTTTAATTTCTTAAGAATTTCCATGCTGTTTTCTACAACTTACAATACTTCCAACAGTGTACAAGGGTTTTGGTTTGTCCCCATCACTGATAACGCTTGTGTCTTTCACCTTTATTTTTCATTACTAATATACTAATAATTTCAAGCTATGAGGTAGGCGGGAGTTTCTTTTTGTACTTCTAATTTGTATTGTTCTGATGGTAACTAATGCTAAGCATTTTTCCTATGCCTTTTGTCTGTTTACATGTTTTCTTTTTTTAAAGTATCAAATTAAAATGGTGTAGTAAAACAAAGGAGGTATGCATGGGGAAATGGGGACATTGGCTGAGAACGTAGGATGGGTGGAAGTATACATAGAGAGAAGAGAGATAAACAACAATAATTGAAAAAATCCATAGAGAAGCATGCTACTCATGTTTGCTGAAAAGTACATATATAATATATAAATGTATGCTTACACAAATTATGCTACCTAAAGGCATAAGGTTTTCCCTCAAGGACCATGAGTTGTCTAACAAAAATCCCAATGCCAGACATGGGAAACATCCATTAAATTTCTTGCTCAGACTAGTTAAAGAGATTACCAAAAAAATATAAGTTGTTGCCATTACCATTGCCCTTGGTAGACTCTCAGAACTTAAATGTAAGACCTTATTCCTGTAAGCATGGCATCTTCAGACAGGGGCCTTGGAGGAATAGAGGTGAAACTGGCCTGAGAGCCTCCTCCCTGAGTCCTAGATCTAATACTATCTGAAAGGGTTATCCAAGCTGCACAAAACGAAAAACCAACAGTCCTACTCAGCTGGAAAGCCTTAGAACCCCAGAAATTATCAACATGGAAAGATATCCCCAATGATGCAACAGTATCACTTTGGTCCTGGAGGAAAGCAACAGCCATCTAATTGGACTCAAGGCCTACTGAATGAGTGAATTCATGCCTGGTACTATAAACCTAATCATTTACCTATGACTGGTGAGGACATGGATACTTAAAGAGAACTTACTGCTCTCATTTTTCTAACCAGTATAATTTCTAACTGCATTCTGAGTACTTATCTTTAAAACAACATTGAAGTGTAGCTCTCACTTATCTAAAAAGATTCCATTTGTAGCAGGAAGAAACAAATAGAAAAAACCACAACTGGTTAAAAAAAAAAATGTATAGAAAAACTGACCCCAGAACCATAGATATCCAGGCCCAAATGATCCACGTATAATATAACTCTCCCACCAAAGACTCAGACAGTATCAGGGAAAGTGGGGTGAAAAGACTGTCAGGACTGGAGGGACAACATCTCTGCTATAAGGCTGAGTCTTCTACTAAAGACAATGAAGCTTCAAACATGAGATCTCCAAATATGGTTACCTAAATAAGACCTACAAATGACAACACCAGTAAACAGGCCAACAAGAATAGGGGAAATTTCATAAGACCCCAACCTGAATGAAGAATGACA
Organism: Uromys caudimaculatus; assembly: GCA_028551405.1. Classification (NCBI taxonomy): domain Eukaryota; kingdom Metazoa; phylum Chordata; class Mammalia; order Rodentia; family Muridae; genus Uromys; species Uromys caudimaculatus. Next base: position 5,484,298 of record CM052704.1, read on the forward strand.
GGCAACTAATAACCATTAAGAGAGGGAGAATTAGTCTTTTCCAGGGATAGACCCACTGATAAGTTATCCAATACCAAGTGGTCAGGGCTAAATATATATGTGATAAAAGCAACACCAAATTGATACCACCAAATTAAGCAAGCTGTATTCATATACACGTGTGTGCATACACGTGTATATATAGCAATATAAACAAGAACAGGATGTGAATTTGAAAGAGAATGAGGAACAGGGGAGGATTTGGACAGGGGACAGGAGGGGTGGAAGTGATGCAAATACAGTGCTCATGTATGGAATTCTCTCCCAAACAAACTGAAATAAAAATAGATATTTAAATTTAAAATGTTTATATAACATTAGGGTAGTGACACTCACCTGTAATCCTAATGGCAGAGAAGGTGAAGCAGAGAAATTGTGAACCAGGCCAGCCTGACTACATAGCAAGACTCAGTGTTTTAAAAAATACTCACAGTGCTGGGCAGTGGTGTCACATGCCTTTAATCCCAGCACTTGGGAGGCAGAGGCAGGTGGATTTCTGAGTTCGAGGCCAACCTGGTCTACAGAGTGAGTTCCAGGACAGCCAGGGCTACACAGAGAAACCCTGTCTCGAAAAACAAAAACAAAAACAAACAAACAAACAAACAAACAAAAAAACCTCACAGCCAACATTGGACTGAGGTCAGGGACCTCTATGGAAGAGTTAGGGAAGAACTGAAAAAAAAAAGGGATGGCAATCCCACAGGAAGACCAACAGTATCAACTAACCTGGACCCTAGAAAACTCCCAAAGACTAAGCCACCAACAAAAGAACATGCAGTGGCCAGTCCGACCCCCCACCCCCCACATATATAGCAGATGACTGCTCAGTCTGGTGTCAGTAGGAGAGGATGTGCTTAATCCTGTAGAGAACTGATGCCACAGGGATGGGGAGGGCATACTCTCAGAGGTGGAGGGGCGTGAGAGTGGGGGAAGAACTCTTCAACGGAGAATAAGGAGCAACATTTTGGATATAAATAAAGAATATAAGTAATCAGTGTGGAATGAAAAATAGTGTAGTCCCTTTACCACTGTTTTAACAGTTTTTTGATTTCTTCTTCTTGAGTAGTTAAGCTTCTTATTAGCTCTTTATCTGTACATAGTTTGTAATAAAAAATAAATTAAAGTAACCTTTGCTATGCAGATTATTTCCAGATTGATTCAATCCTATTTCTCATTATTTTGTTCTCATTGTTTGTGCTTGTTATGTTTTACTCACATTAACACAGTCCAGACCGATATCATATACCGTCTCAGCAGATGGAAACTTTGGAGTGTCCAAGCAGATGAAGTGTACATCTAATCCAGTCTTCTGTTTAACCATAGAAACTAGAAATCAAACAGAAGGCTTACACAGAGATCTGAGCTCTAGGGTCTTCATGTTTCCAGTGTTTGTGAGCTCATTGCTCTTCCCTGTGAAGGCTGTGTGAAAGGTGGAGTAATTGTCTCCTGGTTTTTGAGTTCACGCTTTCTTACAGTCATTTCTGCTCTCATAGCTGGACTTCTGTTTACAGTAAAGTAATTTCCCACAATCATATAAACTGGAACACCAGAGGCTAATTCAGATGATTCCACACTAGATCTTTTTGATCCCATTGCTCTAATAAATCTCGTAATTATCAGCTATATAGTTAAGAAACAAATAAATAATGTATATATAGTAATGTATTCATTTGTGTATTTACAGACATTCACATTTGTACTTGTGTTTTCATGGACTTTTCCTTTAGAGTAATATTAGACAGTAAAGCCGGACTACATAATTATATTTATTATATAACTAACTACGTACTTATCACTTATGATGACTATTACGTTTATAGCCAAGAAGAAAAATGCTTCTTTCATCCGAAAATGTCTAGGCTTGACTACTACTACTGTCATTTACCAACTCTGAGACTTTACACAAAGTCCTTAATTCTTTATTACTCCAGAAGTCTTTGTGTTCATTTGAGTTTGTTTTACTTCTTTCCTTCTATGGATTAAACTCATCATCAGATGTATGCTGGACATGATTTCTATCCCTGAGCAGTACCCCAAGTCGCCGTTTCTTGGTTTATAAGAAAAATAATACTATTTTCATTCATTTATATAGAACATTGCTAACTACTATATATAAACACACACATGTGGCAAATTTGTACCATTATAAGAGTGCTTGTAGCAATAAATAAAAGATCAGCACAATCTAAATATTTATCAGTAGGGGATTTAGATAGAAAGTATGGTATATTTATGCAATTGGGAACTATATAACTGTTTTCTTAAAAGGCAAACCTTCATCAAGCTGACTTTCAACATCTAAGAAGCATGACCAAGTGTGAAAACTAAAACATGAAATTTATGTCTTTTAGTGTATGCATTTATATATTTTCAGATATTTGAGTATGTGCTGGATATTCATGGACTTTCCTTTAGATAATATCACAAAAAGAACATGTCAGAACATGTCATTACTAGCTGGCAGTTTATAGAGAAATAATCGCCTAACCACTTTGTACTTCAGTTTTGTCAGTTTGAAAGTGGTAATAAAAATTTTAATTGCCAACTAAACTATGTATGATGTGATCAATAGATGAGCTAAGAGGATTAGAACACTGATCTCTGGGAGACACATTTAAGTGTTTTTAATGCTTATTATTACTATTTTAATTATACCAGAAGTCAGTGAAAGCAAATTCCACAGAACAGACAACAAAGCTGGAGATAGAAGTGAGGAAACTTATTTAGATTATATATAATATGGTCTATTGGTGCCTGAATTTTATATTTTATTCACATATTACATATTTTAAAATAATTTATCTTGTTTTGCTTTTCCAATTACTTTATTTTATTATTCTAGGTTACACAGACCATTTACATGCACTCAGTGTAATTTGAACAGTCCCCACCATACCCAGCTACTCTCCTCAGTCTCACATCTCCCTGCTTCATCCATCATCTTTTCTCCTCTAGATCCATGGGTCTCAACATTTCTAATTATCTACCCCTTTAATACAATACCGCATGTTGAGGTTAGCCTCAACCATAAAATTACCTTCATTGCTACATCCAAACTGTAATTTTTTCCGAACAGTGGTGACACAAGCCTTTAATCCCGGCACCTGAGAGGCAGAGGCAGGTGGATTTCTGAGTTCAAGCTCAGCCTGGTCTACAGAGTGAGTTCCAGGACTGCCAGGGCTACACAGAGAAACCCTGTCTCAAAAAACCAAAAAAAAAAAAAAAAAAAAACCACGTAATTTTTCTACTGTTATTAATTGTACTATAGATTTCTGTGTTTTCAGGTGGTCTTAAACAGCCCTTGCATTGAGAACCTCTGAGTTAGGTAGTTTGCTTCTACTACCATGTCTTCTGGTCATTCATGACTATAAGTATCTTTATTTAAAACCAAGGCATACAAGTGAGAGAAAACATGTGGCATTTGTCTTTGAGACTAGTTTAATTTGCTTAATATGACTACCTTAAATTTTATATAATTTCTTGAAAATGGTATAACCTCAGTCTTATTTAGGTCTAAAGTCCATTGTGTACATACTCTCTATTTTCTGTATTCATCATCTGGAAGACATCTAGGTTGGTTCCATAACTTAGCAACTATGAATAGAACTGAAAGAACAATGCTGTGCAAGCATCTCCATCAATCTACCATCTTTCTAAGAGGCTTACATAGAGTAAGGAAACTTTAAGTGAATCTAAATTACATCCTTTCTTATAATTTGCTTCAAAGAATCGAATCTATATTTCCTGCACTTGCACAACACTTGTTAGTTTTTATTTTATTTTGGATATTTACATTTTCAAAGCTTTCATTTCAAAAGTCACTGGGCTTTGACAACGAAAACTGAAAGAAGCATGTTAATTTGTGAGCTGTAGTGAGCTGTAGTCTGTGCATCACTGTGGCTGTGTCACAGAGCCCTATAATGATGTTTCTGGGTAAATACTGTCTCTGATAAGTGAAGGTTATGATTGATACATCATTGGATATGTGTTTTGTCTTCCTAACCCTTCTCTTGTTTGTTCATAAGAAGGTTAGTATGAGAGCTCAGCATAGAGTATTACTTCCTAATTCATAAATTGCCAGCCTTCTGTCTTTCATATGAGTAGGAACAGATAATGTTAAAACTACCATGTGATAAATGCATTCAGATAAGTAGCAGGATTCAAAATCAACATGTTTTATACACACACACACACACACACACACACACACATATACATATACATATATATATATATACATATATATATATATATATATATATATATATATATATATATATAAAATGTCTCACAATAACCTAAAAAATAAAATAATCAGTAGAATAACTGTGTCTAAATAAGTGAATGGTTTCCATAATGAAAATTTTAAGACATTGAAGAATTTAGAGAAGATACAAGGAGTTGATAAGACATCCCATTGAGGTTTATGGACTGAAGGATTAACATAATAGAAAATGGCCATTCTACCCAGCACAATCTATAGATTCAAAAAATCTCTATCAAAAAAGTACCTTTTGTAAATTGTGCATTTCCAATTTTAAAAGTTCATTTTTGTGGTGATTACTATTCATTTTGTTGTTATTACTGTTTATTTGGGGAATGCAAGATCTTGCTATGCAGCCCAAGCTGGCCTCTAATGTACTAACTTCCTCATTATGACTCCTGAAGTGTCATGGGAATTTGTCCATTTTAAAAATTTTAAAGATTCAATGAATTTCATTCCAATTTTTTACAGGAGCTTGGGTGGGAGTATGTTTACAAGATCAAATGTACCTTAGTTGTAGCTAGAAGAAAGGCTAGTTAGTTGGGAAGAGAAAGAAGGTTAACAAAAGTGGTAAATAAATAAGAGAGAGTAGCAGACAGTTATTATGATCAAAATATATTATTTACATGTACAAAATTAAAAACATTGTTGTGTATAATTAATATGTTCTAATGAAACAAACATTTTAATGAATTTTTTAAAATGTTGTTTTAAAGTGTGGTTAAAAACTAAATGGTCCAACTATTTGGATAGTGTTTATTGAACATTTCAGACACTGGCATAATCTGGTAATTAGCTTCCTGAAAACTGGCTTAAAATTGAACTGTAGAATCTTATGGTGACAGCCTTAGACAACCTATTTTATATTCAGCTTCACTGTGGACAACCAAGATGAGAGATATTGAGTTATAATGATAAAAGGTCCCATGTAAAAGTCAAGTCTTCAAACCTGTGTTCCCTAACTTAAAGATTTCCAGTTTGAAATATTCTTATCAAGAGTAGTGGTCATATTCATAATACCAATGTTGAAAGCTGAGACAGGAGATTGGCAAATTCTACAACACCATGCGCTAACCAGCAGATTACCATCAAAATAAATAAATAAATAAATAAATAAACAAACAATAATAATAAATGTTATTCTAGACCTCATTCAATTCTTCCTAACACTTTGATATAAAAAATAAAAGCCAAACGCAATGAGTAACTTTGCTATGGTCACACAGTGGACCAAAGGCGTTAGGCGCTAGGACCCCAATGGTTGTATTTTTGGTCCAATGTTCCTTGTTTATGTAACTATGGTTTGTTAAGAATATAATTTAAGAGACTAAATCACCAACCAAAGAGTACACACGGAGGGACCAATGGCTCCAGCCACACATGTAGCAGAGGATGGCCTTGTCAGGCATCAATGGTAGGAGAGAACCTTGGTCCTGTGAAGGTTTGATGGATGACCCAATGTAGGGGAATGCCAGGCAGGGAGGCGGGGGAAGGTGGGTGGGGAAACACCCTTATAGAAGCAGGGGGAGGGGAATGGGTAGGGGATTTCCAGGGGGGAAACCAGGAAAGGGAATAATATTTGAAATATAAATAAATAAAATATCCAATAAATAAAAAAGAAAGTGAAAAAAGGCTGCAATTTTAACAAATAATGTGATGGAGATATTTTGAATTATTTAAAAATGTTCTTTTCATACTGTGATGAGCCTATCACTATGCTGATACATACAACATTAATATTAAGAAGTATTTCTGATGCTTAAAACCTTTCAGGTGCTATAATAATTCTTTCATATATTCCCTTTGTCTTGACAACCAACTGCATTAAGTATACTGTTGTCTTTCCTTTACAGACGAGGAAACCAAGTCACAAGCACAGGACCCTGTTCTTCCCTGCCTATACCTGCTCAATTCTCCATGATTTTTCAACTAACTGTTTTGATTTGGATCACTTCTCCATGATTTTACTGAACTAAAATCCTGTCCCAATTGGTTTACTGTTTGCTTTTCATAGGTCTTCTTACCACTCAGGCTCCTCCTGTAACAGGTAAAACTGTGTGGTGTTTGCAGATCTTTTCCCCTGTTTTCTATTGCAACTCTCTCTTCTGAGGTCCTGCATTTGTCATTCTGATGGGTAGGGTCTTATAATATTCTAAATGACAATTCTATTCTAGCTTTCAAAACGCCAAACAGCAATAGGTAAGTTTGTAGGTGTGTTTTGGTGATACATGATGTGAACTACTCTTCCTATTCAAAAGCAACTCACCATTGCTGTTGCTGTTCTTTCTAGTACACTAAAGTACTCCTTCCTGTTTCTGTCCATGTTTCTGTCTTCTTCATCATCATTATCCCACAGATACAAAATAAAATGCTGCCATAATCTTATATCCCTTCTCTCCTCTCTCCAACATTAAGTTAGTTTTAAATATGCATCTCTTACAAGATCTGTAAGACAATGCTAGCTGACTTTCTCCCCTCCTTTTTCTCAACATTTCAATTACTATACTAGTTCCATCTTCAAAAAAGTCTTATGCTAAGATCCTTTCCAGACACATAGGGCCTGTCTACACCTCAAATTATTTTTATTGCTTTGCTTAAACCTGTAGAGAAATTTTAATCCAGCTACATGGCTGCTCTAGCAAAGGATCACATTCTAAGATCTAGGTTTGTATAATCTTGCTAGAATGAAACTCTTTTAATTCATCTCACTGGAATATAGACATGCCCTTAGCACAAAACCTTAATCCCAAACATTGAAGGAAAAATTAGTTCAAAGAACGAAGGAGCCATGTTTGAAAGTGACAACTAATTGAGGGGCAAACAAAATGATGAATCAGAGAAAGTTCTGACAAAATGAGTCAAAGATAGTATATGCCCAACTCTCATGAGAACATTACAGGAAAGAAAATCTCCTTAAGCATAGCACAGGGAGAGAGTGAGTCACTTGGAAGTCAGTTTTCCATTTACATAAGCCAGCCCACACTACCTTCCTAGTGTTCTCAGTTCTTGTATGGAACTAAGATATTTACAGAATATAATCCACTGTTCATAGTTGCTTCCATCTATCACTTCCTTTGTTTACAGTTTATCAATTCACTCAAATTGATCTCAGTACTTTCCCCTGGTCTCCTAAACTGATCTGCTTCAAGTTCTCTGACGCCTCCTGAGAAGTACCACCTCTGCATCATGCTTACAGCTGCCATGTGTACTGTATCTTTCTGCTAATAATGTGTCCTCAGAAGTTTGAAAGTCTGGCATTTAAATAAATTAAGCCTGTTCCATAAACTTCTAGAGTAGAACTAAGACTTGTGACTAAAAGTTGTGAAAGACATGTTTAGCCCAATGCAGCAAAAATGTTTCTGACAGTCTCAGTTGCTAAGTTCCAACCTGCCTCTGAAGGTAGTGCTTTTCTGTCATGTTAATGTTCAAGCAGAGTCTCAAACACCACTTTTAGGAAAAATAGTAGAAAAATTGTGACTATCGCCATATGATCAATATTACTATCTTCCAAGCTAGTGATTTATTTTAATTTTACATTTGTAAAGACACTTTAGAACCCTAACTTAAATACTATCTTGTCATGTATCACTATGATGAATCAACTTAGAAAATCAATCTGGCTTGTTTTAGAAGCCACCCGCTCTCAATTCCCAACATAAAAATGAAATGAATTCATCTATAAAACAATGTTATAGAAATGAGAAGTAAGGCAAAGTGGTAGAAACACTAGTTGTTTAAAAAGTGAGCTATTACATAAATAGTATTTTATCTTTGAATATAAATTATAATATATATATATATATCAGCATATTCTTTGATTTTCCATTTCAAAATATTGTCATAGTCTTTTTAATTATATATATATATATATATATATTCTTTCTCATATTGAATCGTGGATTTTTTTTTAATAATATGAAAGTGAAAGAAGAATGCGAAGGACTCAATATCTACTGTGAAATATTTCCCCCTCATTGTGTCATTGTGCTTCTTGCAAATCATATCTATGGGATCTTAATGATGTACTATACATGTGCATACCCCAATGAAACACAGTGTACATGAACATTTTGACATTGAATGGGATTCAGCAAAATCTCTTTGAGTTAACAGTTGATTGACATTTTAAAAAATGATGATCATCCCATATTTTAATGGTGAGTTCATTATCAGAAACTTGAATAATTTTTAAATAAAATATGAAAGTTATTTAAAGAATTGTAACAAATGTTACTTAGAAAGTAGCTGGTTTAAGTATCTGATAAATAAATGAAGACAAGAACATTTAATTCACAGGAAAATATATCTGGTATGTAAGAAATACACAAAAGAAATATTCAACTCTCCTAGTTATAATATAAATGTAAGTTACAATAATGAGATACCATTTCATATTTAATAAATTTGGCAAAAAATGTTTTTTTAAGAAAAGTGTAGGCCACCCAATGCAGCACAAGAAGAGGAAGACACACAAGCCCTGCCTTCCCCCAGGCAACTCAGTACAGGAGGGGAAGATGTTTATAGACACACCCACCACCACGACACATGAGTGAGATGTAAATATCTAGAGTTCCCCTAGCCACCTCATCACACTACAGGGACAGAGGTCACCCAGAGGCCCATGTCTGTGTCTGTGACTATGCAGCTGTAGGGGTTAGTGCTGATATCCGTAGACATCATATTACCACTAGAGATCATGGTGATGTCCCTAGTTTGGGCCACCGCCAGGGATCATGTGGATGTCCACAGGCTTTGTAAACTGAGCCCTGCCCCTCACTGGCTGGGTAATCTCGAGAGTTGGCTCCATCTCTCACCTGTGGCAACATTCAAGAGAGTGAGCCAGCTCCTTTTCTGGGCAGCACAGTGGAACTGGACATGGTGGGTAGGGCACTGGTTAGCCGTCCTGCCTCATCTGCTGTGGGATAGGATGGGAATACCAGGTAATTCCCTCCCCTGACTTTCACAGCCTTACCATCCTTGGTAGTCAGAAAATCTGGCTGTGGAGTCATGAGATTTGAAGAGCTTTTCCTGCCCATTGCAGGCTGCAGCACTCAAGAGTTGGGCTCTGTACCTCTCCTGGGCAGCATAGTAGAGTTGGCCCTGGTGGAGGAGACACAGGTGGGCCAGCCCCAAGGGCAACAGCATGGAAGTACTAGCCCTGCCCTTCCTATGTCATGAGGTAGAACAGATACAGAGGTAATGATGTCCTTGCTCCTTGTCACCTGCAGGAATAGGAAGAGCTGGCTCTAAAGTCTTGAGAACAGGAGAGCTATCCCTGTAGCTCACTGGCTATAGCACTGATAGGAGCAGGCCCTGCACCTCCCAGAGGCAACACAATGGAGCTAGTCCTGATTGCTAAGTCACAGGTCAGCCAGTCCTGAAGGTATAAAAGCAGAAGAGCTGTTCCAGCCCCTAGCTGGCTGCAAAACTTGAGAGAATGGCCCTGCACCTTGACTGAACAGCACAGTGGAGTTCATTCTGGAGGTGTGAGAGCAAGTGAGCCATCCTGGAAGACATGAGAGCAGGAGAACTGACTTTACTTCCTGCAGACAGTAGCACTGGGTAGCCTAGCCAGAGCAGTACTGCAGAGCTCACACTGATGGATGCAAGAGAACCAATGGGCTGACGGGTTCAATTGTCACCCAGGCCCAGATCCAGGGCTTTGAGTTGGCTCAATCCAAAATCTGCACCATGAGTGAATGTGTAGGGTGGATTAAAGTGTCAGTCCTGCTGATCCAAAATTGCAGCACCCCTATGACACAGGGCAACAACAGAGTAACCAGGAGAAGTCCCAGTGAGGATCCAGTATTTATGGTCCCGTAGAAGTCAGAGACCTCAAACCAATAACTCATTGCAATGAACATTTGTAAGTAAAGATGTGTGGGCAGAGGGGCCCACAGTATACTGTGACATACTACAGCTTCCACACTGAGATGTTTTTAATGATTTGTTTTGTTTATTTTGTTTGTGTGTTTTTATTTTGGGGGTAGAAGTTATAAGGGCAAAGGGAAGATATGACGATAGATGAGGGAGACCAGGGTGTATGATGGCAAACTCACAAAGAATAAGTAAAAAGGTTTTAAAGAAAAAGAAAAGAAAACCTTGTGAGTGCTAATGCTTTTACAGTATACTTGATGCACACAGCTATGATATTATAATTTAGCAGTTCAAATTTATGCACATTATGATCTATTAAATGACCTCTTTCTTGAATCTAAGTCATTCTAATTATCAATGTGTATCCTAGAGGAAAAAGTAAAAAAGCTACTTCCATTGATATTTACTGTTGTATTTCATAAAAACTAAATATTCTAATTCATGGCCAAATATTTTTATATATTGCTTTCATTCAATTTAATATTAAATAATAGTTAAAATTATAGTCAAAAAGACTATACAGCACTAGAGAGCTGGCAGAATAGTAAAACACTTTCTGCAGGAAAGGGAAGACAAGACCTCTGATCCCAGCATCCATTTAAACGTAAATGAGTATGGCAGTCATGTAACCCCAGCATGTGGACAAACATCTAAGCAACTCAGAGCAAGCTGGCAAGCTAGACCCAGTGAATCATGAGTTCTGGGTTCAATTGAGAGACCCTACCTCCATATATTACATGGGGAGCCATCCAGAAACCCAGTGTCAATCTCTAGCCTTCATGTGCATCTGCATATGTACACACACATTCACACATGCAGTATGTATATACATAATCATACCATATACACATGCAAAAAATGATGCAGCAATATGAAAAAGGTTGCCAAGTAATTAGGAGCAAGATTGTGAACTAGATCTGTGAATTGTGATGATTTTGTACATTACCATGTTGCAAAAATGGTATTTTTTTTGAGTTAAGTGACTTTGGGGGGGGGGGTATGTTTTTGCACTATCCTGATGTCTTTGCAGTGAAATAAGAGAAGGAATAAATGCTGAGCAAGTCCATGGGATGGTTCTATCAAAGTTTGATGTGAGGCTCTTTTTGTGTATGCATTTTAAAGCTTTGAAAATAGCCTCTTTATTAGTTCGTTCTAATTTCTGTTGTTCCCTGATTATCTAATGGAAAGAATATTTAGATAATTTTCTGTGTTATTTGTAGAAACTCAGTTTCTCCAAATAATCTGTTAGCCTCTGAGGATAAATTTTAAAAGATCTTTAAAGTATAGTCAGGTGAACAGAGTCGTTAATTTAATAATAATGCTTATTGCATATTGGTGGCCTATAAAGCAGACACTAAAGCCATCCTCTTTTAAGTTGCTGCATTACTTAAAATACAAACAAGCAATCTGCTTTGAGCTCAAATACTGTTTTCCAAATGACCCCAGAGAATAAAAATAAATTCGTAAAGTCACATGTAGAATTTGAATTTATAGCTATCTCACTTTCTTGTTCACATTTTTGCTTCATAATAGACTACTTGTTGCAGGACCTCATTTTAAGTGAAAACATATCAAAGGAAAGAGAACCATCTCAAAATCAGTCACTAGACCAAACAAGTACAACCCAACAAGGCTTTACAGGGCCACTGTAAGCAATTTTTAGAGCAATGGAATAATTAGCTGTTAAAGCCAACTTCCCCAGGGCCATGGCTCTCTGAGCTACAGTGCCCACAGATACAAACCACTCTGATATTTTTCTGTTATACACAGATAAAATATTTGAATGTCTCTGTTTCTCTGTCTCCAGCTTCTTTGGTTTATGTATTATTATTCCTTCTCACTAAGGTGTTACTCAGATTTCTACTGCTGTAACAAAACACCCAGGACAATCAGCTTATACAGAGGAGCAGCTAATTTTATATCAAGGTTTCAGACATTTCTGTCCCTAGTGGGTTGGCTCTGTAGCAGTTCCTGTGACTGGGCAGCACATGAAAAATTATGTGAAGAATAAACTCTTCACCTTTTGGTGGCTACAGAGCAAAAGGAAGAGAATGGCTTGTGTTGCAGAGTTCCTTTGAGAGCACACTCATAGAGTCCAACTTTCTTTCACTTGACTCATATCTTCAAGGTCCTACCATATCCTTGCAGCACCACAGGCTGGTGAACAAGCATTTAACAAATCGCCTTTAGGAGACACTTGTCTTTACTGCAGCAGTAGTTAAATTTTTAACAGTGATTGAATGATTAAATTCTAGGAATAAGAATCAAAAAATGATGGCTGTGAGAAATTATTTACGGACCAAGATGCTAGAGGGAGAAAACTTTATTAGAACTTCCAGAGATCATATCACTGATGTAGGCTAGATAGTCAGCATTAGAATGATATGTGGCATCACATCTGCCTTTTCTTATATTCTTTTATTTTATTTTTTCTATTTTATGTAAAATGGGAGATTTACTTGGATGCATGTCTGTATACCAAATGCATGCCTTGATGTCAGAAGAGGGTATCAGATCACCTGGAATTGGACTTCCTGATGATTTTAAGATACTATGTGGGTGCTGAAAATTGAACCTGTGTTTTCTAGACAAGCACACAGTTCTTTTCACAGCTTAACTGTCTCTCCAGACCTACATCTGCCTTTTCAAGATATGACAAATAGGCTCTATGCTCCTTCCTATTCCAGAGACAGCTGCATCTTCTTGTGCAGTACCAGCTTCGTCCCATAGACAAAATGGTGTGAACGGATTTGCCCATATTGGGTGCCTGGTTACCAGGGTGGCTGCCTTCTGCTCTGCACTTGGCAAAGTGGAGATTGTTGCCATCAATGACCCCTTCATTGACCTCAAATACATGGTCTATATATTCCAGTATGACTCCACCCATGGCAAATTCAAAGGCACAGTCAAGGTTGAGAATGGGAAATTTGTCATCAACAGAAAACCCATCACCATCTTCCAGGAGGGAGATCCCTCTAACATCAAATGGGATGATACTGATGCTGCGTATGTCATAGAGTCTACTGGCATTTTCACTGACATGGAGAAGGCCAGGGCCAACTTGAAGGGTAGGGCCAAAAGGGTTATTATCTCTGCCTCTTCTGCCAATGCCCCCATGTTTGTGATGGGTATGAACCACAAGAAATATGACAACTCACTCAAGATTATCAGCAATGTATCCTATACCACCAACTGCTTAGCCCCCTGGCCAAGGTCATCCATGTCAACTTTGGCATCATGAATGGGCTCATGGCCATGGTCCATGCCATCATTTCCACTGAGAAGACTGTCGATGGTCCCTCTGGAAAACTGTGGTGTGATGGCCATGGAGCTGCCCAGAACATCATCGCTGCATCCACTAGTGCTGCCAAGGCTCTGGGCAAGGTCATCCCAGAGCTGAACAGGAAGCTCACTAGCATGGGCTTCTGTGTTCCTACCCCCAATGTATCTATTGTGGATCTGACGTACCACCTGGAGAAACCTGCCAAGTGTGATGACATCAAGAAGGTGGTGAAGCAGGCATCTGAGGGCCCAGTAAAGGGCATCCTTGGCTATGCTGAGTGTGGGGCAGTGGTCTGTGGCAGGCAATCTGGCACCCGGTTGGGCACAGGCTGAAAACTCTGGGCGACCCAGTGGAACAATTCACAAGGGACCAAAAAATGTTTTTGCCAACACTCCCGGAAGACTCTCGTAAAATAGCTGCAGCCTCCACAATCCCCTGCAGAGAAGAATGTCATGTGAAATTTGTCATGTAGGAGCAATGCCAAGCCCTCCCACATGCAAATAACATGCCCCGAAGCCCTCAGACCAAGCCAATGGGAAGTATCTGTTGTCAAACCCCTGACCCCTCCCAAATAGTATATTAGACCATCCCAACCTGTATAGGAGAGACCCCCATCCAGAAGGAATAAAGATGTGAGAACTACTCTGTTGTCCAAGAGCTTCTATCATAAGAGCTGTAACACTGTTGCTTGGGAAGAGGCCTGCTCTCCCCTATGCCACCAGAAGCTTCCAGCACTCCTTGCCGGCTAGTTGGCTTCTCGCGGACTCAACCCAGGCCAGCCCGACTCAGCGCAGGGAGATGGGTACAGTGAAGGCAGCAACTGCAGAGACTGGGGTGGAGGAGACTCCTTCCCCGCTCATGCTCTCCCCTTTGCCTGAACCCTTGCGTTTGACTGGCCAGAGATCCCCGAGGAAGGCTCCCAATATGGAGGAGGTCAACAACTGAGGACTAGGTTGTCTCCTGTGACTACAACAGTAACTTCTATTACTCTACCTTTGACGCTGGGGCTGGCATTGCTCCCAATGACAATTTTGTAAAGCTCATTTCCTGGTATGACAATGCATATGGCTACAGCATAGGGTCATGGACCTCATGACCCACATGGCCTCCAAGGAGTAAGAAACCCTAGACCACCCACCCCATCAAGGACACTGAGAGCAAGAGAGAGAGGCCCTCAGTTACTGAGGAGTCCCTGTCCCAACTTGGCCTCCCAACACTGAGCATTTCCCTCACAATTTCCATCCCAGACCCCAATAATAATAGGAGGGGCCTAGGGAGCGCTACCTACTCTATTGAATACCATCAATAAAGTTCACTGCACCCACAAAAATATATATAAAAAATAAACTAGAGCACTATGAACAAAATGTGAGCTAAGAGACATTGTTTTAATTTTTAAAATTAGGAAGGAAGAAATTGAACAAAGAGAAAATACCAATTTTCCGTAACACTAGAATAAATGCTTACCCTTGAGAATATTTCAAAGAGAAAGTTTTAAGACATAAAGCTATTCTAGTCTGTATCTAAAATTCATTGAGGATTTGGAGAAGAATGAAATATAAATAAGCTCAAATAGCCCTCTGATAATATAATTACACATTAGGATAAAGAAAAGGTTAAAAGATTTTGAATGTGAAGGACAGCTATGCTTTACAACAATACCATACTTCGTGTTATTGCTAGAAATATAAGTGAACAGTTTGCCTAGTACTACAGTTCATATGCTCATGAATACCTATGCGTACATAGCTCTTTATGTATACAGTTGTATATTTGATGAGTAGTTTGAAATGTATCCAATTTTGTATAATCTATTATAAACTTCTTTCTGATGTCTATTACTTCTTTTAGCTATGAATCATTTTGGTCTCTCTGGTAGATTAAGTATTATTGTAATTAACTAATTTTCTTTTTGTAGAACATTTAAGTTCACAAATTGAAGCAGAAAGTTCATCTGGGGATATAGGTTAGTAGTAGAGTCCTTGGCCAAAGAAAATATATAAAAAGAAAGTTCAGGAATTTTCCATGTATCACTTCATACTTTCAGCAAAACCACTTAAGATAGTACATTATGAGCATCTCACACTAATGTACATTTGTTACAAGCAATGAGCCAATTTTATTAAACTGGCATAAACAAAATTCCATATTTTACATTAGGGTCACTCTTCATGTTTTTTTGTTCCATGAGATTTGACAAATATATAATAGCATGCATCCAGCATTACAATCCTATACAGAATAATTTCACTGTACTAAAATCCCTTAAGTCTGTGGATTTTTTTTATTGGATATTTTCTTTATTTACATTTCAAATGTTATCCCCTTTCTTGGGCCCACCCCAGAACCCCCTAGCCCATCCCCTCTCCTCCTACTTCTATGAGGGTGTTCCCCTCCCACCCACCCACTCCTGCCTCCCCGCCCTGGCATTCCCTTATACTGGGGCATCGAGCCTTCACAGGACCAAGGGCCTCTTCTCCCATTGATGCCCGACAAGGTCATCCTCTGCTACATATGCAGCTGGAGTCATGGGTCCCTCCATGTGTACTTTTTGGTTGCTGGTTTAGTCCCTGGGAGCTCTGGGGGGTCTGGTTAGTTGCTATTGTTGTTCTTCCTATGGAGTTGCAAACCCCTTCAGCTCCTTCAGTCCTTTCTCTAACTCCTTCATTGGGGACTCCATGCTCAGTCCAATGGTTGGCTGTGAGCATAAATTTTAATGAAGCTATCACTCTCTAATAGCTTGATATCACCATAACATGGCTGACACAACTGCTTCCAAGCACAAGCTATATTGAGCTTTAAAAAGTAATAGGGAAAAGTCAATGTGGAAAGTTGACAATATCATAATACCACCTCCAGCATTCACAAGACTCAAAGGACAATAAGTGCGCCTAAGATCTTTCACATCAGTGATGGAAACAGGAAAGATTTCTGCCCACCCCAGCTATTCATGCTACCACTAGATGTGCTGCCTAGTTTTATGTCAAGTTGGGGTTATTAGAGGGGAGGAAGACTCAACTGACAAAATGCCTCCATAAAACCAGGCTGAAAGAGAGGCTGTAGGACATTTTTTCAACAAGTGATCAATGTGGGAGTGCCAGCACATTGTGCATGGTGCCACCTTTGGACTGTTGGTCCTGGGTTCTGTCAGAAATTAGAATAAGAAAGTCAGTAAGCAGCATTCTCTTTGCCCTCTTCACCAGCTCTTGACTGTAGGTTCCTGCCATGTCTGAGTTCCTGTCCTGACTTCCTTTTATGATGAATTATAATGTGGATGCACAAGCAAAATAAACCCTCTCTTCCCCAAGTTGCTTTGGTTGCAGTGTTTTGTCACAATGATAATGATAACTAAGACACAAGATAATCATTTAGTAGATTCCAAAACTATAAAACTGATCAGTGATACCCAAAGCATATCATGTGCCAATAACCTTTATCTTTCAATGTAAGTTTCCTGGAAAATGAAAAAAATGTTTAAAATGGCATATTGTGACATGAAAGCAATTTATATTGGTGTAGACTACTTGAAAAAATCCCAAGGCCAATATTGTCATAAACCACGTCAGAAAGATACAACCTTCAAATTAAAGCAATCAAGATAATATCATGTCTTTAACTTTGGCCAGTGACTGAGCACAGGCTCATGCCTCAGAGTTTCTTGGTACCAAATCTCAATGGTACAGCAGTCCTAAAGATAAAAGTCCACCACAATTATATCAGTGTTAGATGAGTGTCAGAGCAACCTACAACAGTTGCTTAAGCAGAACATAGTAATTATTTTAGACACAACATAACAATTGGTTTTGATTTGTAGCTTCAGGTATTTTAGTTTATGTTAAGTTTATAAAAGCATTAATTATTTTGGTTAATACATGAGCTCTATAGTTAAGATCATGGAAATCCCAAATGTATTGCCAAGGCAGATGTAATTGGAGGTGGAGCAGAGGAATAAGTAGTATCTAAGCAAATACAAAATGGACTCAGGACAAGATGGTGTTACCTTGCTTCAGAATAAACATGAAACCATCATTGCTACAAAGTTTGTGCATTTACTAACACTTGTTTGCTCATTTTATGTGTATGAACGTTTGTCCTGGATGTTTGTCTGTGCATTGCACACATCTCCTGTGTCCATGGAGGTCAGAAGATGGTACTCTGGAACTGGTGAGTCAACATGTGTATGCTGGGAGTCCTCTGCAAGAGCAGCAACTTCTCTAAACCATTGACCCATCTGTCCAGCCCCATATTACTAACTTGTAAAGAATTCTTAGTCTGCATCCTGGTTAACATGATGAACCTTTGCACCTCTATACTGTTTTCACTTCCACAAGTGAAGAATAAAAATGAAAATCCTGTGTTAGATTAAGCAAAAGGAGAGTTAATTTGGTTACAGAGAAAATCATCTTTACAATATAATTTATAGTATACTATATAATTACGTTATTTTGCATTCCCTTTCTTCCCTCCAAACCCTACACCATGCCTAGAAATCACTGAATCTGTTATTTTTCTCATTGTCTGATTAGAACTGTATTAAATAATCTCTAGTCTTCTCCAGCTTCCATTCTCGACACAGTGGGCTGGTGATCCTGTCTTTTAATGGAGATGCAAATTAATTTGCATCTTTAATTTTTATTTCTAAATTTTAAATTTAATATTTAATTTGCTCACCTGCTCTCCTGCTTACCTGCACTTTGCCTAACCTCCCCATCATAGAAATATCATGGATATAGAGATGTTGATTCTTCCACTCCAGGACACTTTCTTATTTTCTATAATCCCTTCTCTAGAATTATTACATCTTCTGACTCTTCATCTTGCCAATTTCATTCTATTCAATTCTCTGTACATTTTTGGTCCATGTTTAAGAAATCAATAAGCTGTTTATTACTTAGGAAAACTATGTTTTTCACGTTTTACCATTCATTGTAAGACTTCATATGCTGAGTTTAAAAATAACAAGTAGTTATCATTTCCATTATGATTTTAGTTGTATGTATTATATATGGAGCTATTTAGAAGCTCCCTAAAAGTAAAGTAGATAATATCTTGTCAATGGGAAGAAAGAGGATGAAAATAGAGCCCTCTACAGATTCTCATGCCTTTAACTACCAGGAGTCACCTAAACTGAATTGGAATTACCAATAGTTTCTTATGTTTTCCAGAGGAGATAGTTTCCTCCAGAGCTTCTATAGTTCCTCAGACCTATAAATCCCAGATGTGTTCTGATCTCAACTTTTTATTAATTATTTCTTTTAAAATCTGTTTTGAAAATCACAAACAATAAAATTCAGAGTTATACAGCCTAATCCCAGGGGATACAGATACAAAAGTAAGCAAACAATCAAAAAACTCTTCCACACCTAAGACCTGGGAATCTGCTATGAGATTATATCTCCTAGGAATGTCAGACACTACACACATTAAATCTCATCAACATGATTGCCTAAGAGCAAGAGAGATGACTCAACAGTTAAGAACACTGGTTACTCTTGCAGAGGACAGGAATTTGATTCTCAGCACCCACACCGTGGCTCATAGCTACCTGTAACTCCTGTTTCAGTGAATCCAACCCCCTCTTCTAACTTCCACAAGAAACAGTCACACATATAATGAATGATATACACAGGAAAGCTATTCATACAGTAAAAGTAAGGATACAAAAATTAAAGTAAAATAGTATAAGACATATATACAAACATACACAGACATGTAACAGCAACAAATGACAAAAGAAGCTAACACTTTGAAAGAGAGCAAAGAGAGGTATATGGGAACATCTTGGGGAAAGAATTTTCTTTCTCAAGATGAAGGCATCTTCTGTCTGATATGGTTTTCTGGGTATCTGTGTTACAAAACAGATGGAAGAACTCAAACCAGAAATTGCAAGTTTTTCCAGTACATTTTACATACTCTCACAGAAGGCAATAGATCATCTAAAATAAGTTCTCATTGCATGCACCTCTCATATTTTTTTTCTGTTCCTGACTGCAATCTACTTTTGTCCACACTCCCTGATTCACAAAAGCTACAAAATCGTACCCAACTCTACTAACCTTGGCTACCTTCTGTAACTTTGATTCACCAGCTCTCTTGATAGAGCAAACTTGTACATTTCAATAGACTTCTCAAAAAATGTAATTTAAACCATAATTTTTTGATGGATGAATCTAAATTCCAGTTTTCTCTGCCAACCAAACCCTCTACTATGTCTAGAAATTGATGTTTATTTTAAGGGGCTACAGTGTTTCATGAGTAAATTTTATAGCACTCTCCAATAAATACTGATAATAAAATTAATCAATTTATGAAAGTCATTTACAATTGGAACATTTTATCCATTCTTAGTATTCTTTTTTTTTTTCCTTAGTATTCTTAAAAGTAAAATTTATTGAGAAATATGCCTTTTGTCTCTCATCATGATTCTGTACTCAATCTTTTTATCCCAAAAATAGTTATCTATTGACGATTTTTAGAAGAAATAATGGGGTTTCCTACCCTATTTTAATTTAATCTGATTTCGGAGTACTTCCAAGGTTCATATGCTCTAGAAAATAATAGTATTTGGGGATGTGGAAATATAATGGATATCTATAACCCTGGTGTTTCTCTGAATTGCAATGGAAACTATCAAGATACAAATAGATAATTAATCTTGTCTTGGAAAACCCTCTACAGGTAAAATTTCTACAGTGTCAGTACACAGAACATCTTGACTGACTTACTGCTGAGACTTCTCCAAAATCTTATCATAATCAACCTAATGAAATAACCATAACTCAGCAGTGAAAAGAATATTAAGAAAACACAAGAACTGAAATACTACTACTCATCACAGTATGATGGCCAAGCATTTAAAAGTTAGTTTCTAAAGGAAGTTTCAAAGAACATAAAGGTGTTCCATAATACTGTACTTGAGAGTGAAAACTAAAATTAACCCTGTAAGGTTCTTATTCCTTTGTGCTAGTGGAATTTATGTTCCAACACAATAGAAAACAGTTTAAAAGAATTTAGACAGCCATATTTTGAGATGTGTAAATAGACCTGAACACATACTTTAAGTCCTTTGTAACTTTTAATTCAAAAGACTACTATAGCTTTGCATGATGGTAGACATCTACAATCCAAACACTTTGGAGTTAGAGGCAGGAAGATCAGGGAATCAAGGCCAGCCTTCACTACATGAGACTGGGCTATATCATGAGTTGTGAGGAGCCTGGGCTACAGAGTAAATCAACCAAGTAAAAAGAATCAATTGAATGATTCATTTATTTGTTTATTCACACATGTATACTACAGATCATGGAAGTTCTAAATACATTACTAAATCAACCAAGTGCAGTATGTATTCCTGCCATTCCTATTTAATATGTGTAGAAACTGGGGTGTTAAAGAACATTCTCCTGGGCATTCAACTAGAGATGTTGGAGCAAGTTTCAAAATCAGACTTCTGGCCTCAGAGCATAGTCACTTTACCATTATTCTGGACTATTTCTCTATTATGCATACTTTTCAGGAGTAAAATAAAAATAACATTTTGTCAGTTGTCAAATTTTTACAGCGCAACTATTATACAAAGGGGAAAATCCTCAGGACTGGGAAGACCATATGAAGTGTAACGTTGCTTTTAAGGGTCTTCAGTTTAGTAGGAGATACAAGTCAGATAAAGATAGAACAGAATGTCAAGATACCTCCCATAAGAGGGATGCCTCACTTAGACTAAACCTAGAATACGTGGCTTTCTTGCAAAAGCCCAGTCTACAGCAAAATCAATAGTTAGAATGAGCAGAAGTAATAAGAAAAATGAAATGGCATTCTCAAAAGAGAGAGACAGACTTTTAATGGAAAAGTTAGAGTTGGTTGTAATGGAGAACGTGTTGGGCCTCATGGAAGGAAAGAAATCTGCCTAGGTATGCAAGAAGCACATGAGGTAGAGGCTTTTATGCCTTATGAATAAATGCAATCTTTTTATTAATCTTTAGAGAACTGAAGGTCTTAAAATCAGAGAGCAGAAAAATTCAGGTTTCCATTTTTAAGAGATCATTTTGATGTACCAAGCAGATAAAAAATGAGTATAATGTTGACCACTAGGTATAGTGATCTACCTATTAATAAAAAATCCAATAAAATTAAATGGAAAATCACAGATATTAGCACTCCATGCTAGACTACTGTGAAGGAACATTATAGTGTCTCACATCCAGTTACTTGTCTCTAACTTTCAGAGGATAACACTGCCTGTGGGCCTTTGACAAATACTGCCATTCTTCTCAGAAGTTGAAGTGCCAACACCACATTCCCCAACCAACATGAGCATCTCTCCATGTATGCCCATGACGGGAACAAATATGTGGAAAAACAAACGCTAAGAAGTTAAGAAGAAGACTAAGAGAGTGTCATGTTGGTTTCTGCCTCGGGACATAACCTCCACTGTGAATAGCTGAAGTTGTTGATCAAAATCATTACCCAAAAATTTGTAGATGCATGACTAGCTAGTTACACAGTGTATATAAGACACAAATCCTTTTTTTCCCCTATGTTTGGCTTTGATATATCATGATCATAGATTACAATATTATACAGATATTTTAATGTGGGGCATACATATGCTCACACTAATGTATAGGCATAAATATTTTGCAACCAAATTTTAATAAGGGTTCAACATCTTCTCTAGCCCACCACACAGCAGAAGTAGTGGAAGAAAAAAGTGATTAGGATATGGGGGAAGTGGACCTGTTCAACAATAGTTCTCTGGGGGCAAGCTTGATCTTCTTTAGCAGCAGTTCAGTCCCGTAGCAAACACCAAATATGATTCAACAGCTGCAGACCAGCCCTCAAGGCAGGCAGACACCAGGAACGAACCATAACTTACATTTCAGTCCTTTCAGCAAGCAGACACCAGGCAGCTGTAGTTCAATCCTGAAGAAAGTGCCAGGCTCACCAACCAGCCTAAGGCAAGGCTGCACTGGAACCTCCCAAGCAGTTCTGGGTTGAGTTTCTCTCAAAAGCACCATTACCACAAGTTGAGCTCAACAACATGATATCAGGCAAACCAATACATGCATGTCTTTAGTGAAGAATAGCGAGGAGGAGCAAACCAAACCAATGCTCAGTGCTCGTCTTCCACTGTCAGTGGGGTCATATTTATCCTTCATCAGAGGTCCTTCCATATGTTTGCTATATCAAAAGATCCTTTCACCTGTGTCTGCTTGAGGAAACATTCTTTTACATGTTTGCCTTAGCAAGACATCTTTTCACCCATGTGCCTCAGCAAAACAACATTTGACATACTAACATTCCAAAGAAAGTTTCTACTTCTCTAATGTGTAAAAAAATCAAAATATATAATATTTCAGAGCTGTGAGCCCAACTCTGTGAGAAAAAGATTAATTACACAGGAAAATATGAAGCAGAGTTTTAATAATAATACAATCTAATACATTATTAAATCAAAATGACAGCAAGTGCTCAAATGGAGAGAAAGAATAAATATTGTACAAAAATTGTTCATTTATTTAAAATAGATCATGAGTGTCTTCTCTGTGTCAGGTGCTGTTCTGGGTACTAGGAACACAATTGTGTTCTGAGAGCTGGCATTCTACTGGGAGAAGAAGCATGTGACATGTAATGAAACAGAAATATGGGACAAATACTACAAGTAAAAATTAAGCAAGATAAAGGTGAGAGAGTTGAAGGATTAAAATTATAATTAAGTGTTTATAGTAGGATTTATTGATAAATTATGCAGAGAAGCTTCTTTTGTAATAGAAAATCTATGAATGATTGATAAAGTTTAGAATGCCTTTCTTCATTGTTCCAGGGGGTTATTATTATAATAGGAAAAGGTATAAAAAAGAAGTATGTCTATAATATTCACTATAAATTTAAGAATTCTGTACCTCATACAATTTTTTTTTTTGGAAAAAAATGTACTAATATTTCAGAAAACAAGAAAGAAAGGAAAAGCTTTGAAACCAGAAAATCTTGATTCCAAAATGACTGAAATAACTTATAGCGTAAGTCTAGCATTCATGAATACAAACACACAAGTCCTAACTAAAATATGAAAACACCAAAGCAAATGGTGCTCAAAAATCTGGCACTTCAACTATCACTGTCCCAGAAATCTTAAGCCCAGTTCAGTTTTTAAGAAAATAAGCTAGTATATCAGGAAAACAAATTAAAAAGAGAAAAGCATTTGACTATCATGGATAATGACAAATAATTGTGGTAGGAATGTATGGTGACAGAAAATGAGGCACAATGGATGGGATGGTCTGGTCCCTAAGACTTAAAAGGATCCGGAGAAGATCTCCACCCCCTTCCTATCTACTGTGTTTTGTCTACCCTGTAGTCATCTATCTTGTCCACTGGGATTCTGTTATCTACTTGAAATAAATGGGAAAATATGAAAAATAACTTTAAAAACCTGTATTAATCTACCTTTGAAATCAAGTACTTAATACTTGTCAGTTTTAAATCCCCAAGCTATCTTTAGCAGAGTGAAATATATGGTTGTATGTGCTAAGGTACAGTTCTGGTTGTTCTATGTTTATTCAACTGATAAATTATGCCATAGACATTGATAATTCATAAATGTATAAATATTGCTTGTAACTGGCAAACATTGCAAGTTCAAGAATGCATTTTATTTATGAACTATGGAACAGTTCATTTCTTCCCCCAAACTCAAATGCAGAAATAAAAGTAAACTCTAAATATTATACTTTACTTAAATTATAAACTAGTATGTTTGAAAAAATCTTTTGTTGGAAGAAACTGGCAATGAAACTGGACAACAAAATATGAAACACAGAACTAACCAGAACTGCTTTCTATCTTTATCTTTAAAAGTAAATGGAGGAGGCATATCCATATAGGAGGAGGAAACAGAAAGAAAAATATTATATGAACAGAAACAAATATTTCCACTTGGTATATTTTTAAAAGACTAATCTTTGAGAATACCTTACAACACATTTTCATTTAAATTCTCTCTCTCTCTCTCTCTCTCTCTCTCTCTCTCTCTCTCTCTCTCTCCTTCCTCCTGCCTTTCTCTCAGAGGGAAGGGTTTATTTGGCATACATGTTCTGAGTCACAGTCCACTGACAGAAGCCAAGGCATGACCTCAAACCAGCTCCTCCTTGTACTAGGAGCTGATACAGAGGTCATGGAAGAGTATGCCTACTGACTTACTCCCCATACTTTTCTCTTCCTACCTTCTGGTTGCACCCAGGATCAATAGCTGAGGAGTGGCCCTACAATGGCCACTATTTGTTTTAATTTCCATAATTTCATTGAGACATAGTTTTAGTATAATAAAGTATAAGACCAAACTAAGCCTATCACATTGAATTTAAACAAAGCAACCAACAGAAGGAAAAGTGTCCAAGAGAAGGAACCAAAATCAAAGACCTATCTGTCCACACACTCAATAGTCCCATAAAAATACTAAATTGAAAGATATAATGATATATGCACAGGAACTGGAGCAGACCCTGTGCTTGCTGCTTCAGTCTCTGCGAGTTCATATGAACTTTGCTCAGTTAATTTAGAAGGCCTTGTTCCTCCTGGTGTCCTCCTCCATCCACCTCCTCTTAGAGTGGTTGTTTCCTAAGCTCTGAAAGGAGTGATTTGATGGAGACAGCCCATTTAGAGCTCTGTGTTCCAAGGTTTATCTTTCTGCTTAATGATTGGCTGTGGGTCCCTGTGTTGCTCCCATCTGCTAAAACAAAAAGGCTCCCAGATGATGGTCAAATAAGGCACTGGTCTATTAGTGTAGCAGAATACATTTAGAAGTCATTTTATTGTTACTTTCTTTTTAAAGACCTGTAGCACTTGATGTTCCTCTAGGTCTCTAGGTTATCTTGCCTCTGGTTCTTGATCACCCATGCAGTGTTGGATATGGTTTACATCATTTAGAGTAAAACTTATGTCAGATCAGACATTATTTGGTTACTCCCACAAGCTGTGTGCCACCATTGCACTATGTAACTTCCAGGGAGGACAACATTGTAGATCCAAAATTTTGTGGCTGAATACCCTATGCTCCATTTCCCACCAAACAAATCTGCCTGCTTTCCCAGAGGCCTGCCAGGATACCAGGTAAGATTCCTCCCCCAAGCCCTTACTTAACAACTCCCCTGAAAGGACACTCAACAGAGGTAAACTTCACCCTATACCCAATTTTCCACATCCTGTCCTACAACTCAGCTTGCTTTTCTTGAGCCCAGCTGGTACCAGGAATGCCAGGTAAGACAAAAACATGCAAACACACACACAGACATACATACATATACACACACACACACACAAACACACACACACACACACACACACACACACACACACACACACACACACACACACACACACTGTGCTCTTACCTGTCAACTCCTCTTAAAGCACACCCAGCAGGAATAAATAATATTCATACTCTGAACTCCATTTTCTGCCCCACAATTCTGACTGCTTTCCTGGAGGCCACAAAGATACCAGGTACTCCACGTCATCCTGGTATTATAGATTCCAGAGGCAATATTAGCATCCAAAACCTTAGAATTTATACAGGCCACAAAAATCACAGCAGAGACAGCCTACTGGACCTAAAGACTCTCTGGTCACCAGAACGCCAGAATACTCAGGTCAGAAGACAGAGAGGAAACAGAAACCAAGGGGAAAATCCAAGAAACACCTATTCAAAAAAGATAAAATCATAAATTAGCACCTGAACCTGTATTAATCACAAAATCCAGATGGCTAGAGGCAAACCTAAGAACATCAACAGTTAGCGGAATACGGCAACAACAGAGCCCAGTTATCCTAGTACAACAAGTCCTGGGTATCCTAACACATCTGAAGAACACACACACAAAAGGCCTAAAATCTAATCTCATGAAGCTGATAGGGGCCTGTAAAGAGGAAGTTAATAAGTCCCTTAAAGATATTCAAGAACATACAATCAAACATGTAAAAGAAATGAATAAAACTGTTGAAGACCTGAAAATAGAAATAGAAGCAATAAAAAGAACACAAAGTGAGGGAAACCTGGAAAGGAAAAACCAAATAAGAGAACAGAAATTACAGAACAAGCAATTGCAATGAAATACAAGAGATGGAAGAGAGAATCTCAGGCATAGAATATCTACTAGAAGAAATTGATACATCTGTAAAAGAAAATGTTAAATATAAAAGTTTCCTGACACAAAATCTAGAACACTGTGAAAAGATTTTCAGCTCAATGGTCCAAAAATATTTGAAAAAAATTCACAAAAGAAATGCCCCCAACCTAAACAAAGAGATGCCTATAGACATACAAGAAGCTTACAGAACATCAAATGGACTGGACTAGAAAAGAACATCTTCTTGCCACATAATAATCAAAATACTAAATGTACAGAAAAAAGGAAGAATATTAAAAGCTGCAAAGGAAAATGTAAAATAAAAACAAGTTACATATAAAAACAGACCTATTAGAATTACATGTGACTTCATAATAGATACTGTAAAAACCAAAAGGACCTGGGCAAATGATTTTCAGTCTCTAAGAGACTGCAGATGTCAGCACAGATGACTATAACCATCAAAATTTACTTTCACAATAGAGAAAACAAGATAATCCTTTGAGTTTGTTTATGTAGTGGATTACACTGATGGATTTCCGGGTATTGAACCATCCCTGCATCCCTGGGATGAAGCCTACTTGATCATGATGAATAATTGTTTTGATGTGTTCTTGGATTCAGTTTGCGAGAATTATATTGAGTATTTTTACATCGATATTCATAAGGGAAATTGATGTGAAGTTTTCTTTCTTTGTGGGGTCTTTCTGAGGTTTTGGTATCAGTGTAACTGTGGCCTCATAGAAGGAATTGGGTAGTGTTCCTTCTGTTTCTATTTTGTGGAATAGATTGAAGAGTATTGGTATTAGGTCTTCTTTGAAGGTCTGATAGAATTCTGCAGTGAACCCATCTAGTCCTGGGCTTTTTTTGGTTGGGAGACTTTTAATGACTGCTTTGATTTCTTTAGGCATTATGGTACTGTTTAGATGGTTTATCTGATCCTGATTTAACTTTGGTATTTGATACCTGTCTAGAAAATTGTCCATTTCATCCAGATTTTGCAGTTTTGTTGAGTACAGGCTTTTGTGGTAGGATCTGATGGTTTTTTAATTTCCTCAGAACTGTTGTTATGTCTCCCTTTTCATTTCTAATTTTGTTAACTTGGATCCTGTCTCTGTGCCCTCTATTAGTCTGGCTAAGGGTTTATCTATCTTGTTGATTTTCTCAAAGAACTAACTCTTGGTTTTGTTGATTCTTTGTATAGTTCTTTTTGTTTCTACTTGGTTGATTTCAGCCCTGAGTTTGATTATTTCCTGCCTTCTACTCCTCTTGGGTGCATTAGCTTCTTTTCGTTCTAGAGCATGGATACAGAAAATGTGGTACATTTACACAGTGGAGTACTACTCAGTTATTAAAAACAATGATTTAATGAAATTTTCAGGCAAATGGATGGAACTTGAAAATATCATCCTGAGTGAGCTAACTCAGTCACAAAAGAATGAACATGGTATGTACTCACTGATAAGTGGATATTAGCCCAAATGTTTGGAATACCCAAGTTTCACTTTACAGTAACTGCTGGACTGAGAGTGAGGTCCCAGATGGAGGAGTTGGAGAAGGGACTGAAGGAGCTGAGGGAGTGTGCAGTCCCATGGAAGGAGCAACAGTGTCAACTGGCCTGAACCCCCCCCCCCATTCCTCATGGGGGCTGGACCACTAACCAAAGAATACACATGGAGGGACCCATGTTTCTGACCACATATGTGGCACAGGAGGACCTTGTTGGCCATCAGGGGGAGGAGAGGCCCCAGTAAAGGGGAATGTCGAGGTAGGAATATGGGAGTGGGTGGGCGGGTGGGTGGGAGGTGGAATTCTTTCATAGAGGTGGGGGAGGGAGAGGGGATAGGTGGTTTCCAAAGAGGAGACCTAGAAAGGGGAAAACACTGGACATGTAAATAAAGTATCAAAAAATATAAATAAATAAATAAATAAATAAATAAATAAATAAATAAATAAATAAAAAAGATAATTCATGACAAAAAAACAAACATAAACAATATCTATCTATAAATCTAGCCCTACAAAAGATACTAGAAGAAAAAATCCAACCCAACAAAGGTAACTACACCCAAGAAAACACAGGAAATATATAATTCCAGCAAAACCAGAAGGGTCACACACACACACACACACACACACACACACACACACACACACTGTCACTACCACCACCTGCAAAATAATAGGAATTAGTAATCATTGGTATTTAATATCTTTCAACATCAATGGACTCAATTTCCAAATAAAAAGACACAAGCTAAAATAATGGATGGGAAAATAAGATCCATCATTCTGCTGAGTACAAGAAACATATCCCATCTTCAAAGATAGATATTACCTAAGAATACACGCCCAAAAAGGGTTTTCCAGACAAACAGACCCAAGAAGCAATCTGGAGTAACCATTATAATATCTAATAATATACACTTTCAACCAAAATTAATCAAAACAGATGGGGAAGGATATTTCATACCCATCAAAGGAAACATCCACCAAGATGATGTCTCAATTCTGAATATCTAAGTTTCAAATGCAAGGACACCCACATTTGTAAAAGAAATATTGCTAAAGTTTAAACCACACATTGAAACCCACACATTAATAATGGGAGACTTCAACACACCACTCTCACTAATGGACAGGTCATCCAGACTAAACAGAGAAATAATAAAACTAATAATGAATCAAAGAGACCTAACATACACCTACAGAATATTTACACAAACACAAAAGAATATGCCTTTTTCTCAAAAATCTTATTGACCTTCTTCAAAATTGACCATATAGTTGGTCACAAAGCAAAACTTAACTGATACATGAAAATTGAAATAAAACCTTATATCTTATCAAACCATGAAGGATTAAAGTTGAACTTCAACAACAACAGAAACACTACAAAGCCTACACCCTCCTGGAAAATGAAGAGCTCTCTACTCAATGGCCACTGGATTAATGAAGATATAAAGAAAAAATTGAATAATTTCTAGTAGTCAATGAAAATGAATGCACAACATACCCAAACCTATGGGAAACAAAAAAAAAGCAGTTCTAAGAGGAAAATTCATAGCACTAAGTGCCTCTATAAAGGAATTAATGAGATCTCATACTAGCAACTTAACAGCATACCTGAAATCTCTAGAACCAAAAGAAACAAAGGCACACAGTATAACCAGAAGACAGGAAATAATCAAACTCGGGGATGAAATTAATAAATGAGAGGCAAAGAGAACAATACAAAGAATCAGGTAAATCAAGAGTTGGTTCTTCAAGAAAATCAACAATATAGAAAAAAACATTAGTCAAACTAACTAAAAAGTAGAGAGAGAGTATTCAATTTATCAAAATTAGAAACAAAAAGGTGATTCTAACAACAGACAACAAGGAAAACTAAAGAATCAATTGGTCTTACTTCAAAAGACTACTTCACAATATTGGAAAAATCTAAGCAAAATGGATGATCTCCTTGATAGATACCATTTACCAAAGTTAAAGCAAGATGAGCTAAACAATTTAAATAGACCCACTGAGGAAATAGAAGCAGTCATTAAGTCTTCCAACAAAAGAAAAGGCCCAGGGCCAGATGGTTTCAGCACAGAACTCTACCAGACACTCAAAGAAGAATTAATACAAGTACCCCTCAAATTATTTCATAAATTCAAAGCAGAAGAATCACTGCTAAGATTGGTGTATGATGCCACAGTCATCCTGATAGTTAAAGGACACATAGACTAAACAAAGAAAGAGAACTTCAGACCAGTTTCCTTTATGAACATTGATGCAAAAATACCCAATAAAACAATCACAATTAAAGTCCAAGAGCACATCAAATACATCATCCACCATGATCAAGTAGGCTTCAACCCAGAAATGCAGAGATAGTTTAACATAT
The DNA here is from genome assembly GCA_028551405.1 of Uromys caudimaculatus. NCBI lineage: Eukaryota > Metazoa > Chordata > Mammalia > Rodentia > Muridae > Uromys > Uromys caudimaculatus. Next base: position 5,514,774 of record CM052704.1, read on the forward strand.
GAAAATCCATCAATGTAATCTACCATATAAAGAATGCTGGCAAAGCCTTTGACAAAATCTAACACCCCCTCATGATAAAAGTTTTGAAGATATCAGGGATACAAAATTCATACCTAAACACAATAAAGGCAATATACAGAACCAATCGGCAGCATCAAATTGAATAGAGAGAAACTTAAAGCAATTGCACTAAAATCAGGGACAAGCCAAGGTTTTAACTAGAGCAATAAGACAACTAAAGAAGACCACGGGGATACGAATAGGAAAGGAAGAAGAAAAAGTATTGCTATTCATTGATGATATAGTAGTATAACTAAGTGACCTAAAATTTTTTAACAGGGAACACCTACAGGTGATAAGCACCCTCAGGAAAGTGGCTGGATGCAGAATTAACTAAAAAAAATTAGGGTACCTTATTTATACATATAAAAAGTGAGCTGAGAGAGGAGCCTTCCAGTTTCCATTGTGGCTGGGGACCTCAGCCTGTATCACAGGGCTCCATAGACAAATAGTCCCAGAAGAAAGCTAGCCTCCCAGGAGTGTGGACAAGCCTGTGAGTGGAGGAAAGACAAGCACCACTGTTCAACAGGACCCACCTGGAACCCTCAGAACCCAGTGACCAAGGAACAGCTGGGGACAGGAGCTTTCTGGTTTACTCCTGTGGCCTGTGCCACACGGTTCCATACCCAAATAGCTCTGGGAAAAAGCTAGCCTCCCAGGAGTGTGCAGAAGCCTGTGAGGGAGGTAATGCCAGCACCTCTGCTCAGAGGGACTCATCAGGAACACAGCTCCATACCCAAATAGCTCAGGGGTAAAGCTAGTATCCCAGGAGTGTAGGCAAGTCTGTGAGCCAGGGTAAGACCAGCACCTCTGCCAAAAGGGATCCACCTGGAACCCTCAGGACACAGGGACTGAAGAGTGGACTTTCAGCTTCCTTCTGCAGCCCGGGAGCTGATACTGTAACACAGAGATCCATACTCAAATAGTGCCAGGAGAGAGCAGGTCTCCCAGGAGTGCCAACATACCTTTAAGCACAGGCAAGACCACCACTTCTGTTCAAATTCCTGGATCAAGAGGGACCCTTGCTGAGCCATCAGGACACAGGAACCAAGGAAAAGCTGGGGACAGGATCCTTCTGGTTTCTGTCTGCACCCCAGAGCTGACCCTGTACCACAGCTCTCAAAACACAAATTCCTCTCAGAGAGAGCTGGTCTCCAAGGAGTACAGATACAGAAACTTGCGTGCAGGACAAGCCACAGTCAGAAAGAGCAAGACCAGCTAACACCAGAGATAACCAGATGGAGAAAGGCAAGGGCAAGAACATAAAGAACAGAAGCCAAGACAACTTGGCATCATCAGAACCCAGTTCTCCCATCATAGCAAGCCCTGGATACCCCAACACACCAGAAAAGCAAGATTCAGATTTAAAATCACATCTTGATGATGATAGAAGTTTTAAGAAGGAAATAAATAACTCCCTTAAAGAAATACAAGAGAACACAGGTAAACATCTAGAAGCCGTTAAAGAGGAAACACAAAAAATCTCTTAAAGAATTACAGATAAACAAAATCAAAGAGGCAGAATTACAGGAAAACACAATCAAACAAGCAGAATTACAGGATAGCATAATCAAACAGGCAGAATTACAGGAAAACACAATCAAACAGGCAGAATTACAGGAAAACACAACCAAACAGGCAAAGGAAATGAACAAAACCATCCAGGATCTAAAAATGGAAACAGAAACAATAAAGAAATCACAAAGGGAGACAACCCTGGAAATAGAAAACCTAGGAAATATATCAGGAGTCATAGATGCAAGCATCAGCAAAAGAATACAATGGATTGAAGAGAATCTCAGGTGCAGAAGATACCAGAGAAAACATTGACACAAAATTCAAAGAAAATACAAAATGCAAAAAGTTCCTAATCCAAAACATAGGAAATCCAGGACACAATGAGAAGACCGAACCTATGGATAATAGGTATAGAAGAGACTGAAGATTCCCAACTTAAAGGGTCAGTAAATATCTTCAACAAAATTATAGAAGAAAACTTCCCTAACCTAAAGAAAGAGATGAACAAAAACATTCAGGAAGCCTACAGAATTCCAAATAGATGGGACCAGAAAAGAAATTCCTCCTGTCACATTATAGTAAAAATACCAAATGCACAAAATAGGTAAAGAATATTAAAAGCAGTAAGGGAAAAGGGTCAAGTAACATATAAAGGCAGACCTATCAGAATTACACCTGACTTCTCACCAAAGACTATGAAAGCTAGGAGATTCTGGGCAGATCAAATACAGACCCTAAGAGAACACAACTGCCAACCCAGGCTGCTATACCCAGCAAAGCTCTCAATTACCATAGATGGTGAAACCAAGACATTCTATGACAAAACCAAATTTACACAATATCTTTCCACAAACCCAGCCCTACAAAGGGTAATAGATGGAAAATGTCAACACAAGGAGGGAAACTACATCCGAGAAAAAGCAAGAACATAATCTTTCAACAAACTAAAAAGAAGATAGCCACACAAACAGAAAAATAACATTGAAAATAACAGGAAGCAATAATCACTGTGCCTTAATATCTCTTAACATCAAAGCACTCAATTCCCCAATAAAAAGACATACACTAAAAGACTGAATAAATAAACATGACCCAACATTTTGCTGCACACAGGAAATGCACCTCAGGGTGAAAGAAAAACACTACCTCAGAATAAAGGGCTGGAAAACAATTTTCCAGGCAAATAGTCCCAAGAAACAAGCTGGAGTAGCCAGGCTAATATCGGATAAAATCGATTTTCAACAAAAAGTCATCAAAAAAGATAAGGAAGGACACTTCATACTTGTCACTCATCAAAGGAAAAAATCTACCAAGAAGAACTCTCAATTCTGAACATCTATGCTCCAAATGCAAGGGCACACACATTCATAAAAGAAACTTTACTAAAGCTCAAAGCACACAATGCACCTCAAACAATAATAGTGGGAGACTTCAACACCCCACTCTCACCAATGGACAGATCTTGGAAACAGAAATTAAACAGAGGCACAGTGAAACTAACAGATGTTCTGAACCAAATGGATTTAACAGATATCTATAGAACATTTCATCCTTAATCAAAATAATATACCTTCTTCTCAGCACCTCATGGTACCTTCTCCAAAATTGACCATATAATCGGTCACAAAACAAACCTCAACAGATATAAGAAGATTGAAATAATCACATGCCTCCTATCAGATCACTACAGATTAAGGCTGGTCTCCAATGGCAACAGCAACAGAAAGCCACATACATATGGAGACTGAACAACGCTCTACTCAATGATAACTTGATCAAGAAATAAAGAAAGAAAGAAAATACAGACTTCCTAGAATTTAATGAAAATGAAATTACAATATGCTGAAACTTATGGGACACAATGAAAGCAGTGATAAGAAGAAAACTCATAACTCTGAGTGGCTCCAAAAAGAAACTGGAGAGAGCATACATTAGCAATTTAACAACACACCTGAAAGCTCTAGAAAAAAAAAGAAGAAACTAATACACTGGAGAGGAGTAGAAGGCAGGAAATAAAGTCAGGGCTGAAGTCAACCAAGTAGAAACAAAAAGAACTATATAAAGAATCAACAAAACCAGGAGCTGGTTCTTTTAGAAAATCAACAAGATAGATAAACCCTTAGCCAGACTATTCAGAGGGCACAGAGACAGTATCCAAATAAACAAAATCAGAAATGAAAAGGGAGATATAACAACAAAATCTAAGAAAATTCAAAAATCATCCAATCCTACTACAAAAGTCTTTACTCAAAAAATTTGGAGAATCTGGATGAAATGGACAATTTTTTAGACAGATACCAAATACTAAAGTTAAGTCAGGATCAGATAAACCAACTAAACAGTCCCATACCCCTAAAGAAATAGAAGCAGTCATTAAAAGTTTCCCAACCAAAAAAAGCCCATGACCCGATGGGTTTAGTACAGAATTCTATCAGACCTTCAAATAAGACCTAATGCCAATACTCTTCAAACTATTCCACAAAATAGAAACAGAAGGAACACTACCCAATTCCTTCTATGAGGCCCCAGTTACACTGATACCAAAACCATACAAAGACCCAAAAAAGAAAGAAAACTTCAGACCAATTTCTCTTATGAATATCGATGCAAAAATCCACAATTAAATTCTCGCCAACCAAATCCAAGAACACATCAGAACGATCATTAACCATGGTCAAGTAGGCTTCATCCCAGGGATGCAGAGGTGGTTCCATACCCAGAAATCCATCAATGTAATCCACTCCATAAACAAACTCAAAGAAAAAAAAAAACACATGGTCATTTTGTTACACGCAGAAAAAGCATTTGACAAAATTCAATATCCCTTCATGAAAAAAGTCTTGGAAAGAACAAGTATTCAAGGCCCATACTTAAACACAGTAAAAGCAATATACAGCAAACCAGAAGCTAACATCAAACTAAATTGAGAGAAACTTGAAGCAATCTCACTAAAATCAGGGACTAGACAAGGCTGCACTCTAACTCCCTATCTTTCAAATATAGTACTTGAAGTTCTAGATAGAGCAATTAGACCAAATAAGGAGGTCAAAGGAATACAAATTGTAAAGGAAGAAATCAAAATATCACTATTTGCAGATGACACAATGGTATACTTAAGTGACCGGGAAAACTTCACCAGAGAACTCCTACAGCTGATAAACAACTTCAGCAAAGTAGAAGGATATAAAATTAACTCAAACAAATCAGTAGCCTTCCTATACTCAAGGGATAAACAGGCTGAGAAAGAAATTAGGAAAATGATACCCTTCAAAATAGTCACAAACAATATAAAGTATCTTGATGTGACTAACCAAACAAGTGAAACATCTGTAAGACAAGAACTTCAAGTCTATGAATAAAAAATTGAGGATTGCCTCATAAGTTGGAAAGATTTTTCATGCTCACGGATTGGCAGGATTAATATAGTAAAAATGACCATCCTGCCGAGAGCAATCTACAGATTCAATGCAATCCCCATCAAAATTCTAACTCAATTCTTTATAGACTTAGAAAGAGCGATTCTCATATTCATTGGGAATAACAAAAAACCCAGGATAGCAAAAACTATTCTCAACAATAAAAGAACTTCTGGGGGAATCAGCATTCCTGACCTAAGCTGTACTACAGAGCAATAGTGATAAAAACTGCATGGTATTGGTACAGTGACAGGCAGGTAGATCAATGGAATAGAATTGAAGATCCAGAAATGAACCCACACACTTATGGTACCTTGATCTTTGACAAAGGAGTTAAAACCATCCAATGGAAAGAAGACAGCATTTTCACCAAATGGTGTTGACTCAACTGGCAGTTAATATGTAGAAGAATGCAAATTGATCCATTCCTATCTCCCTGTACAAAGCTCAAGTTCAAGTGGATCAAGGAACTCCACATAAAACCAGATAAACTGAATCTAATAAAAGAGAAAGTGGGGAAAAGTCTTGAACACATGGATGGATACAGGGGGAAAGTTCCTGAACAGAATACCAATGGCTTATACTCTAATATCAAGAATCGACAAATGGGACTTAATGAAATTGGAAAGCTTCTGTACGGCAAGGACACAGTCAATTGGACAAATTGGCAACCAACATACTGGGAAAAGATCTTCACCAATCCTATGTCCGATAGAGGGCCAATATCCAATATATACAAAGAACTCAAGAAGTTAGACTCCAGAAAATCAAATAACCCTATCAAAAAATGGGAAACAGAGCTAAACAGAGAATTCGCAACTGAGGAAATTTGTAGGGCTGAGAAGCATCTAAAGAAATGTTCAACATCCCTAGTCACCAGGGAAATGCAAATCAAAACAACCCTGAGATTCCACCTCACACCAGTCAGAATGGCTAAGATCAAAACTCAGGTGACAGCAGATGCTGGCAAGGATGTGGAGAAAGAGGAACATTCCTCCATTGTTGGTGGGATTGCAAGCTGGTACAACCACTCTGGAAATCAGTTTGGCGGACCATCAGAAAACTGGACATAATACTACCTGAGGATCCAGCTATACCACTCCTGGGTATATACCCAGAAGATGCTCCAACATGTAATAAGGACACATGTTCCACTATGTTTATAGCAGCCATATTTATAATAGCCAGAAGCTGGAAACAACCCAGATGTCCCTCATCAGAGGAATGGATACAGAAAATGTGGTACATTTACACAATGGAATACTACTCAGCTATTAAAAACAATGACTTCATGAAATTCGCAGGAAAATGGATGGAACTTGAAAATATCATCCTGACTGAGGTAACTCAGTCACAAAAGAATGAACTCGGTATGTACTTACTAATATGTGGATATTAGCCCAAAAGTTCAGAATACCCAAGATTCAATTCACAGCAACCATTGCAATCAGCGTGGGGTCCCAGATGGAAGAGTTGGAGAAGGGGCTGAAGGAGCTGAGGGAGTTTGCAGCCCCATGGAGGGAGCAAAGGTGTCAACTAGCCTGACTCCCCTGGTGCTCCCGGAGACTGGACCACCAACCAAATAATATACATGGAGGGACCTATGGTGCTGGCCACATTTTTGACAGAAGAGGGCCTAGTTGGCCATCAGTGGGAGGAGAGGCCCTTGGGCCTGAGGTTATTAGATGCCCCAGTATAGGGAATACCAGGGAGGGAAGATGGGAGTAGGTGGGTGGGTGGAGGAATACCATCATAGAGGCAAGCAGAGAAGGGATGGGGTAGGTGGTTTCCAAAGGGGAGACCTGAAAAGGGGAAAACATTTCAAATATAAATAAAGTATCACAAAATTAAAATAAATAAATAAATAAATAAATAAATAAATAAATAAATAAATAAATAATGGAAAAAAGTGAGCTGAGAAAGAAATTAAGGAAATAAAACTGTTCATGGTGCCCACAAATATTATAAAATATCTTGGTGTAACTCTAACCAAGCAATCAAAAGGCCTGCATGGAAAAATTTCACATCTTTTGAGAAAGAAATTTAAAAAGCTATCAGAAAATGGAAATATCTCCCATGCTCATGTATTGGTTGGATTAACATAGTAAAATGGCCATCTTACCAAAAGTAATCTACAGATTCAACAAAATTCTCATCCAAATTCCAACACGATACTGTGCAGAACTTAAAAGAACAATATTCAATTTCATGTGAAAAAAGTGTAAACACTCAGAATAGCTAAAACAATATGCACAATGAAAGAACTTCTGGAGGTTACAGTATCCCTGATTTCAACCTGAATCAGAGCAATTATTAATAAAAACTGCATGGTACTGGCATAAAAACAGACAGATTGAATAATGGAATTGAATTGAAGACCGAGAAGTAAATCCACACACCTATGGCCATTTGATTTTTGACAAAGAAGCCAAAAGTATACAATGGAAAAAGGAAAGCATCTTAAACAAATGGTGATAGACTAACTGAATGTCTACATGCAGAAAAATGCAAATAAACACATATTGAGCAACCTGCACAAAACTCAATTCCAAGTAGATCAAAGACCTCAACGTAAAACTGGATATACTAAGTCTGATAGAAGAGAAATGACTACTACAAGAGACAACTTACTGATAACCAAAACACCAATAGCTCAGACACTAAGATCAACAAATGGTGTTAACTCATCATCTTAGTCAAGGTTTGTATTCATGCAAAAAACATCATATCCAAGAAGCAAGTTGGGGAGGAAAGGGTCTATTCAGCTTACCCTTCCACATTGCTGTCCATGACCAAAGGAATCAGGACTGGAACTCAAGCAGGTCAGGAAGTATGGCTTGCTTCCCCTGGCTTGCTCAGCTCGCTTTCTTATAGAAGCAAGTCTACCAGCCCAGGGATGGCACCGCCCACAATGGGCCCTCCCCCCTTGATCACTAATTGAGAAAATGCTTTACAGCTGGATTTCGTGGATCCTCAAGAGAGTCTGCTTTCTCTGATAACTCCAGCTTGTGTCAAGTTGACACACAAAACCAGCCAGTACACTCAGGAAAATAAAAAATTTTTATAAAGCAATGGATGCCATCAAAAGGGCAAAATAAAAGCCTAGAGAATGGGAAAATATCTTCACCAACCCTACATCCTTCACAGGGCTAATATTCAAAATATTTAAAGAACTCAAGAAAGCAGATACCAACAAAATAATCCAATAAAAAGCATGTGGTATAAATCTGAATAGAGAATACTCAACAGAGTAATTGCTAATGGCCAAGAAACTCTTCAAAGACATTTTCAACATTCTCAGCCATCAGGGAAATGGAAATCCAAACCACTCTGAGATTCCATCTTACACCCTGTCAGAATAGCTAAGATCATAAGTTCATGACGGTGAAGATATAGAGCAGGAGAACATTCCTTCATTTCTAGTGGGATTGCAAACTTGTACATCTGCTTGGGAAATCAATATGGTGGTTCCTCATAAAATTGGGAATCGATTTACCTCAATACCCAGTAATACCACTCCTGGGCATATACCAAAAAGATATTTATCCTACCACAAGGATACTTGGACATCTATTTTCATAAGTTTTATTCATAAAACCCAGAAACTGGAAACAGCCTAAATCTTCCTCAGCCAAAGAATGGATTTTAAAAATGAGACATTTACATAATGGAATATTACTCAAGTGTTAAAAAACAACAACAAACAAACAAACAACCAATAACATAAATTTTGGCCAGCAAGTGGTTAGAACTAGATTAGATCATTGTGAGTGAGGTAACCCAGACCTAAAAAGACAAATATGCTATGTATTCATTTATAAGTGGATATTAGCCATAAAGTATAGGATAACTATGCTATATCCACAGACCCAAAGAAGCTAAGTAGTAAGATGGGCTCAAGGGAGGATGCTTGAATCTCATTGAGAAAGGGAAATAAAATAGACATCTGGGGTAGATGGAGGAAGGGGATTACATGACAGAAGAAAACAGGAGAGATTCAATGGGCGTAGGATATATGGAGAGAGTACTAGGAGAGAACTGGACTTGTTGGGAGGGCATCTCTGGGACAAGCTATAATCTTAGGACAATGGAAACTCCCAGGAATCTATGAGGGACTCCTAGCAATAGAGGATATGTAACCTGAAGCAGCCATCTCTTGTAACTAGAAAAGACTTCCAATGAAGGGATTGGGACACCAACCTAGCCACAAAACCTTCAGCCCACAAGTAGCTCTGTCTACAAGACTTACCAGCATAAAGATGGAGCAGAAACTGAGAGAATGGTCAACCATTGAGTGTCCCAGCTTTACATCTATGCCATGTGAGAGAGTGCACCCTTTATGCTATTAATGATATTCTGCTATACTTGCACACAGTAGCCTAGCATAACTGTCATCTGAAAGGTTTCACCCACCAACTGTTAGAAATATATGCAGAAATGTACTGCCAAACATTAGGTGGAGCTTCGGAAATCCTTTAGAAGAAACTGAGTAAAGTTTGTAAGAGCCAGAGAGGTCAAAGACACAACCAAAAACTACAGAATCAACTCACCTGAACTCATAGTAGCCTACAGAGACTGAACTGCCAACCAGAGGGCATGCATGGGTTGGACATAGGCCCTCTGTACATATGTAACAGTTCTGCAACTTGATCTTCATGTGGGACTACTAAAAAAGGAGAAGGAGATATCTCTGATTCTGTTGCCTGCCTTTGGATCTATTTCCCCTAATTGGGCTGTCTTTCTACCCTCAAAAGGAGAAGATGCACCTAGTCCTACTACAGCTTGATACACCAAAGCTGGTTGATATCAATGAGAGGCCTCCCCTTTTCTGTATGTTTTGATTATTTTGTGCCAAGGGGACTTTTTTCTAGTGGAATCTATGTGTGCTTCTTGTGCCTTTGAGAGTATCTCCTTCTATAGACTAGGAAATGTTTCTTCTATAATGTTGTTGAAAATATTATCTGGGCATTTGATCTGCATTTCTTCTTTTTCCTCTATTCCCATTTTTCTTAGATTTGGTCTTTGCATAGTATCCCAGATTTCTTGCATTTTTTGTGTGAGTAGATTTTTTTTTCTATTTAACATTTTCCTTGACAGGAATCTCCATATCTTCCACCATATCTTCAATGCTGCAGATTTTCTGTTGCATCTTCAGTTGGTGAAGCTTGCCTTTGTAGTTCTTGTTAGAATTCCTAAGGTTTCCATATTCTAAATTTAGGTTTTCTTTATTGATTCTATTTCCATTTTTAGGGCTTGAAGAGTTTTACTTGTTTCCTTCAACTGTTTGTGTTTCTAGATTTCTTTAAGGGATTTCATCATTTCATTTCCTCCACCTGTTTGTTTCTATTTTTTTTTTTATTTAAGAGATTTAATAATTTCCTCTTTAAGGACCGCTATCATTTGTACACAGGCTATTTTAAGTTTTGTTTTTGTTTGGGTTTTTTTGTTTGTTTTTTTTGTTGTTTATTTCTGTTGTTTTGTTTTGTTTTGCTTCACCTACATTAGAATAGGCTATTCAGGGCTGGCCTGCTGATTTTCAATACTGATAACAGTAATGAGTAATAATATTTCATCTAAGGATTATCATGAAAAAGGAAAAAGCAGACACTACCGTCTTTTTCTAGTAGCAGCATGCTCTTGGTTGTTGGCATCAAACTGAATCAGGAAAAAAACGGAAATGCCAGTTAGGGCTCACAGTTCTGCCAGACCAGGGAGATTTTACTTAAATCCAGAGCTATGTTGGTTTACCGAAAGCAAGAAAATTCTTACTACAATTCTGTAGTCAGAAGCTTGATGAAAACAATGTGCCAAAACATGGCCCTTATAAAATAGTCTCATGCTGGGTGTGATGGCCCACTCCTTTAATCCCAGCACTTGAGAGGGAAAGGCAGATCTCTGAGTTCAAGGCTAGCTTGGTGTACCCAACAGATTCCAGGAAAAGTAGGACTACACAAAGAAACCTCATCTGGAAAAACCATATGTGGTTTTAGAACATTAGTGAATACTTGCATGCAACAACCCCATCTTTTTACGAATTCACTGCTCTATAGCAGTCCAGGCACCTTCTGGTTCTTACATATTTGTTCCCCTCTTCTAGAATGATTGATCCCTGAGCCTTGGAGGAAAGAGAGGCTTGTGTTGTAGCTGTCCATTCAGACTGAACATTCCACAGTCTCCTATTTTCTGAACTTGGCTCAGTTATGAGACTATTATTCACTATCTTCTACGAAAAGTAGATTCTCTGATTAGAACTGAGAACTGTACTACTCTAGGGTACAATGATAAACACATTGAGGGTGGTTTAAAAACATAATTTAGCAGAATAAAAGTAGTCAGCTCTCTCCTAGGGCTTATGACCTACCAAGTAATGTGTTCTTTGTTCTTTGTCCATTTAATAGTTCTGCCTTCTTCTTCTTCTTCTTCTTCTTCTTCTTCTTCTTCTTCTTCTTCTTCTTCTTCTTCTTCTTCTTCTTCTTCTTCTTTTTTTTTTTAGTTCTGTCTTCTTGAGCAGGTCCAAGGGATACCCCTACACCCAAACATACAATGGCAGCACTAAGTAAACTCAGAGCATTAGAAACCTTGTAGGCATATTACTATTGTAACAGGGCTCCAAATCTTAGTATAGCTGACTCCATGATGCAAGTACAATTCAGTCTGTAAAACTCAGCAGATAGACAGAACCATCAGCCAAAACTAAAGCAAAAGTCTAAATCCATCAAAGTCCATATTTCTGGGAAAATCTCTAAATGTTCCAACCTTGCTTTTTGACTGTTCTCGATAACTGAAGTGTATCAACATGGAATATGCATTGCATGCTTAAAAACTTACCTGAGAAAGGTTAGTAGTATACATAGGGATCCTGAATACACCTGAATACACATTGTGGTTGATGGCCAACTAATAAAAGCTTTCCATTGACTTAATCCCATGTCTGAGCAGGCTTCTCCACTGAATTCCCACAACACTATCCCAAAGTTTCATGATCTCACCAGTGTTAAGAAATCCTACGTGTGTGAAAGCAAGTAGACAGTGCTCATCTACATGTGGTCACTCATTTCTACAGGAACAGCTGAAGGTTGACCAGCCCAGGGTTTCTGTGAGATCTCAAGGTTTTAATGAGCAGGAGCACCTTATAATAATAGAGCCCTTGCCTTGTATTTGCTCATTCTTTTCTGGAAATAGAAAAACATACTACATAAAAGGAAAGAAAGTTAGAAGAGACAATATAAGGAGGGAATGAAGAATGCGAAATAAAAGAATAAAGACATAAACCCAAGTATGTCACTCAACAAGATAAACTCTACCCCTGCCTCCCAACTGCCAGGGCAGTACCACAAACTTGCACTACCTGATTCAATTTAATTTTTGCCTGAGTATACTTTACAAGCCCTTTGGAGATGTCAGAGTCGAATACTCAGCAGACATAGCACACTGAAAGACATTTGTCATGAAGATGATGAATTTTCAAACTAATTCAACAGTAATTGAAAATGGAATTCTGAGACAAGCTAAGGTGTGTTTTTATCTCCACATAAACACATCAACACTTATTTTAAGCCTTCTAGCTATGGATCTTCGAGGAAACATTCAATATTGCTCCTTGTACAGTGAGAAGTTCATTGAGTTTTCTCTCAAAAAATAACAGTACCATCATTTGAAACAAGAAATTTTTCTTTGTCTGATAAAATATTGCCCTCTAAGAGATTCTGCCTTATATTTTAAGAGATAGAGGAATTCACTTTAGTCTCCAGATTAATGACAGAAGAGAATCTCAGACTTGAGACCATAATATCACAAATTCTTGAAGCTGTAAGGAATATTAGAGAGCATTGGATTTAATACTATTATTTTGTAGGTAAAATGGCCAAACCCTTAAATGTCTCTAGTACCCAAGCTGCCCATTACTTCTTTTCCAAAATTGACTAATCATTTCGTAACAAGCAAGACTCCACAGTTTTAGAGGAAAATAAAATCATACCGGGTAGCAGCATCTCTTTAGTTCTAGCATGATTTATTTTTTAATCAAAAATGTGCTTATAGATTTTGTAGTTAGAATGTGATGCTGGGTGTGATTCTGGTCACCATGAAAGCAAAGGTTAAGGATGTGGGTTGAAATTCAGAGTTCTGCAGTCTATAGATGATACTGTATTACCACACACAAAAAAAAACTTATTTGGATGCATATACGAGAACTATTATCTCATCTATTCATTGAGACATACAATAATATGGCTATTCATTTTCTGCTATAAAAATGAAGAAATGAAACCCTACAGTTCAAAGGTCTATGCCAAATTCACAGAGCAAATAAAGTACTAGGTGTAAGAACTAAAGTTCAAAATAAACACTTAGAGGAGTTACTTGGCCATAAAATTAGCAAAAATTATTGAAATTAGCTGTAGGAAATAAGGATATCAGCCTACCAGATGAATACAAGCACAAGAGACTTTAAGAACTGAAGAAGTTCAAAAATGGCAGGGATAGAGCTCTACAAACCCTAGGGAAAGAATCTGACATTCTTGTCACCCCCTTCTCCCTCTCCGACATCCAATGGCTAATTAGAAATCACTCCCGCTTTGCTATTAGCCTAATAGGATTCACAGGGAAAATTGACAACCATTATCCTGGTGAAAAATAGGCCTCTGCCCTCCCTCTGTTGCGATGGCTGCCCCCCAAACTATTCTCAAAAGAGCCCATAGCAGGAGCCCCTTGAATATTTACCGATGGAGGAAAGAGGGGAGCTGCAGCAGTAATATACTATTTACCTGAGGATGAACCCCCTATCCTCTGATTCAAAGAGCTACCCCATCACTCCCCCCAATATAAAGAATTATATGCCATCTATCTAGCCCTAAAAGAAGTCAAGGGCTCCCTTAACCTATTCTCAGACAGTGTATATGCTGTCAATTTGCTTCCCTGGTTGTCAGGAGCCTTCATCAAACTAGATGCCAACCCACTTTCCCCTCTACTTATACAGGTCTCCACCTTCGTACAGGAAAGAGCCTCCCCTATCTATATCCAACATGTTCAATCTCACAGTCCCTTACCAGGCCCTATATTTGAGGGAAATGCACTCGCTGACCAAACTGCCTCAACAGGGATATTCATGGCCTCCACTGAACAAGCAGACGAATTTCATTCACACACACACACAAACATAAAGGGGCTTCATGCCCACTTCCCCCATATCTCTCTTGCTCAACTACAAAGGATAAGAAAAACATTCTCCTCTTGTGCATCCTTCATTGCTACCCCAGCTTTACAAATGATGGGCACCAATCCCCGAGGTCTTAAGTCCAGTGCCTTATGGCAAATTGATGTCACCCATATCCCCCAATTTGGTAGACAGAAATATGTTTTTGTCACCGTAGATACATACTCCCATTTTAAATGGGCTACAGCCCAAAAAGGTGAAAGCTCAAAAAGGTTAATTTACCATATGCTTTCCACCTTTGCCATCATGGGCATTTCTCAACAGATAAAAACTGATCATGGCCCTGCCTTCACCAGCTCTCAATTCAAAACCTTCTGTACACGCTGGGAAATTGCCCATCATACAGGAATTCCTCACAACCCTCAGGGCCAAGGAATAATAGAAAGAACACATCAAACCCTAAAGGCCAACTCCTAAAACAAAAGACAACCACCTATCCCCCTAATGTGCAATTAATGATGGCTCTGACTACCCTAAACATATTTAACATCTACAGAAGCTCCAAACACCCTCCTATCTCCCTCCATTGGCATACACCAGAATTAACCCCCTCAATCCTAGTACAATGGTGAGATCCTTTGGATGGAATTTGGAAAGGACCAGAACCCCTCCTTACAACTGGGAGGGGTTTAGTTTGTGTTTTTCCACACGACCAGCCTAAGCCTATCTGGGTTCCTGCCAGAAATGTCCAACATCACCCCACCAACCAAGAAGATGGCTCTCACTGGCAGATCAGAGATGGAAGAGAGGAGGAAGCAGAGGAATCGCCACAACCAGAAGATCTCCTGGAAGGACATCCATGACCTGATAACTGCTGCCCAGGCCATGTACCCTCCACAAGCCCCCCTTTCCTCTGTTCTCTTGGCTGTTTTTGTCATTCTTCATGCTAACTCTGCTACTGCCCAGCCTTTCTCTAACCTCCCCAATACCTACCACTGGAGATTCTATGCTAGGGAAACCTACAACGGACACAACAAGGTTATAGGGACCCAAGACTGTCCACTTGAAGGATGCTGAACCAGGATTGAGATCCCTCTACATCTGGATTCTATCTCCCCTATCCCCAGCCCTTTTCTCTGCTTTCCCTACTGAAACACAGGTGAATGTCTCCAAGAAGCCTCCACATATGGAGGTTGCAGATACTGGAGCTGCAGAAGGAAACCCACCAGTCATGGTGGCACCATGCTTGCCAACCTTAAAACTCATTTTCAACTTTCTATCAGCAATCCCTGGAATGAATGTTGGCGAACCAGAGTCATGGATAAACTTTACCCCAATAGATATGCCAAATACCCAGTAGCTGACCTGCACATCTCCTGTGAGCTCGTTCCTGCCTCCAAATCAGTCTTTACTCATGCTAATATTATCCAACAGGAAATTCAGTCTCAGAAGGATCTCCGAGTTACCCTCTCCTGGCTACAGTACATCCAATATGCAGCCGACCTCCTTCCCTTAACCATCCACCCCAACTCCTCCCAATGCTTTTTCTGTGCTTCTCTCTCCATTATTAACAGCTGTTCCCATTAACATTTCCCTTCACAGCCTTCAGGGACCCCTACCCACCAGTAAAGCACAGGACAGTCCCCTCTTTGACCTGTACCCCCCTCTTTGCCTTGTAGGGCCCTCCTCAAAACCTCATCTTACATGTGTCCATGATATTACCATCACTCAATCAGTGTGCGTTAATCCTCCTGCCCTCCTCTGGTGCAAAGGCACTACTGGTGCCTGTATTAACCCCTCTTTTCAAGGCTCCTGCACCCCTGTGATAATTGTCCCCCAGGTCTATTCCTACAAACTCGAAGAACTCGCACTGCAGACGGGAGGAAGTCGAAAGAAGAGAGAAATCTTCATCCCTCAGCTCATCGGACTAGGCCTTGCTGTCTCACTGGGTGCAACAGGAACCACTGGAGAAGCCCTTGTCCAAACACAACATCTGGCCAGCGACTTCCAGGACAAGCTCGATCAGGCGATGGCTTCCACTGCAGACAGCCTTGAGTCTCTTCAACGCCAGATAACCTCCTTAGCAGGAGTTGCTCTCCAAAACTGGAGAGCCCTGGACTTGTTGACTGCTGAACAGGGAGGGACTTGTGTGTTGTTGGGGGAGGAATGTTGCTTCTATGTCAATGAATCTGGGCTGGTAGAACAAGATGTACACATGCTTAAAGAGCTTCAGGAGAACCTCCTGGCATGCTATACCCGAAACACCCCTTCCCCTTAGTACTCTAACCCATTGGTAGCTTGGCTTCTTCCCCTCCTTGGCCACATACTAGCCATTGGAGACTTGCTTCTCTTGGCACCCTGCCTCATTCAGTTTCTAAAGCAGCAGATGAGTAGCATTGCAAAGTTCACCGCCAATCAGGTCGTGGTTCAGTATCAAACTGTTCCCAATATGGGAGACAGTTATTCTGATGACACCTCTCCCTTAGAAAAGAAAAAGGGGGAACTGTGGGGCAGTGGTCTGTGGCAGGCAATCTGACACCCAGTTGAGCACAGGCTGAAAGCTTTGGGAAACCCCGTGGAATATCTACAAGGGACCAAAACATGTTTTTGGCCAATGCTCCCGGAAGACTCCTGTATAAACAGCTCCAGCTTTACAACCCCTATATAGAGAGAGGGCTGGCATGTGAGATTTGTCATGTAGAAAGCAACTCTGAGTCCTCCCACAAACAAATGAGGTACCCTGAAACCCCCAGACCAAACCAATGAGAAGTATTGGTTGTCAAACTCTTGACCCCTCCCAAACAGTTTATTAGACCATCCCAATCTGTGTAGGACTCTCTCTCTCTCCCCGCCCACGTCCCCGTCCACCCGCTGCTGCCTTCCAGAAGGAATAAAGGTGCGAGAGCTACACCGGCGTCTGAGAGCTTTTATCATAAGGGCTGTAACACTTTCAGCCTGGGAAGAGACCCGCTCTCCCGAGAGCCACCAGAAGCTTCCTGCACTCTGCCGATTAGCTGGCCTCTTGTGAGCCCAGCCCCAGCTGGACTCAGCTCAGGGTGGCGAGTGCTGGGTGAGTGTAATGTCTGGGCGAGTACAGCATCTTGGTGCAGCCGGGTGGCAGCCACAGGGACCGAGGCAAAGGAAACTCTGTCCCTGCTCTCGCTCCCTCCCCTGCCAAAACCCTGGCATTTGGCTGAACCAGAGACATCCGAGGAAAGCCCCCAGCATGCAGCCCTGCAGAACAATAGCCAAAACTGTCCCCAAAGCTTCAGGGTATCGGGAAACCTTTCCTGTTATACAGTATATGTAGACAACAAGACTGAGGTTATAAGCATTGATGGAACTTCTGCAATCAAATGTAATGTAAAGAACAAAGAACAGGAAAGTCTGTATAAGAACAGCATGACACATGTTCATTTGACCCAACTAGCATGCTTTTATGACTACTACCAACTGACAGGATTAGTTCTGGGAAGGGAGTCATTGGGCTGCACTAAATCCCAGGATCAGCACTTCAGATCCTCTGCTAGCTCAAGAAGGTATGAGAGCCAGGCATGGTTACATATACTTATAATCCCAGCATTGGACAGGCAAGGTTAATTTAAACTTTAAGCCCAGGCTGAGCTAAGTAGTAAACCCTAACTTTATAAGTTAAAAAAAAAAAGAATGCAAGTTCATTATCATCACCTTCTTAAAATTCCAATGTTTAAGTACTGGTCATGGGTCCCAAGATAGGTAAAAGAGTCCAAAATAAATTAAAAGTAAATGGATATCCATAATGAGAAAGTGTTTTAAAGCTTAAAAACTGAACCTCTGTTTCTTTAGCAAACAGCTTGATAATGATATAACCTAAGAACGATAATGCAAAAAAAGAAAGAAAAAGTTCTATTACTAATGATTATCACTATTAATACAAGGAATCTTAGGACACTGAACAAGTCACTGTAGGTGGCAATGAGATCCCACAGAAATAGTCCTCCTGTCCAACCAAAGTTGGGAAAACAGAGACCTTAAAGCAAACAGCAAATGTTCAAAACTCAAGTGAAAATTCTTAGGATGTTTAGAAGTAATGATGTAGAAAGTCAAATTATAAGCAAAGTCACAAATTGATGGCATGGATTAAATCATATGATAGAAATGGGTTTGTGAATAACGCTGAGGAAAGATACAAAAGAGAAAGCAAATGAAAGCTTCCTAACATCCAGAAGACAGCCATGCAAATAAACATCAAAGGGCGAAGCAAACCTCTTGATGATATCTCTTCATGTTCCAGTATAAGGGAGGTAGATCCCATTGTCTACAAAGAGACTGAAGGATGTCAGATTTTGATTCCAGCCTAACAAGAGTGAGAGTCAGTCTTGAATACAGACCATGAAGTAACTTGCCAGATTCCCAATGTACTTGGCACTCAGGGAGCAATAGATGGTTCCTAGAGCCCCTTGATATCTTCTTATTCTTTCATTTGTGTTAAACATCCCATGGTCACTTCTGATATGAACAAATGGAGGAGAGGGTCACTAGGAACACTGCATTCAGTTCTCTGCTTCCTAGTTGCCCAGCTTCTTTTCTGTAAATGTATAAAATGCTAGATAATTTTTATAATGTTACATTTAAGATGAACTAATCAGTCTCTCAATTACAAATTAGAAAACAAAAACATAACTAATCAGAGTCAAAGCCACAGCTAGAGGCCAGGTTTCTGGGCTACTAGCCCAGAGCCTTTAGATTAAATTATGCCATGTCACTGAAACACCATACCAAACTTAGAGGGTATGATGAGGCAGGGGAGGGATGTACTATGCCTCCCAATTCTGGGAAATCTTCCTCACAACTCTTGCTAAACAATTGCCTTCCACACTCTGCCTTTTCTCTAAGTTGTTTCACTTGGAATGACAAAAATGAACTAATTTCACATTTCTCTTCTATTTTCTTCCATTCTTATTCTTTAGTGAGAAATTACTACTCAATTGATTGTGGATGTATAATACATAAAGAACAATATAAGAATTACCAATTTTGGACATTATTTTGATTTCTAGGCTGTATCTAATGTGGTATTTGTTGTTGTTTTATTTGTTTTTTGAACAATAGGTACAGAATAAAAATTTGTTTTCTTGATTATAAGTTTACTTTCAATAATAAAGTAACTTGAAACTTAAAATTAAAAGCTTAAAATTTAATTTATGGAAAAATTGTAGCAATATATTAACTTTTACATTATAGGATTGTTTTTTATGACTTTTAGGTTTCATAAATATTTAAGGCCCATATGGTGTATATGCAATATGTGCTTCTGAATCACCACTATTGGATTTAATATCTAGGCATAGCACATGCTGACATTTCTATAGTTTCAAGTACATACTGTGCCTGACTTTTTCCACCATAGGGCAGCTGTTGAAAAGTAATAGTAAACTACCTGACATATTTTACACTATACACCAGATCAGGAAGAAATAATTTAAGACTTAAAGTTGATCTCTGAAAAGTCTCACTTCTCCTTACATAGAACCCCCAGCATTGTCACACCCAAGACAGAATTTTATTTTTCAATTTTTTGTTAGTAATCATGGACTTTATGATGACATTTTCAACCATATATCTTATCACATTTTGCTCATATTTGGCCCTGTTGTCTCTTTTCTCCTCTTCTTCTTCTTCCTCCTCCTTCTCCTCCTTCTCTAGTATTTTGTTCTCTTCTTCCCCTCCCTTCTATCTGTATAATTTCCTTTCTACTTTCATTTTATAAATACATAGGTTTTTTTTCAAAATAGATTTTTTTCATGAGAGGGAAAAGGTATGTTTATCTTAATGATAGGTAGTAGATATAGCTAAGTCTAAAGCCCTGCAAAGACCATCTGCTAAATGCAGGAACAACAATCTTCCTCCAAGGACCTGAGCAGGAGGTGGCGAAACCAGTCCCAAGGCAGACACAAGTGGAACCATTTGCCCTTCCTCTACCTACTGGGTCCCTCGCAGCACTACAGCATCACACAGCACATATGACCTTCACAAAACTCCCCACAACAACCACTTTCCTCCATACTTTTTCTATGTGGCGTAGACAACATATGGCACTACTGAGAAACCCATAATTTAAATCTAAGTGTCACAGATGCTGGACAACTTCTGGCTTAATTTAATCCTTGAAACTGAGGATCATGGTGGCAGAGTGCCTCTTGCTGATTGACTCAATAGAATGCAATCTTCAGAGTCTTTCTGAGAAGGAAGAAGAGTATAAAACCTTCATGTTCTTTTTTTTATTTTAATTTTTTGATACTTTATTTACATTTCAAATGTTTCCCCCTTTCCAGGTCTGAATTTTGGAAACCCCCATCCCCTCCTCCTCCCCCTGCCTCTATGAGGGTATTCCCCCACCCACCCGTACACTCCAGTCTTCCCACCTTGGTATTCCCCTATACTGGGGCCTCTAACACCCTCAAGCTCAAGGGCCTCTCCCCCTGATGGTCAACAAGGCCCTCCTCTGCCACATATTTGGTCCGAACTATGGGTCCCTCAATGTGTATTCTTTGGTTGGTGGTCCAGTCTCCAAGAACCCCCCGAGGGGGGGGGTCAGGCCAGTTGTCACTGTTGCTCCCTCCATAGGGCTGCAAACTCCCTCAGCTCCTTCAGTCCCTTCTCCAACTCCTCCATCTGGGACCTCACACTCAGTGCAATGGTTACTGTGAAGTGAAACTTGAGTTAGCCCGAACTTTAGGGCTAATATCCACTTATCAGTGAGTACATACCATGTTCGTTCTTTTGTGACTGAGTTACCTCACTCAGGATGATATTTTCAAGTTCCATCCATTTGCCCGCAAATTTCATGAAGTCATTGTTTTTAATAGTTGAGTAATATTCCATTGTGCAAATGCAAGTCAAAACAACTCTGAGATTCTACCTCACATCAGTCAGAATGGCTAAGATCAAAAACTCAGGTGACAGCAAATGCTGGTGAGGATGTGGAGAAAGAGGAGCACTCCTCCATTGCTGGTAGGATTGCAAGCTGGTACAACCACTCTGGAAATCAGTTTGGTGGACCATCAGAAAAATGGGCATAATACTACCTGAGGACCCAGCTATACCACTCCTGGTCATACACCCAGAAGATGTTCCAACATATAATAAGGATACATGCTCCACTATGTTCATAGCAGCCATATTTATAATAGCCAGAAGCTGGAAACAACCCAGATGTCCCTCAACAGAGGAATGGATACAGAAAATGTGGTACATTTACACAATGGTATACTACCCTTCATGTTCTTGGTAGTTAATGTCACTGCTGTGTCCTTAGGAAAGCTTGTCCTTCAAGGTTCCAAATGGTAGTCAATGGAAACTTTTTAAAACCACTAAGCAAAACTAATTCTTCTGTCATACCAGTAATTGTACCGAGGTTGCTCACTATACAAATATGTTTCTAACGGTGTAGAGTTTTGGTGTTTCTTTTCAGTTACACAGGGCTGTTTCTCTGAGTCGAAACTGCCTTCTATATGTATATGGTTTTGCTCTATTGTCTGATTCATTTGCCTAATACTTCTGTTTCTTTCCTATTCTCCTCTAAGTCCTTCCTCACAGTTGTCTCTTGAAGAACAAGATAGCAATTGTAGCCTATTTATCTTAGAGTGTGTCACTTAGCAAGCCTTCCAAAGGATTAAATGTTTCCATTGACTTTAGGTCACCCAGACTATCAATGGAGCCCTGAACTCTGTCTTGTCCACCTGACTTCTGCTAGAAAGACCTAGATCAAACTTCAGTGTTATGCTTTTGCATCTTCTTACTCTGAATACAGGGAGCAGGAGCTTCAGGAGCACAAAGGAGCTTCATATAAAGACTGCCCTACAGAGCTCCTTAAGAAACCATACTCAGCAAGTGTTCTCTGGTTTGAGCTGTGTGTGCCTGATAAAAGCATCAGAAGTACTTTGTCTGCCTTGTTTCCTTAATGGCTTGGCTGTTGCTTTTGGATCTGCTTTGACTGCTGCTTCTAAGATCTTTCACTTCCTAGCTTCTCTTGTATTCTTAGGATATAGGTTGACCTTCATTTCCTTTCTTTACACTTCAATTTTATTATTCTTACAAGGTTTCTTTAGACCTAAAACTAAAGAGGACTTGGCATCCTTCCCCATGATTATTCTCTCCCCAGGCATCTTCCATGACAACCTTCTATTTTCACAGTAGCCTCACTTTGGAATTCACAAATAGTACCTATAAGAAATATTCCCCAACTGTTTCCCCTCAAGAATTTAAAAATATTTTAGGTCGCACATTGACATTTCACCCATTATTCCTAGGTCCTTCTCATAATAGAATCAAGGGCTTTGGAATGCATAAAACAAAATGTACTTTTTATAATTCGGTTAAATGCTAGTGTCATGATCTTGGTTAAATTAATTATCCTGATCATCAAGGATTTGTATCGAAAATTCAGAATTATATGACACACTATAGACGCTAGAAAAGTGATAGCTATTTCTGTCAAAGAAAAACTATTTCTTAGATAACAGCATTCAAGATGCATCCACAGGAAATCCAGTTGGAAAAAATAATAAGAATTTTAAATCAGTTTCATCATATTGGCCTCCAAACCAAGTACTTTGCTTAAAATGTGATCTGCTTTCTTACTTACTTTCCTAAAGCTCATTTGTACATAAAAGACAAGTAGAATGGTTTTCTAAAAAATGAAGAAATCTAAAATGAGCTACTATGTAAGATTATCTGTATTTGCCATCCCTAAACATTGTTCTGTCTCTGTAAGCAGAGGTGTTAACATCATTCTGCCTAGAGCATGGATTTAGCACATCCATAAAAATGGTAAACCCAAATGGAAAGTACTTTATTAATTCAGAAAATCGATTAATCTTTTAAGCCAAAATCTCACCATCCTGATGAAACACAGAACTCTTAAAGATAGCTACAAATATGCCATCATGGCATAGCATGTGTTTCCACATAGAGTACCATTTCTTTTCCATATTAATAAAATGAATACTATGAATCAATAAAATCAAAAAGATTCAAGTTATCTAACATTTTTGTTTTATTCTACTTTGCTCAAGCTCCAAAACTTGAATTATCTCAATGAGTAGCATTAAGGGGAAAATAGTGAAAAAGTTCCCTACTGAAAAGAGGACATCAATAATCCTGGTACTTATTGGGTGAGCAGTAAAGAACAGAGTTTTTATATCATTATTCCATAATGTGCTATTGCTCCAGAACTTTATAGTTCATACCTATTAGGGTGTATGTATGTATATATGTGTGTGTGTGTGTGTGTGTGTGTGTGTGTGTGTGTGCATATATGATGCATATATCCATATAACCTTTGACAGATATTTCTTTAAAATCTCCTCATGATACCTTTTAACCTACTCATGTATCTCTTGACTCATCAGTATTATTGACAAGATCTTATAGCTCAGATGCAATTATGGATTATGCTATTATGATATTATGGAAATAATACAAGAAATAAGAAAAATTCTCTCCTTGCCCACCAATAAGAATATAAACTCCAACTGATAAAAGAAGCTGGAATTCAGTGAGGAAATTCCTAGGTGAGGTAGCTAAGAAAACCTTCTAGTATCCCATTGTTAGCCAAATGAAGATCATCAAGTAAAGAAGATGGGATAAAAACCAAACTAGACATAAGCAGAAACAAATATTTTAAATTGATGTCAAGCTATTTATACTTTACAACAGCTAGAGCATGCAGGGAATATGGGAAGACTATTGTCTATTTTTTGCCTCTCTACATTTCTGGTTTTCCTGTCAAAGAAAAATATTGGTTCTACATAAGAATAAGATTTAGGGTTGTATTTTAGTTTTAATTAAGAAGGGTTAAAAAATGAAATAACAAAGAAATTAAGACAGAAATATGGTTGATTTTTTTTTTTTTTTTTAGCTTCTGTACAATCTTTTTTTTTTTTTCGATGTTTTTTTATTTTAAAGCTGGTATTAAAGTCTTTTTAGAAATAAGTGAGAGTTTAGCTCTAAAATCATTTTAAAAACAATTACAAGCAGATGATCATAGTTTTGTCACATACAGGAATTACAAATAAGACCACAGTTTCTGGAGAGTAGTAAATGGCAGTAAAAAGAATAAAGGAACCCTAAAGAGTGCATGATGGACAGAACAGGTCACCACAAAGACTCTGGGATGCACTCTGGGTGCACAGTGAAGTAATGTGATGTAGTCAGATGTTCTGAGATCTCATTCGAGAAGCTCAAAGGAGAATAGGCTGTAGGCGAGGAAGACAGCACACAGATCAGTGTGATGACTGTTCCAGCAGAACAGGGGATGTGCTGGTGCTTTGAGCCAAGGCAGCAGCACTAAACAACAGAAAGATGAGCAGAAGGTAATGTTTTTGCATCTGCAGTTTGAGTTTTCAGACAAAAAGAGAGAAAACAAGAACAAGTGGGAAAGAGGATGTGAGTGATAGGGGATAGATTAAAGAGCGAAAGTAAGACGGAAAGTAATAAAGGATAACAGCCAATTTTTCTCAAAATTAACAAACAGACCTGTGGAGAGTAATCTAAAATGGATACCTCTGGCCCGTTTCTTATGTTGACTGGCCAAAAAGGTTGCCTACCAGAAGGTGAAAAACAGTGAAACAAGCCATTTTGATTTTTGTTGTAAGAATGGAAGATATGTTAATGAGCTGTGATGTATTCCAGTACAACAGAGCATTACATGCTAATAATGGCAATGCTGACAGTGACTACTGTTGTGAGAGCACTTTACAGCAGGCGCAGCTCTGGGCACTCACCGGTCAGATCACTGTGTGTTCAAACAGCTCCATATCATAGGCATAACTGTTATTGTACAGAAAAGGAAATTAAGATCATACTGTCTACAAAATTCACTCACAGTCATAAAATACACAGTTGATGGGATCATTGGAAGCCAGATCTTTATGACATACTAATTGGAACTACACCCAGACCTACTTCAAAATAGCAAGCTGAAAGAGGAGAGCCTTGGTTCATAAACCAATAAAGGCACAAAGCTCTGAGCTGCTGAAATTGTAGGGCAAATAGGAGTCTGATTTTACAACATAGACTTTATCCAATCTCAAAAATAGATATTCTTGAGACAGAGAAAGTGAAATGAATAAAAATTACATCTCTTATTTTGTTACTGTTGAAGATGTCAATCTCAAAAAAGAAAAGAACATTTTATTTTCTTACAGACCCCAAGCCATAGTCTAGGTTCCCTGAGATCTTTATTCCTTCAGCAATTATAAACAAAGTATCAAACACAGGTGATTTAAATATATTATGGCAAACACAAAAACAAATATGTGCTGAATACATGACATATGCTTGCCAAAGGAGACATAGGGTCAAAATCTATATAAACTAGAGAACGGACTAGCTCCTTCTGGACAGCAAGGATATAGAGAAGGCTCAGAGCATCAGGAAGGGGGGTAGGCATGTTAACACAACCTGCTTGAGTGTCAGTACACTTACTCTCTCAGTATGAAACCTGAATAGGAAGGATGAACAATGGTCACTAAGGAGGCTACTAGAACACTTCCTATGAGATATGGTGAATAATCAAAGAAAACTATTATAAAAGGACACTGAGGAAAGGATTTCTTGCAAGAATTTTTAAAAAGAAGCAAAAGTTACTTTGTGTTTATTTAAATATTCAGATAAACAGAGGACTTTATGCATGAGAAAGGAGATTCTCAATTGATCATCTTAGCTGTAGTTTTTCAAACTGTAATTTGTACATTCGGAGTTTTTCTGGATATTTAGCCCTGCTTTTCCCCAATACAAGTCCATTTGCATGTATTGAATTTCCTCAAATTGCACCTTGCGGGAGGCTTCATACAAAGCTACTATAAAGGACTTTTCCTAAGAAGAATGGCTTATAATACCAGAATGTCAAAACCTTCCAGGAGGATTTAGGTGTGTTTTCTGGATGCTTACTTAAATAAGATATCATATACAAACTGCAAATAGAGTGCCTGGCACATTAGAGGTACTCAATAAATTTTAACTATATTACCATTAAGGTTTATTCATCAACATTGATCACAGACTTTCTCTAGATGGTTAATTAATCATCAAGAATTTTAAACAACATGTATTTATTGAATATGTCCAAAGCTCTCTACAGGCAACATTTTCAGCTATGTAGATATACAGAATTGATTCTGGGGCCACAAGTGCACTCTTTGGCAAGACGATATAGCATTATGAAGAACTTCAACCTACAAATCCAGAGATTTGAACCCCCACACTAAGAACTTATGGTGTTTATCTGGTTAGTCATTATTTGTAGCTGAGGAAAACGGTTTTGATCATGACCTAATTCATTTTGGTGGAGATGAGACTAGGCCTAGACTTGGGGGATCCTGCTCTCCTCCTAGTTCCCTTTCTGTGACAGCACCTATGTATGAGACTGACACACCTTGGAAAACGCCCTCATGAACATACATAACTTCCTACACAAAGGATGGCATCACATGAATTCCTGCAAACCTGAAGCAGCAATTATTTAAAACTATACTAACAGGTCAAAAATATCAATACCAGTTCAAGCCATCCTGCCGAATCACTGGCAGATGTTGTAATACTTCCAGACAAAGCATCCTTTCTAAAAACTGGAGATTAGTACTAAGTAAGTTCATTCTAATTTGAAAGTTTGGATGAGTAAATGTATGACTGCTTAAAATAAAAATAAGACTCCAGCATAAACACTTGGAGAAATACATACTTAAGACACATATAAATCTATAGATAAAACCTGTAAAATTCAAATTTTTCTACTAAAAGTCTATTATGATCTAATGAATGTAACACCAGCTGTAACATGTCCAAGAAACTCATGTATGTTTTACATATGCTCAGTACATGTTTAAACAATCCAAATATTGATATTCAATACATATTACATGGAACTATTTTTAATCATATCTGATTTTGTGAAGTTGAAAATAGATGTTTTTTACAGGAATAAAAATAATAAGCATTTTCAAGCCTATTGATGAATGAGTATTTTCTGCAAGTAAGAAGTTCTATTTTTATAAGGGATGAAGAAATCAAAACATCAAACCTATACCTGGAATTTGACTCCAAATAAACCTCTGATTATTGATGTAGTGGTTTGTATTATAGCACTCTGCTTTCAGAATTCAAAAGATTATTGTTCTTGTTGTTTTGTTTCATCTCATTTTGTTTTATTTTCCTTTTCTTCGTTTGAACCTTTAACCCTTCATCGAAAGCACAGCTTCAAAGAGCAACTGCAGCCCTAAAGTGGAATATCTGCAGTAAGTTTCAGTCATAAAAACAAACACATCATGTGAGTCCTAAAGTTCAGTTTTTGTTCCTGAAGCACTGTCTTAAAATTCAGAATTCTATCTTCCATATTTCCGCCTTAGTTACAAAATCACCCAAATACTATACTATTAGCTATCTGTGGTTTTAAACCCCCATATTATCATTGAGATTTTTAGTTTAATAACACCAATTCTTAGATTATCTGCATTAAACTCATTATTTTTGCAGTAATAGTCATCTGTAGCAGACATTTACAAATTTTAATATGGGGGTCTTCGAAGAAATTAGTGTTCCAATGAGTAACTCTAAGAAATAATGAGGAAATATTCTTTCAATGTTCAAAGCTAAATAGTAAATACAAGTTTGAGTTTCAATGTTTTATTTTAGGTTTTATAATTTGATTTTTCTCTTTGAGATCACCTATTTTTATGTAGACTACCAATATTGGTAAATGTTCTCTTTGTTTTTTTGGTAGATGATTGTTTCTTTCAAGACAAAGTGATTGAAAGAAAATTATATTAAATTCATATAGACTCATATATGCTTATATCTAGAATAAACTTCAGTATAAGTTTTATAATGCTAGGTATCTTATGGACTAAATGCAATATAGTGAACCAAAGGCTTGATAGTGTTAACTCTGCTGACTAAATGATACATAACCTCAATAAAGAACTAGCTAAAGTCCCCAAAATTTCTAATTCATGATTTACTTGGCTAGATTGTGAACTGGAAAGTGAAATCGGATAAAAATGCAAGAATTCTTAATATAAATATTAAAGAACTAGAAGAAGAAGAATCATCATATTCCCAAATTAAATTTCTTAAAAGCAAAATTGCTACTGCCCTTTCTTAATTCCTTTGTTTCACAGTTCAATGCAACAGAACATTCTGACTCATGTGCATTCTATAAAAGGTTTGGCCTCAAACAATGGCCATGCAAGTAATAAGCAACTCAAGCCTATGTCCTACAGAAAGTCTCCCAAGCAAGCTAATGCTGGAGCTAGAGAATCAGAAGAGGCTTGGAGGAGGGATGTCTGAAAATGCTGGGTGACTGCCCAAAGATAACAGTAGGAATAGCCACAGGCCAGGAGGAAAGTGTAGAGTAAGAAAAGTCTGAGAACATCATGGTAATTAAATACTTATTTATTCAAGAGGAAAATAAGTCATGTGAGATGTTGATGGGAAGGCTTACAAATTCTGGAGACAAACTTGTTTAAATTATTGTCTGGATTTCAAATCTTGTTAGCTGTGTGACCTTGGCCAGTATCTGTAAAAAGCCACAACCTTAACCTCGGTTTATACTTTCTTGTCTCTAAAATGAAAAACAATTAGTACCTTGATATGTCCTCATGAGAATGTGTGTTCATGGAAGAATGTGGTAAAGATTTAACACATGGCACTCAGTAGAACGCCATATCCTGCCCTCCTATCTTTCCTGATTCTTACATTAAGTTAGGGGAAACACTTGAAATTTTTCATTACTATGCAGCAGCTATGCTGTCTCCCAAGCTATCTGTACTTTTCAGTTTATACAATCCCTAGGTCCACTTTATAGCTACATAACCACAACCAAGTCAAAGAAACTGCATGAGGATTTGTCATAAGTTGTTTGACTTATATTGATATATTTTTTAATTCATTGAAAGTTGTTTTTAGAAACATGTCTATGTTCTAACTTTCAAGTAATTATCTTATTTTAACAACTATGACACACAGAGAGAAAGAGAGAGAGAGACAGAGAGACAGAGAGAGAGAGACAGAGAGAGAGAGAGAGAGAATAAATCAGAACATGATCAAACTGGAATTATCCAGGAAGAGCTGCCCTATCTCATATCTTTCTAGATTCAAAACTTCTAAATCCAGAGTAAAGCTTTGAGATTATATCTAGGAAGTCCCAGAGATTCTGTCTACTCAGTAAACTTAGGGTTGTCCCATCCTATACTAAAAGAAAATCGCACTTGCAATTTGACCTTTTGCATGCCCTCAGACTAACCTCTAGTTGTTACAATGTGAGGCTTATCCTCGGTAAGGACATTCAACTAAGATGTTGTTTCCTTGAAGAGTAGAACATTCAGAAGAATAAAAAAAGAGAGAAATGCTTCATTAAAGGCCTTACCCAGTTAATTTTAAAGCATCACTAACAATGCAAGCTAACCATAACAAAGTTTACATCACCAGTGAGACTGATACATTGTCAAAGAAAGAAGAAAGGGAAAAAAGCAAGAGAAAGGGGGAGCTGGAGGAAAGAAAAATCTCAGAACCAGAAGGGAAGCTAGATTTTTGAGCATTTTCTCTTTAGAGCTGCAAAATCATCAGGATTTCTGCTAGCATGGGAAGGTCTGCACTAAAATATGAGATTATTTTCCCCAACCACTTTGGAGAAGTGAATCTGCTCCTGGGGCAACAAATACCACAGAATCCTGAAAAATCTGTCCTGTCGAGGTTTACAGTCTTTCTCCCATTCAAATACTATCCAGGGTACAAGACTACCTAGTTTCCCAGATCCAATCTGATCTGGTGGGTTCCATATACTACTGTCTTTGACTGAGGACATTTCTAATTAGGCCTACATCCACAATCTCCAATCTTTCAAAGTGGCCCTGGAATTCCTCATCCCAGGTCCCTGGTGATATGTGTGTACAAACAAAGCTGTTTATCGCTATGTCTCAGAGGATCAGTGAACCAATTTGTGATGAAAAGCTGCTGAGATAGAGTGAAACCTCAGATGACTGGTTTTATAAAAACTGTCCTTCACAAGAAGATAAAATACCAAGAAAAACTCAGTATATTAACTGTCACTCTTCAAAAAGCAGGACACAATTAAGGCAGTGCATTGCAATTGTGCATTTTCAAAGCTAAGATTCTTTTTCTTTTTCTTTTCCCATAACTAAGGCTGCCCCCCACACACACACATAATGCCTTTTCTTATAAAGTATGTTCAAGTAAATGTTTCTGTTTTGAGGGTTTTAATTTTAAATATGGTCTTCAGGAATCTGCAATGTACATCTAACTCCTGGGAAATAAAACACTGTGTACATCCAAAAAATAACCTTATACTGCAGCAGACTTGCATGAACTCCAAAGTGCCAATCATGACATGAGTTCTGCATTTGCTTGATACTTTTGCTATCAGATACCAAACAAATTAATTTTATCAAAACCTAATTTTCAAGAAATCTCTCAATACTTAGCAAAAAACAGAATGGTAGAGAAAGGAAAGCTTAAAAATGGGATTCTTACTGGCACAAAAAAGATTAGTTTGATAATATTAACTGTGCCACCAAAGCCCTATTTGATTCATATATGTCTAATGTCCCTCCTTCACACCTTGTGCTATTAAATGCTGCCCCTAAAGAAATCAAGCACATTGATGATTATAAAAGTTTAAGAGCATTAATCTTAAACCACAAACACCCAAGGACTAAATGAATACCACCAGCATATGTATCTTAGGGTGTTTCCAAACACATTCTTTAACCAAAAGATCAGACAGTTTGAAACTTATAACCACTGATTAATGAATCTATCTGTGGTACTGAAACACTGTCAAGCCAGAAAGAAAATGAAGAGTAGGAGAAAGAAGGGGGGGAATAGAAGAGAAGTCAGAGAAGTAAATACAAAGAGTGAAGTGTTACATCATACACTTTTTATTTTATAGAAAGTTCTAACACTTTGCTTTGATCTTCATAAAAAGCTACCATAATTAAAAGGAATACTATATTCTTCTCTTTAAAGATATGACAAACACAGTAAACCATTAGAATTTAAAGCAGCTTAAGTATATACAAGTATATCCTTATATAACTTGGTAAAATTCTCTAAAATAATCTGCCTTATCTTAAATGATTAAATAAGCACATAGTTTTCTGGTTGAGAAACTGATATCAAAGTCAAAATGGCTTTCACAGCATATTAGACAAAATGTAATTAATTGAGAAAAATACTGTGCTAAGAAAAAGGGACATAGTTTTAGAGAAATGTTTCAATCAAATTTTTCTTTATTCCAAAAAAAATGAGGTATCATATCTTACTATACATGAAAACATATCAGACGTTAAAGTGCAGATCATATAAACCTAATAAAATCTCTCTTAAAAATAATTATTAGTATACTCATAAAGTATTTAGGTTGAAGAATCAAATAAATACATTATGTGGGCCTCTACTCTCTTAAATATAACTTTGAATCTCTAGTGATCTGGAAGCTTATGAATAAATAAATACCAGGCTGGGTATCTCCACAGAAGCCTTAACTGTATACAGCTAACCAGAATTCTTTAGCAATTAGGAAAAACAGGGGGGGGGGGGCAACTAAAATTTTTGTTAGCTCCTTTTTACCTCCTCTCTATCATGAAAAAACACCAATTGATTTATTTTTAGATAAAAGCATAAGTAATCAGAACAAAGGCAACATTTTGGAGGAGTTTACACTTTACTTAATGATAATCTATTGGTTCTAGTTTGTCAGATCATGTTGATATAAATTTAAATTGAATGTGACAAAGTCTGTTAAAGATGGGAAAAAAAAATAGGATTATATGCAACTGCCTTGAAGGGAAATCAAAGAAAACCTGAACTATGATTCCAAATAAATTCACCAGACTGAATAAGACTTTTTTAAACAGCCACTTCTTATGCCATCTAGCTATTCTTTACATGCTTAAAAATATTCAATTCTATCAAGATATTTGTTTACCTTTGTAGTTGAGCTATATTTAAATATCATTGATACAGGAAGAAAACAATCCAGGTAGCTTTTTAAAAGCCAAATATATAGTTCATGGTAAGTAGATGACTTAGATACCCACGAAGTAATTTTTAGCCTGCTCTCTCACATCAGTTTTAGAGTTCAACCAGAAATATTTGAAAAGCTCAATTAGGTGAATACACTAGCCCAGAATGAATGTTCCTGGTAATAACATTAATGATATCATAAAGATGCACCAAATTAAATAAATGTTACTTTTATGGTGAATATCAACAAATAACATATTTTCAGTTTTAAACATTTGCTGAATGTATGTATCTATTATATCTTTCTACTTTGACAAATGTAGAAGCTAATCTAATTTCCATACAAATTCACTGGTATATTTAAGAGATTGTCATTACAATACCATTTACTTAATTTCTCTGTTGTTTTTAAGGAGATGGAAGAGAAAGAATGAAGGAAAGAATGAGAAAGTATTAAAATCTGTAAGTATGTGTTAAAATGGTATGCTATGTAATGATACACATGCAATATTTTATATACTCAGATTAAAGCTTTCTTTGCTTATTCAATGAAACTCACAAGATAATATGTGAAAGATCAGCTTCATTTAGTATGTACCTTCTAGTCTACAAATAGAAATATCTACACAAATGGAACATAAATTCCCGTGAGAAAATTAGAAAACCAAACCAATTGCCAAAAGTTAAAAATATAACCAAAAATTTGCCATGTCCCACATATTAGTGTTTAGAATGAATGCATTCTACATCCAAAATATTATTTTTCTGAACCAGTCTAGCTTGAGAAAGAGAGAGAGAGGGAGAGAGAGAGAGAGAGAGAGAGAGAGAGAGAGAGAGAGAGAGAGAAAGAGAGAGAGAGAGAGAGAATGTGTGTGTGTGTGTGTGTGTGTGTGTGTGTGTGTGTGTGTGTGTGTGTAACTGTCTTGATAATATTTCAGGTGACACATTACTGTGTATTGCACAGTTGCCTACTGCCTCTCTGAATAATCATGTTTGCTCATTTTGAGAAGAACAATTTCTAAAAGAATTATTCATTGTTTTTATCTATGCATAAATTTTAGAAATCATTCTCCACTTTTGGACAAAATTATCTTCAAAGTATATACCGAGAGGAAAGACCACTGAACTTCCTCCTGCCTGCTATATGTGAGAGCTTATCAGCATTCAACTCCAAGGCCTTTATTTAATACCAGCCTTTAAATAATTCAGATAACAGTTGATTACTCCATTGCAAGAACTGTTGAGCTCTGCAAAATCTGAATAACACAATATTTCGTACATAAGAGAGGCAATCTTGAATTGTAAGCATCTAAGTAAAACACACTTCTTGAGACCAAACCATGCAACCTATTTTTACATTTCTATATATAAAATCTGGCAAATACCAATTTGCTTTACTATCAAGTAATTTTGCATGCTTGCTTTCATTACTAAGACATCTCATTCTACAGCTTAATTTGGTCAGTTTACAATCCCTCATACAAATATTTTCTGGATTTAAAACCTCTTTTGAATCATAACAAGAGAAATGGTTATTCAATATTCCGAAAGTGCACATAAATGAAAATTTAAACTTAAAAGAATATTTTCTCATTCACCTCTATTTCTTTAGTAAATAATTGTTTAATGTCTGGTAACAACCAAGATTCAATATCTCCTGCCTCTCTTCGCTTGTAAACACCAGCCTTTACAAAAGAGCTTTGCTCATTTGACTAAATTACAACTTGAATAATGTGAAACAGTCAAAAAAGGAAGGAAGGAAGGAAGGAAGGAAGGAAGGAAGGAAGGAAGGAAGGAAGGAAGGAAGGAAAAAAGAAAAGAAATACTGGCTTACAATTTCCAATCAAAAAGTGGGAAAATTTTGCCATCAAAAAATGACTAGGTAAGTTCTGAGTCAATTAT
Organism: Uromys caudimaculatus; assembly: GCA_028551405.1. Classification (NCBI taxonomy): domain Eukaryota; kingdom Metazoa; phylum Chordata; class Mammalia; order Rodentia; family Muridae; genus Uromys; species Uromys caudimaculatus. The sequence continues at coordinate 5,548,848 of CM052704.1, forward strand.
ATTAATCCATAAAGCTGATATATACAGAACTCTGCCTTAATGTATATGAATATATATAAGTGAGAGACACACAACCAGGTTACAAGCATCAAATAAGAACTGGTTTTTGTTTTTTTGTTTTTTTTTTTTTTAAATCAACTCTGAGCAAAGAAAACACTGCCTCTGTTGGTATGAAACATTTAGAACCATTTCTATCCCTGACACTATTTATCGCTTTCTTTCACGTCAAGAACAGTTCTCTTTACTGTACCAAGCAAGTTCACTCTTCTATTTGGATCATGAAACATCATGAAGTACAAAATCTACAGACTGCATTCAGTATCAGCAAGAAGCACATTTGATGATTGCTCATACCATTTGGAAACCAGTGCTCACATGATGCTGGCCTGACACCTCATCCATCAGCAGGGTGCCCACAGCACAGTGGACAGTCTTCCTTGCACCATCTCGAGTGGAGGCCCAGCTGGGAATCAGCCTTCTCTTCCAATAGCAATTAGATCTTTAAGATCAGGCCTTAGCAATTTGACCTAAAGCCATCCTTCCTTGCAACAAAGTCTTGAAAGTCTTCGGAAGAAAAGGCAAGGAACAAGGCAAATGAAAAATGCAAGTCTCTCTGGCCTGATTAAAAACTTTGTTGTGTCAAATAAACTTTGGCCACCGGAGGAAAGGACCCTACAGTTGCTCTGGTTTTAGTCAGATCTGTTCCAGGGTTCTCAATCTTCTCTTCACCTCTCCCACTCTCCCTCTCTCTCTCCTCTCTTGTTTCAAAGGGGGCCTCTGGTCAGCGCTGATTAATAAGTGTTTTTTGTTGTGAAGTGTTGAATAATAGAGGATGGCCGGTGACCCAGTAAAGACTGAACCTTGCTCTGGTTTATTGTGGCAAGCTGAGAAAGGGGCTTTAGGCCCAGGATCGCAAGCACTGACCCGCACACATCCCGTGGATCGCCTATTCATTCTCACAGCCCTGCAGTCGCCCAGGCTCCCATTGTTTGCCAAGTAACAATGGAGGTTTCGCAAGGAACGCAAAGCTCTTTTCAAACCCTCTCTGATGTTTTGCGTTTAGGGAAACACCAACCTTCACTTTTTCTCTCGGCATTTTCCCTCACCGCAGTTAAAGTGGATGGTTTTCGGGGGGGGTGGGGGGGACTTGTGTGAGTTTGGCGCTTGTTTGCGGAACACCAGCATCTAAAGAGACTAAACCGATGTGGGTCGGGGTGGGGGAGAAGGAGCCCCAGAGATCCCCCCTTCTTCTTAATGCATTTACAGAACGGAAGCTGTCTCTGGGGAGAAGGGGGAGGGGAAGGGAGAAAAAAGCGTTTCCTTGGCGCGTTCGCCCGGCGGGGCTCTGCGGCCGAGGCCAGGCGCCGGCCCCTCGTCGCCCACCACGAAGTGGCGGGTCGCCTACGGCAGCGGGAGGCACCGGCGAGTGGCTGCCAGGTTTCTTTGGCCTGCCTGTCCGGCTCGGTGCCCAGCGCTGTGATCAGCTCCTCCGCTCCCCTATTCCCTGAAGCCCCACAAGCCCTGGCGGGGCGCACTGCGGGGCAGCGTCCGACTCAGGGTCCTGGGGGCGTCGGAGGACTGAGGGCCGACGCCCAGAGGCCAGGACAGCTCCTCCTGCGACGTCCTTCTGCCGTGCTCTTTCGCAGCTGGCCCAGGCAAGCTGTTGACTTTCTGTCGTGGGACAGGGGACCGGCTGGGGGCATCAGGGCTACGTGGGGTATGGCGGAGACTGGCCCAGGCCTGCTGCAGCCTCTGCCTCTCCGGATGTCTGGTGACGGCTGCCCCCGGTCGGGCCATGGGCAAACATCGGGGCTCGGCACCCAGGATCCGTCCGCGAGGACCTGGCCGCCTCCCGCGTGGTGTCTTCGGCTTCTCCCAAACGCTCCCCGCCTTCTGCACGTGCGATCGAAGCGGGACAGCTGGCCCGGCGGGGCGCGCAGGCTTCAGGGGCGTGAGGGGTAGCAGTGGCCTGCGGCCCACAGTGTGGACAGTTGTCTGGGAGCTTTGAGAGCCCTGGGTAGGCCTTGCGCTCCGGGCTGAGGCCAGGCCCTGACTCCCAGGAGGGGAGTCCTATGCAACCGCGAGAGACAGTCCCCTCCCCACCCACCCCACCCCACCCCCAGGCCTGGAAGGTGCGCTCGATGCCTCAGTGACCCCTCCTACTCCGCGCACCCTCGCGCTTACACATTTCTCTGAGCATTGCTAAAGCCGAGGAGTTGCGCGGCCCTGCGGCCTGGTGCGTGCACTGATACTAGAGTCTGGGTCGCTGCCAGCCGCTCAGCGTACCCCAAGAGTGCCTCCATCCAGCTGGGAGCGGAAAAAGAAAGAGGACACATGGGACAGGCGGAGGGGGGCGGAGGAGGGGGGGAAGAGGAGGAGGAGGAAGGCTAGAAAGCTGAGGGTAGGGAAGGCTGCGAACCCAGGCCAGCGCTGTGGGAGTAGGGCTCATTGTCCGGTCCCTTCAGTCCAATTGATATGCTAATCTCTTTTCTGATGCGATACAAAGAACACCTTTGCACTTTAAAAAGACTTTTGTGCCCTGGCTACAGAAGTTTATTATCCACTAATTAGCAACAACTTCTGGCAATGAGTTGGGTTTCGTTTTTTATAAGCTAGCTCTAGCTATGAGGTGTGCAGAGCAGTAAGAGGTTCGCGTGCAGAGAAACCCTCTTATCTAAGACTAGAATGCAATCACTCGCACCGGTTGCTGGACTGAAGTAGGTGGGAGACCCGGATCAAGAGTTAAAGGTGTCCAAATATAAAGGCTCTTTTGGAAGGACTTTGCAGGATCCAACTCTATTTTCCATCCCCCGAGCTGCCTGGAGGCCTTGGCTGTAGTCTGTCTGTCCATCTTAGTTGGGTGGATGGGGGAGTGAAAGCAGTGAGCAAATGTTCCAGCGCCAGCCTCTGATTCTTGAGTTTTCCTTGGCAGGCATATCTTAGGATAGCGAAGTAGGCAGGAGAGGCCTATATATAGGAAACGTGAGATTAGCTCTCCTTCATTCCTACGGCCTTCCTAGAGTCCCGAAAGTTGAGGCGAAGCTAGTATTGCCAGAGCTGGAGTAGGGAGAGGCTGGGTAAAGTGCTGGGTGGTCTGAAGTTTGCCACCCCACCGAGCCAACTCTGCTAGCTAACCAAAGCTAAGCAGTGCAACTTCCCCGCAGCAGGATGCACTGAACACTCTGTGACCTTGCCCCTTTCACTGGCTAGGCAAGTCCTTGAGGATCTTTAACAATCACACATCGCAGGTCAATAAACTGAAAACGGATAGAATGAACATGATCAGTGAAAAGATACAGAGCAGGAGAATGATGTACCTAGTGCCTCCCCAAAACAAAGTCGTCTGCCACGATAAAAACACCGACCTTGAGACCTGATTCCTGTCTGGACTCCAGTCACAGAAATGGTATTTTGTCAAGTAATTCGGACCCCAACTCAGCACTTTACAAACGTAGTATACAAACACACAAGGATGTGTCCTTTTTTTAGAATGTTTTATTTCATATTTTGTTTTATTTTTGTTTCGTTTTACATTTCCAAGTGACTTTGTAGAAAGGTTTGTTTGATATTTCAAGCAAACAGAGGAAGCAGTCACACCCCAGTTCACTTAGCTCTATGCTAAGGGTGAAACAAGGCCTAACTCAAAAGCCTAGGGTGAGTTAGTGTATCAGAGTGAACGTTTACAGGCCGGAAGTGGTGACATGTTCTGTTTTGTTCCCATTGGGTGGTACTGAAGTTGCACCTCTCTGATGTCCCAATTCGAGGTTTCTTAACTAGAGTTGTTAAAATGAGAAAATGGGGTAGGAGCTGACAGTAGCTTTAGCAGCAAATTGCCGAAAATTCAAAGATGTTAGTGGCATTGGATTCTACAAGTTCCCAGAAGACAGGAATGTTAGGAAGAAGAAAACACTCCTAAATATCTTCCTAGTAGTGGCCTTGTGTGGGGTGAGGTGAGTGAGAGAGGGAGGTGTCCTTGTCACCCCAGACCACCTTTTGAGGAAGAACAATGGCTTGGTCTGGATTCTATCTGAAAGAGAAACTGTAGGAATGCAGAGTTGCTCTTTGTGCCCCAGCCTACTTTGAGGAGTGGGAACCAACACACCCCCCCCCCCCCACCACCAAGCAACATTTTCCTCATCAGGACCTTTCTGAGACTCAGCAAGCATGATAGACACTGGCCCTGATGTCCCATAAGACCCACTCTGTGGCTGGAAGAAACATGATCAAAACCCATGAACTCAGACTTCCCCAACCTCAGAGTCCAGCCTGGAAGAGCTGAAAACATTCTCCCAAGCAAGGCCTGTCCGTACAACTCCTCAACCTGGTGTCTGATAGCACATTCTGATCCTGTTGCCTATTAAGACTGCACTTACTTTTTTATTTGGTCCATCAGATTTACCCAAAGGACTTAATTTCCTCCCAAGGATGGTTGATTTTTAAAAATTCAGAATATTATTAAGAAAACTGTTTAACAACAACAACAAAAAAAAAAAAAAAAAAAAAGGAAAGAAACAAAAAGATTTAGAGCAATGAGGGATGTTCTCAGTGTGACCTTGACATGTAAATGGGGAAGAGACCTGTAGGTTTGAGTCCAGACCCTTGTCTTCTTGAGTATCTGGGACATTCTCCGCCCTGGCTAAGAACATCGACAAGAGGAGGGATTTGTTTTCAAAGGTTACCATTAGTGGTTCACTCGCTGAGGTTGGGAATTTCCTATTTCTATATTTCGTGAAATTCATGATTTAATTATACTCCTCAAACAAATTAAGGGCAGGCCTTCTACACAAATTGGAGGCAGCTAAATGCTCTTTTGTGCCTGCAGCTCTCGGATTGCTAAAGAGGCTGCTGATGCATGAGAAGAAGTGACTGATTTAACTCATTGGGATGCAAGAAGCGACCTGCCCTCTTTTGAAAAAAGTGAGAGAGAGAGAGAGAGAGAGAGAGAGAGAGAGAGAGAGAGAGAGAGAGAAAACGACCGACGAGCACTAGCTATAGAAGAGCGAGAGAGTGAGTGACAGAGAGGAGGGAGAGAAGAGAGGAGAGGAGAGGAGAGGAGAGGAGAGGAGAGGAGAGGAGAGGAGAGG
>CM052704.1:5554031-5580918 GCA_028551405.1 Uromys caudimaculatus
CAGAGCGTAGACAATGAAAATCTCCGCCCCCTCCCCCATGCTCTCTAGTCTACAAGATTTTTTTCTTTCCTTCACAACGATGGAAGCTATGCAAACTCAAATATGCAGAGATGTACATACATTTTTTAAGCACAGACTAACAAACCAAAGGACCTGACCGCGGATTATCCCCAAGCGCGCACCTGCTGTAAGTACTGTCTTTCCCTGGGTTTTTAAGCTCTGCTTCGCGTGGTGAACTGAGTGCTCCTTTTGTGAGCAGAGTTGCTGCTTGTGTCTGGATGTTTTTATTAATAGGGGCTTCCTGGATTGTTTTTGTTTTGTTTTGTTTTCTGTACCTAAACAGCAGCATTTTGCCTAGGTTAGTAATCGAGTCCAGTTAGTATGCTGTGGCTTGTAGCCGTGGGCTGGGGGGTAGGGAAGGCTCACAGATCAGGGTTTCCCGCGTTCTGAACAGTCTTTAAGAGCTGCTGCCCGCTCAGTGTCCTCGCTGAAAGGTTGGCTCTTGGCGCTCAAAGGGTCACGAAGGTCTTTGACTACAGAGCTACCAGACACGCTCTGGGGACAGGATGGACTTGGAAGGAGAGATCTTAGAGTGGGAGAGGATGCGCCTTCATCCCCACAACATACCTTGCTTAGAGCCCTCTGCAGCCAACCACTAGCACCCCTTGTCTTCGGAGGCTTAGCATGGCCCTGACCAGCGCGCCGCTAGACCCGAGCCATTCCTGCGTCTTTTATCTTAAACCTTAAAGCTGGGATCTTCTAGACATCAGGGCTAAGTGAGGATGCCTCTGTGTGTGTGTGTGTGTGTGTGTGTGTGTGTGTGTGTGTGTGTGTGTGTGTGTGTGTGTGTGTGTACACGCGCGCGCCGCGCGCGCGCGTGTGTCAGTGCCCAGACAATATAAATTGCCATTCGCGGAAGATATTTTCTAGCCGTTTGAAAATGTGCAAGAATTCTGCAGCCCACGCTTTCTTTGTGTGGCAGGCAGCGCCAAGGGCTTCGTGCATCGCAAGTAGAAAATGGCGAGTCCTATTGTGTTTAGGCCATTTTCTTCTGGTACAAGGATTTCCCAAGTGTTCAATACTTTGAGGGGAGGGAGCAAGAAGCAGCCCTCTTATACCCCAAAAGCGCAAGCGGCTAAGGCTGGGCCCCTTGGTCTGGTGGGTATGGACTTTGCTTTGAAACCAACGGTCGGTTTTCCTCCTGTCCAGTCCAGATACTTGAATAGAAACAATTTGTACTGGTCGGTGCCCTCTAAAGATTTGTACGTGAAAATAATACCTCTCTTCCGATAATCTGAAGAAAATGAAAGAAAAAATACCCAACCATTTGGGGGTGGGATGTAGTCTTACTTTTTCCTTTCTTAGTTCATCCCCTGGGAGAAACCTAGGAAAAGATTATTGTTACTGTACTGTGTCAGTCTTTAGATTTTTTTAAAACCTAAGACCAAATGCTATTGCTATTGGGGCAGAAAACTACTGAGTAAAGAGCCTTAGCCACTACATCATCACTGTCCTCACTACCTTAGAAAGTACAGGAGTTACGGGGGGGGGGGGGGGTTCAGAATTGGCTCACTGGAGATGTGAAATAGCTATCTACACTACCCGCAGCTGTATGAACATATAATAGACAGGAGGATCTCCCAGATGAGTATTGTTCAGGTCTCTCTTTTCCTTGGTGTGTCATTTTTATAAATTTTCTTGCTCTAGTTAAACCGTAATCAAAAGTAAACAAAGATGACTCTACAAGACTAAAGAAGGTCTGTGTTACTTTTCTTAGCCAGAGGGGGAGGGAGAAAGTGGGCAGATGAAAATTTTATCTTCTATTTATTAAAGATCTTTGGGTAGGTACATTGAGCGATCATATGTCAGTTCAGAAATAATGAAATGTAACCCTCGCCCCCAGTTGTTTCTGGTACTGCATTTGGTGACAAATACAGAAAAAATTGAAAACAGCTGAATGAAGAAGAAAAGAGGCCCACATACGGTTCTCCTCCTTTTATATAATCTTAAACTGTTAAGAAGCCAATGAAGAAATACGTTGACTTAAATTTTTCCAAAGTACCAGTTTGTTCCTTCATATGGATCAAAACCATGGACAGCGAACTGTTATTAAGGAAACCGACTCCAGCAAAATTGTGCGAAAGGAAAGTTTACCTTCATAGTATCTGTTGGAGGCAAAGCAATTTTTATTTTATAACAATTTGGAATAAATCTTGAATTTAAATTAAAATTAAATTTTGAATTTATGGCATACATATACACATTCTACCAAGTTTTAAGAAAATGAAAATTTATATCTTCAAAATCTGTCCTTTCTTATGAGTATGACTTTTTAAAAATCAAACTAAAGGTCATTTCTATCTTATATTACTTGTAAATTACAATTTTAAGTACATGCTTTTTGGTATGGGCTGTTCGTTATAAGACTTATAGCTGAGTAGAGAAAGCAAAATTTTATATTTTGCCTGGGATTTGCTGGATGACACTAGAGCAAATTAAATAGATTTTTATCAGTGGCTGGGTTTCTAAATGCATAGAATTGGAAAAATTAAATGCCACTTTGATAGACAGGGATAATATGAATGGAGATATGACGCTCATACACCATTTACTTTTGGATAGGCATTGTAGTGCATAGCTAACAGTGCAGTGGTTAGACAAACATCCACCCCACCCCCTAGAAAAGCAACAGACTTTCACACACATATTGCTCCAGGTTAGGGCACAGGATAGGTTTACTATGGCTCTGCGTCAAATAACTATATTGTTTTTTGCATGTGTTTCATTACCTTAACCTTTTCAGAAGTGATAGTCATCACAATTATTTCTCTTGTGGATTATATAACTACTCCCTTAAATTTTCACTTTCAACCCTGTGACTTCTGTCTTATTTTGTAACGAGCCTTCTTTGTGACCTGTAAAGGCCTGGAAGATCATATAAGTCATTAATGACACACAAGTTAGAAAAATAAAAACAACTTACATTTAAATTTGAAATAAAATTAAAGTGATGTTGAGATTTGTAAGGCAATGTATTCCGGGTCTTTAACCACCATACTTGTCCATGAAATGAAACTGCAATTCTTTGAATGTCCTCGTTTCTTAGTATAGATGATAGATTTGTTTTCGACACCCGCATTAAAAACAAAACATCTTCAAAGCATTTGAGAGGGATATTAAATGGAATTTGGTGGTATTGTGATCATTTCATGATGGGTTTTTGTGGTTCTTGTAATGGTGACCCAGAGACAGGTTGGAAGGGAGTCATTGTTTAGGAAGGTGCTCCAGCCGGGCTTCATTCATAAACATAAGCATAAAAAATTTAGACTTTGGCCTGGGGAAAGAACGATGGTAGGGTTGAGATAAGCCTTGACCATAAAATTAAGAGGTGGTCGCTCATCTGGAGCTTAGCTCTGTTCGTCATGAGGTGCTTACTGTGCATGCCCAAACCCTTAGAAGCCAGGTTTTAGATGAGGAGTGAGAAAGTAGTTCACTGTCTCCATTTTAGGAAACGGAAGCCCAGTGTGGTGACTTTGATTTGCTTTGAGCCAGCCTGGACCTTGACTGGGGGGTGGCGGTGGGGGTCAGGGGAGTGTGAAGGGGAGAGCTGGAGAGACTGAGGACCTATGTCTTAGGAAGTTGTCTTGGGGCAGTGTGCTGTGCCCAGGGGAGTGTAAGCAAGGGCAAGGAGGGTGCCCTTTGCTTTGCCCAGGCGCAGCTCGTGGGGGCTGCGCGCCTTCTGCGGCTCTTTGGTTTCAAGGACACAGCGAGCTGTTCAGGACTTTGGGAGCCAACATCTGTCTGACTGGTGACGTCAGCAGCCCGTGTAATCCTCTTGTGCTGAAGGCAGATGCCTTATTTGTTTGGCTGGAGCGAGCCATTAATCCCTAATTCTGGATCAGCAAGCGAGGGGGAAAGACCGGACCGCTCCGATCCACCCCTCCCTGCCCCCACCGCCCACCCTAAAGCACCTTATACCGCGGAAACCGCTCAGCCTCCTCCTTCCTCCGAGAACACGCGGAGCAGCCCCTGAAAACGCTTTGGTTCTCTGCAGGTTTGAACAGAACTAGCAGCTCTTTCGCCTCCGGATTTCTAGGGCTATGCCTATATGAAATTCTTTATTTCATCGATCGTTTCGATTTTCATGCGAGAACTCAGTCTTGCAGTTTGCAGGATTCTAAACCAAGAAGGGGTGGAGATTGGAGAATGCGGTTCTGGCGTGTGGCCTGAGGGAGGGGTTAGACGGGTAAGGGCGCGCGGGATGCGCAAATCGCTGAGACTGCACAGAGGACAATCTGAGGACTCGCTTTCAAGACTCCATCTCAGGAAAATACTTCTCTGGTCCTGACTGCATCCTCTCAGCTTCCGAAGCGCGGACTGAGTTCGGAACTCCCCTGTCGCCCCGCATATTGCCGGGGGTCGTGGGGGGTGAGAAGGGGGCTTGATTCTCTAGGTCCGGTCAGCCGGTCACCTCGGCTCCCTAGAGTACTTCCTCCCACCTCCTGTCCCTTCTCTCCAGTTTCCCCTCCTCCTTCCGTCTCCTGCTCTAATTCTACGCTTTGATTCTGTTTTTCAGGGGGAGCGCTCTGGGGGTCTCCGCACAAAACCTACTCTTGAGCCCTTTGGCTTCCTTCAAGCGAGCGCAGTCCGTCCATCCCCCTGGCCAACCCAGTCGCAAGGAATGCTGTGAAAAGAGCCGCTGCTTGCCGCCTCCCGCCCGCCGTCCAGAGGGCTCCGCCCGTAGAGGTCAACTCCCCTCATTCTTCTTCTTTCCATCTTGTCCTCCTCCCTCCGCCGAGCCCAGACTCGGATCTCCTCCCGATTCCCGCCGCAGTAAGAGAGAGCGCATCTGCTGCGCTGCTCTTAAATCTACGACTGGAGCGGGCTCAGACCCGATCTCTGCTCTCCAGAGCCGGAGGAAGCCCGAGCAAGCAGTCTTTTCTCTCTGCAGTAAAATCATAGCCAGACCAGATGGGCCCCAGCTCTCCCGGGACTCGGCAGGTGCTGTTGAGTTAATTTTTCCGCAATACAAAGAAGGAGGACCCAGCCGTCCTGGGATTCTGATCTTTTCCCAAAATTTCCCAACCAAAATCGGGCTATCAAAGGCATATACGTGTGTTTGTCGGACATACAAACATGCATGATTATATCCGCCTTTATATCTGCTAGATTTCTTCTCTGACAGCAGGGGATGAGTAACAAAGGTTTCTGCAGCAGAACACTCATGGCGCGGTCCTTAAAGACTTGCCTTTCCTTACAAATGTCTTAAGAAGGGATTCAGGGCGAACCAACTCAGTTAATTGCCTTCAGTAAAATAACACGATTACGAAATTAGATCTGTACCGGAGGGGTAATTAACTTCGATCCATGTCATCATTTGAAAACTAGATTTATAGACGTATGTATGGGTTTTAGGTGCGCTGTAAATGGCATGCAGATGTATGCATAAGTATCGCAGACTCATGCACCCTCTACTCTTCAACCATGTAGACTAATTAATGGCAACTCTGGCAGATGTGGCAAGAGGAAAGCTGAGGTGCGAGTACTGCTCAGAGTTAGGATGCTAGGAGTAGGGACTCCAAGCCCCGAGCTCCAAGGGAGTGTGAAGGGCAGAGGGAAAAATATAGTAGTAGTTGCTGTGAGTCGGTTGGTTGCTTCTGGATCAAGATCAGAGACTCTGCTCTCCGTGTTCACAGCGGACCTTGATTTAATGTCATACAATTAAGGCACGCGGTGAATGCCAAGAGCGGAGCCTACGGCTGCACTTGAAGGACATCAGAGAGATGTCAGAAAGGGTGGGGAGAAACAGTGTAGTCTTCTAGAATGAACCCATCCTGTGCGGCACAAGGACCCCTCGCATTGATTCAGAATCTTTAGAATGCAAGACAGTCATATGTTTTTCAGCAAGAATCCGGGAAATCCTCATGCATATCCCCAAGGGGAATATTAGAGCTTTCATTGACAGCTGTCAGGAGAGCTGTAGTTCCCATTGGTGCAAACGGTCTAAGAGTCGGCATTCAGAAAGCGCTGGCCTTTTCAAAATAAAACAGATTGAGATTGTCCACAATTCTGGGTCGAATTGGAGAAGAAAAAAAAAAAAAAACCGGATGAGAAGGGTGTAGCATTAAAGAAACCCCAGACCACACTGCACAAGAAACCTCAAATGACTCAATTATCTGTGAAAATAGGACCCCAACCCCAAGCTTTTCACTATTCCCTCATTCTCTACGCAATCTCATGGCAGCCTTGTCTGGCTTTAAAAGGCCAAGGCAAAGTGACAATACCCAAATTAGTCAATATTGTCCAATAAGAGGGAAAGGCCAAGCCAGGAACTCTAAGACTTGGTAAACTAATTTATTTGGAAGACTAGGAGGTAGAGTTGGTTAAGGTAGGTTCACTCCATAATCTTGAAGCCTAAGAAAATCACCGCTGAGAAAGAGCCTTGACAAAGTCTTTGTTCTGTGGTGGCCTGTCTGGCCTGGGAACAAAGGAGAGGCTAGAGAAGGACATCCCAAAGTGGCCGCGCCCTCCGAGCCTTGTTGACAGTACCATCTTCCTCTTCCTCTTCCTCTTCCTCCTCCTTCTCCCCCTCCTCCCCCTCCTCCCCCTCTTCTTGCGGTAATTCTGCAAGCAAGGCAATAGAATCATAGAAATCGCTTCTCCTCTACTCTGCCCCAACCTCCAGGATATTAGGTAATTTACAAATAAAAACTTGCAATATGGAAAGACAGTAAACAGTTAAGCAGTATTTTGCTGAAACTACCCACTCTCACAATCAGTTGATTTGGCCTGATACCCGAACCCGAATCCGAGTACTTAACAAAACGTGCTAGAGTGAGATTAAATAGATTTTTTCCCCTTAAATCACCACCCTGAAAGAGAAACACACGGTTCTCAGTTGAGGATCTTATCTCAGATGTGGTCACCAAAGATACCTCTCAAAGGACACTAGAGTGTGCCTCAAGACATATTAAAGAGGCTACAACTGAGACTGATTTAGTGACCAGAGCAGGCAGGAGTAAAACAGCCTGCAACCACTGCCCTGGCTCTCAGCAAGGCTTTCTATAGGACTGCTTTCCTTACTGAGTTCTGAGGCCAAGCCCCACAGAGTGACGGGGTGATGATGCCCAGGAGCTGGCACTGAGCATCATTTCTCACAAGAGGCACTGCAGGCCTAGGAGGCCCGAATCCCACACTGCAGAGAAAACCATACTGCAGAGCCCAGCTCACTTGGGAGGCAAAATAGCTTATCAAATCCCATTATAATTAAGATTTGTCTTAGGATTTCTCTGTCAAATGTGTCTGAATTAATGCATTCAACACATATTTAAAATTCTCAGCATTCCAATTTAAATACTGAGAATACTGTATGTAAATAGTAAAATATTAAGTTCTATACTTAGTCGTATTCACAATGGAAAGTGAAATAGGCAATAAATTGATTTATATTCAGTCTAGGGTCCAGGAAAGAGAATGTTCCATGTTTGAATTTGTTTGTAGATTCACATCATAAATACTGTCAAACATCAGTCATAGGTAAACTAAACAAAGTTGTACAGAGAAACAATGACAGTGATCTTTATCTAGGCCTAGAAATGGTCTATATATGAAACAATGACCTAAAAGATATGTTTTTATAGCATTTATTCTCTTCCACCTGAATGGTTGAAATGTAGCCAATGATTCAGGAAATAAATGAGGTCAGAAACAATATCCTTGGGGGGTCTAAGTCCTCACTCCATTCTAAAACGTAGGTCTTATTTTTGTTTTCTGATTTTAAAACTCTGTAAATTAGGACCTTTATATTCACAAATTTTAAGTTTGCATTTGATTTTACACAGCATAGGGGGAAGGAGTTAGCAAACTCTGTTGGGACAAGAGCTACAGCAAACACAAAGAAAACGGCGATAAGATCATCCTCTTGTCTCACTTAAAAACAAACAAACAAACAAACAAACAATCACCAGAAACGGGAATGGGTTTGAAGTGCTGAAGACTGTCACTGATGCTCTCCCTTCCAGTAACCATCTCTTCACAGTCCCGAGTCCTTCACAAAGCAAAAGGGGTCTAACAGTCCTGTTTACATCAGTGTAATTCATATTACATAATAAGAACACAGTAATACTCCCCAAGCTAATCCTACTGGTTTACAGCAGTCCTAAACTCTGGCTTCAGAAAGCTTAATCGGTTAAAAAATATTTTCTAAATAGAAATGAAATATGTAATATGAAAGAATTTTAAAAGTAAGGGAGCAAATACAGGATTTAGTCATCTGGTTACTACGATGAAATCCAGTGTGGTTATTGACTCATAGTGTTTATGTACTTTTAAAATTAATTATTTTCAGTTTCTTTTATAAATAATCATCCAACTTAATGTCCATTACAAAATTTTCCTGCTATGAAATTCTGTGCTCAGCAGTTTTCCAGCCTAACAACCCAGGTGGACAATTAGAGAGCTTTGGTGCAGAGGACCATGGGAGTCCTTTGGCAATCACAACTTTCATCTAGTGGTCTGAAATTAGAGCTTCTCGGGATAATTTAGGAACAGCTTGACCCGTTGAGACACTCAGGGACAACCCTCCTGGGAAATAGTGTTTCCTCCCAGGGAGTAAGTGGCTAGCGCATTGAACGGAAGCATCTGGTGTCAACAACGCTAGAGCGCCCTCTGCTGCTCCCAAGAAATAGCACACTGTTTTCAGAAGCCAGATGGTTAAGAGTTTCAATAAGCCCAGGAAGCATTAAGCTCTTAGGCTCATTTAATCTGTGGAATTTAAAAGCTTCCATCATATTCTCTGTCCAAAAAGGCTACCCAATTTTTATCGGTACCGCTCCAGGGATGGTTACCTTCTATTCTATAGGAAGCGAGAGGTCATTGTTGAAGCAGATTGTTGATTCTATTGATTGTATTTCTGTGGCCTTTCTTCTTGCAGTTTTATTTTTAAAAAAATATGAAATTGCAAATCTGAGGGCAAAACCTTTCTGCTAGGTAGCTGAATAAGAAATAATCTTCTTCAGTTTTTCACATAACTGAAGTTTTATGAAAGGAAATATTTTAATTAGAATAAAGATACCAAGCTCAAGATGTTTACTTATTTTTGAAGGACGTTAAACCAAAAGTAATGCCTTACATGAAGAATGACTGTGCTGATTTTGTATTACTATTAACTCCAATTTTCAAAGATAGACTTTGAGTAAGAAAATGAGTTATGTTTGAGAAAAAAGCTGAAATATTTGAGTCATATTAATTTATCCAAAATTTCACCTCTGAACTCTTCCTAGTAAGTAGTCAAACGGCGAAGATGCCAGGTAGTAGACCATTATAAGTAGAACCACCAGGGATGCAGATGTGGAAGTAATGTGTGCAGACTTTTAAGTGTTATTTTTGGTTGTTTTTGTATGGAAAAATCTATTATGAAATAAAAATGAGGCATGTTGAAACGTTAAAACATTTTTTATTTTATGTCTTATTGGGCTTATACTGAATAAAATAATGTATAACCGTATTACTACAACACCACAAATTTAGAACTTCCAGTCTATTGTGGAGCAGACACATCTTTGCTATGAAAACTGTGACTTACTACATCAGTGCTGGTAATAAAATGCTTCTAATGACGTAGTTGTTAAATAAATTTTCTAAAATAAAGATCAGTTTATTTTGTGATGTCAGAATGAAAAGAGATGTTTAATTTTTGCTAGTTTTTAAAATATAGCTCATAAAAATGTTAAGTTAAAATTTAAAAAATATGTATGATTTTACAATTTGTTTTGTGGGGATGGGGTCAACTCTTGATTAAATGTTAAATCAACTTAAATATTTAACCAAGCATGTCAAGTTCCATATAAGATCAGTATGACTGTCTTCTGAAATCTGGTTCTGTGCAGCAACCATTACCAATTTGTAAGAGAATAAATGAAGAAAAATTATAATTCCTATAATTTTTCTACGTATTCCTTTGGAAATGTGAAATATTTTCTCTTACATAATTTAAATTTCTTCTTAAATAAATTCATATTTCACCCAGGAAATAAAAAAACTCAGTAGCATAATTTTAATGGCTATGAGAAATTTGAAAACAAGTTCTAATAAAATAAAATGTGTAACACAAATAAAAAACCTTTTTTTCTCATTTAAAAAATACCCCCTCACCAAGAGGTGGGCAATGAGCAGGATGTAACGTGAATATGTAAAAATAATAATAATAATAATAATAAAGAAATTTAAAAACATTCACCCTACTAGAAAGAACGAGAGAAAGAAGGAAGGAAGGAAGGAAGGAAGGAAGGAAGGAAGGAAGGAAGGAAGGAAGGAAGAAAGGAAGAAAGGACAAACATTAAAACTGCTTCTCAGATGTGTGATAGATTTTCCTCAAGTCGATAGCAAGCACCAGTATTCACCTTTCAACTGTGTATAGATGAGCTTTTAAACATGTCCTTTATATTTGCATATCTGAATTGTGACTGAAAGATGCCTACTTCCCTTTAGAGATTTAGAACTCATGGAAACATGCACTTCCACAGAAATAATATTCTTTCAAATAGCATATTTATGGAAAGCACAGATCCAACACAAAGAACAAACTACTAATGCTTTTAATTAATGATTATTCACAATAGTGATTTCATAGTTAAAAGTAACAGGAACTAATGTGGAATACACATATCCCTACTGGTCGACTTTAGATAAGAAAGTCAATTTATTTAATACCCTCTGTATCTTTTATCCAGGATCCAAACTCTCCTGCTGCTACAATTTCTATTAGTTTCTGTTAAGCAACAATGCTAATGCAGCACTAGGACCAGGCAGGAATTAAAAATACGGTGTTTCAAGAATGGATAAAGTAGGACGTAAAGTTGAAATCTGCTAATGCAAAATGCCAGGTCCGTAGCTGCAAACTACAGAGAAGATATTCACATTTAAGAATAATGTTAGAAGTTAAAAGGCCTCCATATCAAAGGTAGATGGCATGATAACGGCCAAACGATGAGAATCAATAAGGCTGAAATTCATGTGAGAAGAACTGACACCTGACTTCAGTTTTGCGTTACTATGCCAGTAGAAGACACCATTAGGGGTCAATGAAAACCTCAAGATGAACAGACTGCACACAAAGGGTGTTCATTTATTGGACACACAGCAATTTTGGTCTGCTTTAAAGGAAGTTGGAGAATACATTTGGGAATCTAGTTAAGAAATTATTTATTGATTATTCTACTCCTATGAATTTGAAAGGCAAATTTATGTCTTTATTTCCTCTTTATTAGTCAACCCGAATTTAGTTCTTAAAAGGTTCCTTTAAATGCAACTCTGTACATAATATACATTTTAGAATTGGCTGAATGATAACATGTTGAATAAAATATTTTCTTCCTGCCAATTTTTTTACACTTAAAATCAGAGATATGTTAAAATTAAACATAGTTAGGTAAATTGTTCCTTACAGCTTTCAGTGTTCCTAGTCACAATATATTTAGAAAGACAGGGAATTCATTTAAATTCAATCCCAGCACTTGCTTCCTGCAAACTCAGGATGCTGCATTAGTGTGAAGAGTGAGAAAGTGGTAAGCATAGAGACTCTAGCTCAAGGTCGATTGAAAGGAAGGGTATAATGCTCCCATGAAAGCATGAAGTGGGAAAGTGAGCTTATATAAAAGCTATGTGGTCTTCTTCTACCATGCCTGGACCTCCTTGATCTGTCTTGATTCTCACTCTGCTCTCTGAAACAAGTTACAGCTTCTGTGTTAGTTATCCTGATAGTATCAGGTAGAGACGAGCTGCAAGGCCTCCAAGAATACAGCCTTCAGTATATGACTCTTACAAGTTAATGTATTTAAATGACAATAATTTCCATTATACAAAAGAGTTCTTTATTTATTCACTGATACCTAGGGCCTTTTGCAAATGACAGTGTTCTACCACTGAGCTATATTGCTCAGACGCATGAAACACTTACTGTTACCTAGATTTCAATTCAGAGAAAACAAGTATTTATAATACTATACCTCAGGAAGTTGTTCAAGATGGATAAAGAAAGGAAGATTGTGGTGCATATATATAGAAATATCTTTGCTTTAAATGTAGCTTGAATCTATCCTTTCTGCAATTATCTTTTCAGACAACCTATATAATGAAATCAAATGGGACAAGAGGGCTATTAATAAAGAACCACTAAGAATTTCTAATAAAATGGCAGGTTATTCATTTTACTCTAGCTATTGTTATTGCAATAACTTTATACATTAACACTTTCTGAAACCACAAATGCTCTTTCTCACATGAATAAAATTGTTCTACACCAGCTTACTTCTGCATACTCTTATCTCATTTGCTTACCAAACTTAGTATAGGAAGTGATTACAACAATAGTCAGTAGTATTGAACACACCTCTCAGTCCTGGGTGTTAAGAACAATTGTAAACCACAGAACTTGAACTGATTTTTATTTTAATGTCTGTCTGGTCTTAGTTGACAATTACATAAGATTTCTGAAAATAAAACACAGATCTGTTAATTCCTTTATTGGGTGTTTGCTTTCCTGTGACAGGTCCCCCTTCAGGTGTGGAACCTTCCGTTATAAACAGAACAGATATGATTTCTATTGTGGTAGAGCTGAAAGACTTTCTTAGCATTATATCATCCACTCTCCTGAACAAGGTGATGTTTCCGATTTAAAACCTTTTCTTTTAAGTGTCCCATATTAGCAATCAAAAGGAATATTTTCATGGTAAGGAACATTTATGCTTTGAGGAATGAACAAATCCTGTGCACATACATTGCCTTTTGATTCCCCCTTCCTTTTCTGTGTTCTCAGTAACTTTCAATGCTTGCTATTCCTTTCAACACTGAAGAACAGCTGAGGAATAGAGACTCCCAGTGTGCTCTGCTACTGACGGTGAAGCCCTGACTCCTGTCTCAGCTAGGCTTTACCAGCCATGCTTCATCTCTGTACTTCTATGCACATGTTTGCTGCCTTCTTGGTAATGTTCCGAATCAAGTGTCAACCCAAACTCAATTTTTTCTTCTTATTTCAGGTCATTTTATTTTTATTTAATTTTTGGTGTGTATGTGTGGTATATGCATGTGTGTACAGGTATGCATACTTGTGCATGCATGTATGCAACCCAGAGGTCCACGTCAGATTTATCGTCCTTCATCTCACTTTTCAAGACAAGATCTCTCACTGAACTGTAACTCACTAATTGGAGAGAGCATAGAGATTTTCCTCTTCGCTTCCCAGTGCTGAGATTATAGGTGCATACTACCACATCCAACGTTTTACAAGTGTATTGGAAAGCTAACCTCGGGTCCTTATATTTGCAAAGCAAGCACTTTATCTGGGCCACCAACTGTATTTTATTTTAATGAGTCATTTCACAAACTGTCAAAATTACATTTATTTTATAATCTACTTTAATTTTATAATAATGATGATAGTAATAATAATAACAGCTTTTAGATACCAAAAAGTAGATGGCAATGCCTTCATCATATGTATGGTTTTAGGCTCAAGTTCATTTCCTGTCCTGGTCAAGGGGAGTACTAACAATTCTTTAGTTTCATAAAAATTACCTTCTATTTTTGACAGGACACTAACTATATTATCATTTGGTTTTACTATATTAACTAGCAATGTGCTTTTCAATTTTTAATTTTGTTACTAAATTGTCTGTAAGTAGATCAAAAGTTAATGACTTCATTATTTCAGTGTTCAAAATAAATATCAATGAATCTCTCAAAAGACTATTCCAAAATAATCTCCCATATGTCTTTTTCAACCTGTTTAAACTGTATCTTTAACTGTGAAGATTTTAGAAGCTCAAGAAAACATGATCATTTTTCTACCATTATTGCTTAAATGTTGGCCATCATCTTAGCTAAGTCTTTGGAAATGGCCAGAGCTTTCTGTCAGATTTTCCAAGGCAATGACATGTGCCGGGTATATCATGAGATAAAACATCTTTCCCAAATGTTCTCATTATTTAATCTATCAAGTACTATGCAGATAGGAACTTCCTCGGTTCCGGGACTCTTGTGATATAATATAGTAAACTTTGTAAATAATATGTTGCTGCTGGAATTTGAGGTTCTATATTTTAAAATGAACCCATGCTTTAATCATTTGAATACTTTTTCTTTCTGCTGGATTTTGGTTTTGTGTGAACTGATTACTGACTCTCCAGAATGTACAATAAAAGTTAGAGCCAGGCTAAAATGTGGATTTTGAGGTCCACTCTTAATGATTCATTTCAGCCATTCTCAGACCTGATAAATAAGCACCAGAAGTAGTTCTGAAGCTATTTCTTTATAGGCTAAGAAATTTTAAGTCAGTCTCATTTTTGGCTTTCTAAACTAAGGGAAATTAATAATTCCAGGATAATGAATTTTATTTCTCAATAAGCATACCCTGAAAGAATGGATATTTTGAGCAAGTGTTAACATGAAAAGTATATCCATCTGAGGTTTTCATATCCAAATGACAAACTGGGAGCTAAAAGTGCATTAGAAAAAATGTTTTTGCAAGAGAAAATAGTGAAGGAAAAAGTAACTAGGGGAGATCTCAAACTGCAATAGTTTTGACCTGTAATAAAAAAAAAAAAAAAAAAAAAAAGAGGCAAAGAGTTGTCTCTATGCAATGAACAAGCATACAGGATGCCACGAAGAGAAAAGTCATTGCTAATATCTGAGACAGTTGCTAAGTAATTCGCCAATATTCATCAAACATCACATAAAACTAGATTTTACATGAATGAAATCAGCAATCAGTAAAAGAGATAGGAAAGTCAAGAAGTACAAAATGATTTGCATTTCTCTCCAAATGTTTTAGGAATAGATGAGATTATGGTGCAGTAATAAGTGAGCCCAATACTCAGTTGTTTGAAAGAACAAAGGTTGGTATCTTGCTCGTATTGCATGTCCAATGTAGGTCAGAATGGCCTCATTGATAAAATTATCTATGGAATGCTAGCTGAGTGAGCCTTCATTGACCATAAAAACCATGATTTCAAATTAGGATCTCCTATAATTAAAAAATAAAAAAGCAAAAGCTTCTACCTTGAAGACATAGGCATTATTTCCATTCTGACTGCATTGGTTAAAATTAATTACATGAGACTGACATAAGTCAGAATCTCGTGATTATCTGGAAGTTGACAGATGCTGATGAAGAGTGATTTTACCAAATGGAGGCTTCTTGTAAGCATTCTCACTATGTTATATAGAGGCTGACTCTTTCACCTTAGAGGGTTCTGGGATTTAAGATTCTTATGTGACTGAAATAGAACCTGATTTCACATGCTTTTTGCATATTTTGAAGGCAGTGAATTGTGGCAGACAGGGCTTAAACAAAGGATCATGAAATCCCTTTAGGATAAAAATAGGCCTTCTCTGAATTTCTGTGTAATTTTAAAACTCAGCTGACCTTTCTGAGTCCCTGTTTTCTCATTTGAAAACTAAAAAGAGCCGGGCAGTGGTGGCGCACGCCTTTAATCCCAGCACTTGGGAGGCAGAAGCAGGTGGATTTCTGAGTTCGAGGCCAGCCTGGTCTACAGAGCGAGTTCCAGGACAGCCAGGGCTATACAGAGAAACCCTATCTCGAAAAACTAAAAAAAAAAAAAAAAAAGAAAACTAAAAAGAATGGAATCAGATATCCAAGATATATTCTAGAAAAGAATCAATTCTAATACGAGTCACATTAACAACAATAGAACTACAATAGGGTATAGTACTTATAATAAATAAACTGCTGAGGGAAGCTGATTTCTACTTCTGATGAAGGAACTTGATACTGCAGTTTTAAGACTGGATTCCCGGACTTATTAGTTTCTTTTGAGATGTTTCCAGGTATTTTGAGAACAGTGGTATTCTTGAGCTATCTAGGGACGCATGCCCAGGACACATATGCTACAGCTTCGTTCTTTATAGGTTTGGTACTGAGATATATTCTCCCCAACTCCATACTCTTTACATTTCTAACAGGACCAAAAACATGGTATAACTAATTCACCAATTCCCTCTTGGATGCTATCTATGCGTGGCCACATTCCAGTCCTCTGGAATCACTCCCAAAATGTTACCTGCCTACCAAAATATGTGTCTTAGTCAGTCCTGCAAGAAACCTAGTCTAAGATTTCAGAATAATATTTGTTAAATAAGAGGTCATAGGATCCAAGAGGGAAGGACTTACAAAGATTTGAACTTTATCTAGTATATGACTTTGTTGCAGAATCATTTTCTACTTCTCAAAAATTATAAAGGGCCAGGCACAGTGATATACATCTACAGTACCAGAACTTGGGAGCCAGAGGCAGGAGGATTACTCCAAATTCAAGACACACCTAGTCCATTTTATTAAGTTCCATCTCACCACTCCAAAAGCTAAAAAAAAAAAAAAAAAAAAAAAAAAAATCTGAATACAAGAGTGAGAAAGAGCTCTTCCCACGGGTATCACTCCTGCATTATCAATCATGTAAGCCAAAGTAAGAATCTGCTTTTATGCAAATATGAAAAATCTAGTAAAACCAGTGGCAGCTAAGTATAAAGACCCTCAGAAACAGCAAAGGTGTGGTTCTGTATCCAACTCTGTGATTGTGATGAAAGAGATGGAAAAAACCCTAAGGGGTATCGAGATTCTCACAGTTCTGCAGAGTTCAGTATTCTCCATCATTAATTTGATAACTTCTGACATGCAAACACAAGGAAAAGAATAAACTGTAGAGATCTTTATAGTTAGTGAATAAAGAAATTCTTGCAAGACATATAGCGCATGTATTTATTAGACAGAGAAACAAATAATATACACAACGTCGAGAAAATGCTGCATGGTGTTGTCTGGAGAAGCCAGTCCGTCACCTAGCACATCACCTATGCCTGTCTTGCCCCTTCAACATAAATGGTTGCATGCTGCTGTGAGGCCAATACTGCAGCCAAGAATGACAATGAGCACACAAGCTACAGTAAAAAATCACAGAACTGAAGGATATTTAGATGGGATACAAAAAGACTTGTCACTCCCAAAAAGTCTGAGAAGGTGAAGGAACCAACACTAACTCCAAGTGCATTAGCCATCATTTAAATATACAAACACTAAATTTAATAAATAATTTTGCTCTAGCTGGTGAAGCATTCTTAATAATGCTTTTATTTAATTCAATTTCTTAAATCAGATGATAATCAGTAGATTTAAGATGATTAAGTAGATTTAAGATGAAGTAGATCTGGTTGGAATGATATATATTCTTTGGCATTTGATATATACTTAATTATAAAACAGTATAAGTACTATGTAATGCAATGCATGTGAATACATTACAAACTTTTACAATGTCCTAGAATCAAGAGAAAGTTGTCTTACCTCAGTTCTAAGAGTTTAACTGACAGTTATTTCTGATGAAACCGGGTGCTTTGCTAAAAAATAATTTAGCAATTGCTCAGAATGACTGAGTACCACAGGTGAGAGTTGAACTGGGGAAGATGAGAGCTACTGAGAATGAATGATTTTAGAGCTACTCACAGACTACTGTTCATTATTACACTGTCCATACAACAGCAGTGCAAACCATAATCCACACCCAAAATACTGTAATATGTTAATTATCTTTCTATCTATAGAATGTGGTTCTTATCACTTACATGTTTAACTCAGTGATAGATGAAACCAACTCCTATGCAACTGCTGTCTATTTTTACATGACTCTGCCTGACAAGAAATACGCTTCTCAAACCAATTAGTTCCTCTAACAATTGAAAAATCTCTACAATGCAATAACACTCACTCAGAGATTTCATTTTGTTTTTATAATTTTGTATTTATATTATTTGTACTTGTAATTATTTTATTGTATTTATATAGCCTTCAGCAGCTTATCCATCCAACAGAGGCTACTGATGTTATAATGATACAATTTTCAGAGTTTTCTTTAGTATTGATGTGCATACAGTTCATATGAATTTCTTATAATCACAATAACATTAAAATCAAGTTTCCTTGCCCTGAATAGTTCCCAGAGAATTTTCACACAAGGAGCTTCAAAGCCTCCTAGCTGTACTGTGATATGTCATTCTCTCCATGTCCAGATGGAAGATGGTGGCTCAGTGAAGTGGTAAGAGGTCTAAGGATAGGATGAGTCCAGCTGTAGCTCTCGTCTTGTGTTGCTTTCCTCCTCTGCACATGCTAAGGGGAGCTTCTTGCTAGTATGTATACAAGCAACACATAAACCTATACTTACTAAGAGGTAAATCAAGTTGCTTGTTTACAACTAACTCTTCCTACACAATTGCATTTGTATTTCTAAAGCAAAGGTCTCACCCTTAATTCTGAGCAGGTGCTGATTGCTGTGTTTGATATGGAAAGTAACTTCTATCCATTAGAATTTCACAAAACTATAATTGAGTCTCCTTGGAGTATAATTATGTTCTCTCTGACTATGCCTCTCAAAGGAATATTAATGAATAGCATAAGAATGCCTTTCAGCCATAGAGACAGAGTTTCTTTGCTCATTTAAGGATCAGTGTGAAGATTCAAGAAACTGAAATGAACTCAAATGAAAAGGAAACCTCAAAATAACCAGGAAGTTATCACTGCAGCTTCTCATTACATTTCCTTGTAGAGTCGTCAGACAGGAGCAAAAGAAAACCTCAGGCTGTGTACTCTGATAGGTACATTCTGGGTAACTATACAGTTGAGCAATCAGCCTTCCTCCATGGAGCATACAGTTTGACCCATTATTCAAAGTCTTTCTTTAGAGCAAAACTTCTCAACCTGAGGGTCACAACCCCCACAGAGATCTCTTATATTATATACCCTGCATTTACGATATTTACACTATGATTCACACAGTAGCAAAATTACAGTTATTATTATTGGCATATTAATGAAACAGTTTTGTGGTTGGGGATCATCACATGAGCAGTTGTATTAAAAGATCACAGCATTAGGAAGGTTAAGAAGCACTGTTCTAGAGCAATGTTTCCCCATGAATAGCAAATAAAAACTGTTAAATATACTAGACTCACTGTCACCTGTCTACATTCAGAGGATGTAATGTGCCTGGGACTTTTTGTTTGGTGCTGAGCTTTAAACCCGTAGTCTTGGGTGTGAAAGGAAAATACTCTACCATAGATATGCCTCTCCAGGTCTTGTATTTTTAAGATGGATTTTCACTATGAGCTCAGATCCATGCACCGTGAACCCACTATATATTCCAGACTGTCTTGAAATTTGCAATGCTTATGCACCAACATCCCATGTACTGGGATTATACTTAAAAGCCACCATATTAGTCATTTTGTAAACATTAAACACGTGATCACGCTTTCCACATGTTTTCTAACTTGCCTCTTCAAAGCATGTGTCAATAATCCTGGTACTGGATTTTATTTTCCCCTGTCTACCTAAGATGTCCTTCTTTTCTTCTTAGTGCTATCTGTAATCTACCATTGTAGTCTGCCAATAACCAGATCAACTTCCATTTATTCAGCCTTGCATTTTCTAGATTAGATAGTAAATTTTATTGTTAAGAGTATAGATTTCAGGGCTACTACAATGGATTTTACAACTTAGCTATATTTTAAGCATGCATATTTACAAAATTGTTTACATAGTAAACACACAATGGGTGTTCACTGAACTATTACAAAAACTGACAAAGAATTAATGGATAAGCATAATTCCCAGCCTCTCCTTTGATTGTTGTTAAAACAGAAATAGGTATAAACACTTGGTATTACCAATTTATTATGTGAAAGCAAATAATTTTGGGTTCAAAGATTTTATTAAATGCTTCCTGTCAACAAATGAGAAACAATATTATAAAATATCTGTGAATGTGAGTTACTTTCCCTCTCCAGAAAATGTTCATGTCTTTTCCAGAATAAGTTTGCTAAGTTCATAGTAATGTAGTTCTCACATTAAAACTCAACAATAATTAATATGATTCTTTTCCAATTATATTACATTTTCCTATTATCTTGATACCCCTTTTGAATTGTCCTGAAGTCTTATTTTTCCTGATATTAATGTAAAGTCATTTGTATTACTGTTTATAAGTTACAATTATGAATATACTATTAGAGCTTAATGGAAGGAAAAGAGGAAGAAAAGAAGGAAGGAAAAAAGAAAATGAAGATTCTCCCTCCCTCAGCTCCTCCTCAACATTCAAACATACTCTGGACCCTTCCCCTAGGTGGAAGATAAACAGAACAAAAAGCATGCAAATGGGAAAGCCTAGGTTCCATTTCTTGTTAACTGCATACTCTCAGCCTGTTTGCTTGATACCTGTAGTACCTGATGCCATCATTCACTACATAGGGTTAACGAGCCTCTTATTTAGTCTGTAAGGATGCAGTAGCATCATAGGTGGAAAACAGCTAGCACTGTGCCAGGCACATAATGAATCCTAGATAAATGTTGATTTCTTGATTCATTCTCATTGTTCCTGTTTCCCTCATGCCTTCCGTTTCAGCCTTCTTCAAGTTTCACAGTTCTGATTAGATTCCTTTCCTTTATCTCGCCTGGTACCCCACTGAGATAGGGTGATTATCTGTATGCTGTGGAAGAGGAGAGACTGCAGGATTTATAGAAGGCTTTCCTAGGAGCCCGGTCAGTGGTTATTAGGCTCCCATGGCCAGGCGGGGTTGAGTTTGATAAAAGCAGAAAGCAAGCTTTGCAAAAAAGCCTACTGCTGGCTAGTGCGACAAGGTTGAGGTGCTCAAGACTTCCACATGAAAAATAAATAGAGATTCTATTCTTATCGCCTCCATCGCCAATAATAGCATTCAGAACCAAAGAGGCCCACGTGAACATATGAAGTTTTTAGAACAGTTAGGCACAAAGCTTCTACACTGATATCTAAAGGCAAAGAGAGATAATGCCATTCCCAGAGACCGAACAAGATATAAAAGTCTTAGAAACTGGATCAGAGATTAAAGGATTGATGATGTACAGTGAACAAATGCTCTGACATCCTGTAAAAGGAACAAAATTAGAAGTTTAATGTGGCTTGAGATCGGATTGAAAGATGAATGGAGTTGAAGTTGAAATTTTAGATATAGAAAACCAAAGGGTCTGAAAGCAACCAAAACCTGTGATTTTCTGTGTTATTTTCTGTTATTCAGATGTCATTAAGAAATACAAATCTAACTTACCACACTGAGGATGAAGGAAACTTCACTGTGGCCCATGTCACGTTTCCACATGAGCCCTGAATGACTAAGTACCAATGAAATCTCTAAACATTTTGAGCATACTAATTTCACTACTCACAGCAACCCTAATAGATGTATACTTTCTTTTTTTGTTAAATTTTTTGATACTTTATTTATATTTCCAATGTTTCCCCCTTTCCAGATCTCTTCTTTGGAAATCCCCTATACCCTCCCCCTCCCCCACCTCTATGAGGGAATTCCCCCTCCCACCCACCCACCCACCCACCCACTCACCCACCCACCCACTCCCATCTTCCCACCTTGACATTCCCTTTTACTGGGGCCTCTAACACACTCAGGCCCAAGGGCCTCTCCTCCCCCTGATGGCCAACAAGGCCCTCCTCTGCCACATATGTGGTCCAAGCCATGGGTCCCTCGATTATGTATTCTTTGGTTGGTGGTCCAGCCTCCAGAAGCACCGAGGGGTTATACAGGTTTGATATAATTTTATATGTAAATTTTTCTCATTAGGTTGAGGACATATTCAGTAGTGTGGAGATATATACATATATATATATACATATATGTATATATGAAAATAATGAATGAACAAATGAATGAGTGCTCAAGTTACCCAGATGGGTATTTTAACATGTCTAAGTCCATTTTAAAAAAACTGTGTGTGTGTGTGTGTGTGTGTGTGTGTGTGTGTGTGTGTGTGCATGAGAGAGAGAGGGAGAGAGGCCCATTATTAGGCATTTTTCTCTACATAGGGAGTATTTCTCTGCAAAGCACAAGATGACAATTTAAGAACAGAGAAATTTACAAAATATTTATAGTGGCTAACCTTGGAGTACTTTTGTAATCTTGTGAGAATTTTTCTCTAAATTTACCAGGTATGGAACTTCAATAAATTCAAAAACAGACTAATAAATCCTGATTTTTCTCATAGAGACTTGAAACTCCATTTTCTCACTGTCCCACTGGTTGTATTAGCCCTTAGATATTTGACTTAATCGTTTACTAACCTTTCATGTGTCTCTCCAATTTCATCAGTTGCCAGTTTAATCCAAGTTCTATTACAATCTCAAGGACTCTCTTTTTCGGACACCCATCTTTGGAAAGTAGAAATATTAACATATTTGTTATATGTCTTGTCAAAGACAATATGGTTGGGAGTTACCAGTGGAGGTTTTCTCTTCTGAAGCATAAAATACCTTGATCAATTAAAATAAAATTACTGCATTATTTATGGGTACCAAAGGTTTCACAACATTTGAAAAATAAATAAAAGATTTACTGGATATAATTTTAAATCAGCCATATCCTCCAGCAACTTTGAAATGTTACAATTCAATGTATTTGTCTGAAACCTGATTAATGGAGACCCTAAGAGCTGAATTTGAGTCCTATAGAAGTTCATAGTGTACCTAAAATATGAGTAGAGTTGAACATTTTATCTCTGTTCTTAAAACATAAGACACTTGTCACAGAATGCATGCTTAGCTGAAGATGTTATAATATGCAGAAAAATATGTATGATCAATTAAATAATACATATTATAAAACTACTATATATGTTCCATATAAGCTAAGTAACAATGTTACTGGTCTTTAAAACTTTCTAAATATCTTCTAACCTCCTTGATATTCTTTCTGTCCTATTTTGTGTTGCCACTATCCTATCTTTTGTGTTATTCACTACCCTACACTATTTTTCTTTTTTAATAATTCAATCACTTACATGATCCTAAAGCACTGAGATGCTTATATTTGAGACATTGAGTAGAATTCTTGAATTTAGTTTAGTTTGGTTTTGTTTTTGATAGATGATATCACAATATTACTCTATCAGAAGAAAGATTCTAGAAAAAATAAATGCTGTTGGAGTCTGGTTTCAATTCATCTCACAGTTGACAAATGGTTTCTGAAGAAGTCAGTGAGAGTATCTCAGCTGAATGCGAATCCCACATACAGCTGAGGTGTGATGCAGGCTTTAGGAGAGTCAGGTCAATGAAAACAAGCCACTGTGTGGAGAATTTAAAACACAAGTCCTTTGACCTGATGAGATCCAGTACACATGACAGCAAGGCAATCAAGTAATCAAAAGAAGGCAGTCTTTGATGACACAGTGGCCAGTTTTGCCTGGCATCTTGTCCTTACTATAAGAAGCAGCGAAGATGCTTTGTGACACACTCATCTGGTGCATACATTTATGAGCCTTCATATTATGCTCAGAACTCTGGGACTTCATGAATGCATTTTCTTGGAAATTGTTTTTCCATTAAGACCTGTATTCAGTACCATATATCCTTTGTATTTTCATTGTTTGTGATTGTCCTTATTTAGAAACAGTTATACTCCAATAGTTTCTTGAGAAATTGCTGTGATAAGAGCTTTCAAATAAGTCAACTGGTTCTTATGTGTTTGAAAATATTACTTGTCTCCCTTTTTGCTGATTATGTTAGGCTGGAGAAAACCATAGGTTGGGGATGAGATAGTCCATTTTAGATGTAGTCTGTTACATCGTTTCTTTGCCTTTTGTGTTTCTGGGGCATATAAGGTTAGTTTTACTCCAGATCTTTTCCAGTTTGAAAATGTGAAATTTTTTTCTGCTCTAGAATCTTTCTATATTTTCTCATTCCTTCTCTCTCTCTCTCTCTCTCTCTCTCTCTCTCTCTCTCTCTCTCTCTCTCTGTCTCTCATTATTCTAAAAGTTATTGCAATAGACTTTGATGTGGGTCAAGTTTCATTCAGATTTTCCAAAATCTATTTCTTAGAATATGTGATAGACTGTTACTGTAAATCTTTCTGGCCTAAGATGTTTGGTGTATTGTATGTTTTCTCTGTTTTCATTAGTATTTTAATTTTAAAAAGGTGAAAGCCATATTTCCCTGCCTATTTTCTTTTTCTAATTGCTTTATTTTTTGAGATTACAATATATTATATCATTTGAGCCTTCTCTTTCTTCACTTCATATACTTATATACTTTTGGCTCTCTTTAAATTCAGGCCTCTCACTACCTTCCCCCTTCAACCACCTTGGAGCCTCAGGCTATGCTTGTATCTCTCAGCCTGGATTCACAGACAAGAGTGTAACTGTCCTCTGAGAGCTCCATCCAGCAGCTGACCCAAACAGATGCAGAGACCCACAGCCAAACATTACACTGACCTCAGGAAGTCTTGTAAAAGAATTGAGGGGGGGCAGATTGAGGATAGGGACTCCACAAAAAGACCAACAGAATCAACTAGTCCCTGGATCCTTAGGGGCTCCCAGAAACTGAACCACCCACCAAAAAGCATACACTGTCTGGACACATACATATATTAGCAGATGTGCAAGTTGGTCTTTATGCTGGTTGCCCAAAAACTGGGAGCAAGGGCTTACCCTGACTCTGTTGCCTGCCTATGGATCTGTTTCCCCTAACTGGACTGCCCTCTCCGGCCTCCATGGGAGAGGACATGCCTAGTCCTGCACTGACTTGAGATGCCAGGGTTGGTTAATATCCATGGACTTACATCACCCTTCTCAGAGGTAAAGGGAAGGGGTGATGAGAAGGGGCCTGTGAAAAGGGAAAGTGGGTGTAGGGGGCCTAAGATCAGGATGTAATGTGAATAAATAAATAAATGGAATGGAAAAAAACACTAAGACATTTTCAGTTCTTTCATTATTTTTTCATACATATATGCATATGTATATACATATATCTAAATATGTAATAAACATTCATAGTCTATATAACATTCCTTGTATGTATATTGGTTACCCAGTACCAAACAGTCAGCCTTATTTTTGTTTTTAAAATATTTTAAGTAAGTTTTGAGGATTTCATAAAATTTATTTTGATTATACTCTCTTTTCTCCATCTAGCCAACTTATGTTCTCATTTTTTTTAAAGTCAATCAAATACAATTTATGCTGCTCATATACTCTTGAGTATATAACTATCCACTAGAGCTTGGTTAACTTAGCAGGACTATACTCTAAAATAAATAAATAAATAAATAAATAAATAAATAAATAAATAAATAAATAAATAAATAAATAAATAAAACCAAACCTGTGTTTCCTTGGTTAACTTAGCAGGACTATACTCTAAAATAAATAAATAAATAAATAAATAAATAAATAAATAAATAAATAAATAAATAAATAAATAAAACAAACCAAACCTGTGTTTCCTTGGTTAACTTAGCAGGACTATACTCTAAAATAAATAAATAAATAAATAAATAAATAAATAAATAAATAAATAAATAAATAAATAAATAAAACCAAACCTGTGTTTCCTAGTGGCTATCAACTGCCAATACATCCTCAGCTAAGGGTGTGATTTGGTATCCTACTCACTCCTCCATCCTGAGTGTAGATCATGTACATGCTGTCCCAACTCTTGTGAGTTCTTATGTATAACTGCCCTGTCGAAACTGGAAAACACTGTTTTATTTTAGACACCGACTGCCTATGGCTCTTCCACCCTTTCTAACCCCACTTCCATGATGATCTTTGAGCCTTGTCAGGAAGCTTTCTAATTTTTGATTTGTTGCTTTCATTTTTGGAAGATTTCAGTTTCATAGTTTACATTCTGATGACTTTTTAAAAATTTTTTTGATACTTTATTTACATTTCAAATGTTTCCCCAATTCCAGGTCTCCACTTTGGAAAACCCCTATCCCTTTCCATCTTCCCCTGCCTCTATGAGGGTATTCACCACCCACCCACACACTCTCATCTTCCCACCTTGACATTCTCCAATACTGGGGCCACTAACCCCTCAGTCTCAAGGGTCTCTCCTCCCCCTGAGGGCCAACCAGGACCTCCTCTGCCACATATTTGGTCCAAACCATGGGACCCTCAATGTATATTCTTTGGTTGGTGATCCAGCCTCCAGGAGCACCGGGGGAGGGGCAGGCCAGTTGACACTGTTGCTCCGTCCATGGGGCTACAAGCTCCCTCAACTCCTTCAGTCCCTTCACCAGCTCCTCCATCTGGGACCTCACTCTCAGTCCAGCCATTACTCTAAAGTGAAACTTGGGTATTTTGAACTTTTGGACTAATATCCACTTATCAGTGAGTACATACCATGTTCATTCTTTTGTGACTGAGTTACCTCGCTCAGGATGATATTTTCAAGTTCCATCCATTTGCATACGAATTTCATGAAGTCATTGTTTTTAATAGCTGAGTAGTATTCCATTGTGTAAATGTACCACATTTTCTGTATCCATTCCTCTGCTGAGGGACATCTGGGTTGCTTCCAGCTTCTGACTATTATAAATATGGCTGCTATGAACATAGTGGAGCATGTGTATTTATTACATTATGTCTATTTTTCTGAGAGTCCGCCAAACTGATTTCCAGAGTGGTTGTACCAGCTTGCAATCCCACCAACAATGGAGGAGTGGTCCTCCTTCTCCACATCCTCGCTAGCGTCTGCTGTCACCTGAGTTTTTGATCTTAGCCATTCTGACTGGTGTGAGGTGGATTCTCAGACTTGTTCTGATTTGCATTTCCCTGATGACTAAGGATGTTGAACATTTCTTTAGGTGCTTCTCAGCCCTACGAATTTCCTCAGTTGAGAATTCTCTGTTTAGCTCTGTTCCCCATTTTTTGATAGCATTATTTGGTTTTCTGGAGTCTAACTTCTTGAGTTTTTTGTATATATTGGATATTAGCCCTCTATCAGAATTAGGATTGGTAAAGATCTTTTCCCAATCTGTTTGTTGCTGTTTTGTCCTATTG
>CM052704.1:5589228-5618919 GCA_028551405.1 Uromys caudimaculatus
GAGGCTGGAACACCAACCAAAGAATACACATCGAGGGATCCATGGTTCGGACCATATATGTGGCAGAGGAGGGCCTTGTTTGCCATTAGGGGGAGGAGAGGCCCTTGTGCCTGAGGTTGTTATATGCCCCAGTAACAGGGAATATCAAGGTGGGAAGACGGGAGTGGGTGGGTGGGAGGTGGAATACCCTCATATAGGCGGGGCTGGGAGAGGGGATTGGGGGTTTCCAATGAGGAGACCTAGAAAGGGGGAAACATTGGAAATGTAAATAAAGTATCAAAAAATAAAAATTAAAATTAAAATAAATACATAAATTATACAAATATACACAGTGGTTAGATGGACAGTTTGGGAGCCAAATACAGACTGAACAGACACACTTGGGTTTAATCATGTGGGTTGTTTCTTTCAAGTTCCAGTCCAGGCTGTCCACCTTTTAATTTCTTACATAAGGAAAACTCTCTAATGGTTTTAAATGATTTTGTTCTTTATAATATTCTGCCTGCAGCAGTTGAAGAATCTACCATCATTAAAAGTAAGAACTATAGAGAACTCTAATACCTTCAACCACCACTGCAACAATTCATTATCTTTCCTTTTCTTTTTCTTTATTTTTCTCTCATACAATACATCCTGGCAGTAACCTCCCCTTCCCCCCTCCTTCCACTCACTCTCCTCCCTCCACTCTTCCCAGAACTTTTACTACTTCCACCATCCCCCAGATCCACTGCTCCTTCATTCCCTTCAGAAAAGAGCAGGTTTTCCAGAGATATCAACCAAATATGACATGACAAGGTGCAATAAGCCTATGTACAAACCCACATATCAAGGCTGGACAGGCAACTTAGTATGAGAAAAAGGGACTCAAGAGCAGGCAAAATAATCAGAGATACTTCCCACTCCTACTACAAGGAATCCCACAGAAATAACAAGCTAAACAATCATGACATACACACAAAAGAACTAGCTCAGACCCAGGCAGACTCCTTAATTGCTCATTGAGTCTCTGTGAATTCCTATAAACCCCACTTCCTTGATTCTGTGGGCTGTCTTCTTTCTTTTAAGTGGTCATTGTCATCCCCATGCCCCTATGCTCATTAAAGCAGTTGTCCCATGTTGGGACACTGTTGGGAGCTATGAGTTGCAGAGGAGACCTTTGATTAACACCTAGAAATGTCTTTGATTGTCATGATTGGGGGATGGGTTACTATTGGAATTTAGCAATAAGAGGCCTGGGATGCTGATAAATGACCCACAACGTAGAAGATATGTTCCACTCCCAGCAATAAAGTATATTCAGGACCAAATGTCAGTAGTCTTCAGATGCTCTGAATTATATCAGGAGACAAGTGGAAACTATCTTCTCTCTTTCTGTTTCCTATTTTCTACCTTAAATGTAAAACTTGTAGACCTCAATTTCACTTTCTATAGTAGACTTCTGCCCTACAGACAGCTCCCAGTTCTGAGGCAGGTGCTCGGGAAATGATGCTTAGTTTTCAGTCCTTTATCAACGAACACTAAGGTAAAGTCCAGTATGATACACATAGCAAACTACTTGACCCCAGAACATTCTTTCCTGGGATACTTTACACTATACAACAGAACACCAACAGAAAGAGGAGCAGAGTTTTCTCTCCTGTATGTGTTTTTAAATTTTTTATATCTATAATTATAATTATACCATTTCCTCTTTCCTTTCCATTTTCTCCCTCCAAATCCTCCAATATTCCTTTCCATTTTTCCTCTCTTGAGAATACATGCCCCCTTATTTTATTAATTTTTATTACATGCATATATGAATATATAGATATGTCTAAGAATGACCTGTTTGGTCTATATAATCTTAATTGTATGTATGTTTGCAGGACTGTGCATTTGGTGTAGGATAATTGATGTGTTCTTTCCTGGGGAAGGCTATTTCTCCCCCCTCACCATTCCTTAGATGTCTATACCTCCTTGTGTTGGGTTGAGGCCTCTTTGACTTTCTCCTGTCTACTTTGGCATGTCACTGCTCATCTCATATTTAGTCATTTATATTATTGAGGCTTTATGTGTGTTAGTGTTTGACATTGCTAGGAGACACAGTTCCGCGCAAACCCCCTTATCTTCCTGCTCTTGCAATGCTTCTGCCCTGTCTTCTCCAATATTCCTTTAGCCTTAGGTATGGGAGTTGTTTAGTTCTCCTAAAGGGTGGTAAAGAAACCTTATTTACAGCCTTATCAACCAATATCTTCTTGAATCTAACAAGATTCTTTATCCACAGAGCATATATTAGTTTCATGTACTAAGGAATGCTTGTTTATAATGTAGACTCCAGTGTTGCTACAAGTGAGATATACCTTACACTAACTTCTTTCATTGAGGACTAAATCATAGAGTCTGTTGGGGAGGTGTCCTAGTTTGTTTTCATTGTAGTAAGCACCATGACCAAAAGAAAGAGTAAGTAAAAGGTTTATTTGGTTTCTACTTCCCAAACACAGTCTATTGACAAGGGAAGTTAGAACAAATGAATCAAGCAAGAGCAAAGAAAAGCCCATAGAGGAATACTCAGTAGACTTGCTCTCCATGGCTTGCTCAGTTTGCTTTCTTTTTTTTTTTTTTTTTTTTTTTTTTTTTTTTTTTTTTTTTTTTTTTTTTTTTTTTTTTTTTTTTTTTTTTTGGTTTTTCGAGACGGGGGTTTCTCTGTGTAGCACTGGCTGTCCTGGAACTCCCTCTGGAGACCAGACTGGCCTCGAACTCAGAAATCTGTCTGCCTCTGCCTCCCAAGCGCTGGGATTAAAGGCGTGCACCACCACTGCCCGGCTCAGTTTGCTTTCTTATGCAACCCAGGACCACCTGTCCAAGGTTGGCATGGGCCACAAATGGATGGGCCCTTTCACATTAATCATTAATTAAGAAAATGAACTCCCCAAATTTGCTTACAGATGAATTTGAAGGAGGCAACTCCTTGTTTGCATTCTCCCTTCCAAGATGATTATAGCCTGGGACAAGCTCACAAAGTTTAGCCAGCCCAGGTGATTTTGCCAGGCTGATCCTGCCCTGGTATATTAAGTTCTAGGATTGCAGATATGAACCACCACTCTGGGCCAGAGTCCTTGTTGCAAAACATACTTGTAACTTATAGTTTCAAGAATCAGAATACATGTTAGATACTACAAAATTACAATACAATATAATGTAGTAATGATACTACTTCAAATTAAATACAATAAGAGGTAATACTGAACTCTTAGAATATGACAAACATAATGTTTTCATTTATTAAAATCCATTCTATTTTACATCCATCACACATGTTAGATACAGTGATTGTATAAACCATAACAATTATCATAAGGAAAATTATATTCATCAAATAGATACAATGTAGAGTCAGGTTTTGGTATTAGTAATATTATTGGTGAACATTTTAGTTATGAGAAACTGTACTTTGTCTTAGCATCTACCTAGATTTGTAGTCTTCAAGATACTATACCGTCCATATGTGGCTATTTTTATTCAAGTCCAAATTCAGTCACATAAAAAATGTCTTTGCCCACACAGAGTTCTACTGGGCAGCTATGAGGCTAGAAATGTTATTTCCAGACTGATTTAGTTCAAAACTTTCCATTTTGACCCCCCCACTTTGGTTATTTTTCCATTCTAGTTCATATAAGATTAAATGAGATCTGTTAGATAAATTAGAACACAAATAGGTTCTACAAAGCTCCAAGTACATTGAAAAAATGTCAAAATTTTAACCTTCACTGGCTTTTATCCCTATGACTATATCGAATTCATCAACCGGAAACTTAATAGGGGTTTCCAGTAAACTCTCTTAGACAGAATATCCAGGAGGGATGTCTGGGGCCATCGGCCTGGGATGCTTTATATTAAGTCTCTTAAACTTTAAGTTAGAAACTACTGTGCTAAGAGTTGAACTCAAAACTTTCTTCAAAATATTCTTCTGTGCTTTTTCTCTTAGTCATCCTGAACATTTGGATATGTATTTTCTCCGTTCCCTCTCACCAGCTAATACCAATTTTCTCATCGGTGACTACAACGCCAAAGCCAATTTTTAAGGAATACCTTCCCCAACTTGAGAGTGTATCAACTAGCTTTTAGAACACATGACTTTACCTCATGGTAATTGTCACATTGCCTCCAGGATTATTTGAAAGAGTAGAATTCTTATCTTCCTCTCTTAGTATGCTGTAACATAAAATGAGAACCAGACTGCTTCTCTCCAGGTGACTTCTGATACCTAGATATGGGAACAATGCAGGCACAAAGCAGGCACTCAGTAAACTAGTGACGCACCAGTTTGCTACAGTGAGATGAGCAAAAGCAGGTCTGAGAACTAGGATGGATTTCAATGTACGATTCAAGGGAGGTAAGTCAAGAAGGCTTTCCTGAGTACAGAAACAATGGTAGAGACAGTGCATGGCCGGGTGTATGAGATAGTGATGCCTGACAGGATAAACTCTGCAGAGCCTAGAACCAGTCCATCTAGGTTCAAAACCAGATCCACAAATTACCGGCTGTGAAATTTGTAACAATAAAATTGTTTGCCTGATTTTCTGTTTTCTCTTCAGGTTTCTATGTCCTTTCACCTCACCCCACCTCATTATCTCTTAATAAAAAGGTGATTTCCACTCTTTTGTCAAAACAATAATGAAACAACAACCTCAAAAAAAAAATCAAAAAGAAACTTGCATTGTGGAGATGACTCAACTGATAAAGTACCTGTTTACAAATACCCAGATCTGAGGTCCAGGCCCAAGTCCATGGGGTCCAATGCATGATAATCTTAGCGCTGGAAAAGTGGAGGGGCTTGTGAGCTAGCAAGCATAGTCTAGTTGGCAAGTTCTAGGCCAGGAAGAGACCATGTCTTTAAAAAAAATTAAAGTTAAAATGTGTATAGTGCCCCAAAACCAATACTTAAGACTGTCCTCTTGTGTCCATACACACAGACACACATATGCACATATACACAAACATGTGTGAATATACTTACACACGAACATGCACACAGACACACACACACACACACACACACACACACACACACATGTCTTTAGTATTCTGGGTGTTAAGTCTTTGGGGAACTAAAAGGAAGTCTTGTTTTCCTTTTCTTAACAATTTGCATAGTTTGGATTTTGTTTTATTTTATCCTGTTTTGTTAACTTGAAATAGACGCTGGCTGAGCTGTTCAGGCTCTCTTCTCATTTGTGACCTTCCTGCCTCTGTTTAGCTCTCTGTATGCTGGCATTTATAGACATGTACACAACATTGAGCTTTACCTGAGGTTTTTTTTTTTTTTATCTTATTGTTAAATCTTTCCTATCTTGGCCTCTCTGTTCCCTACAGCTAGGCTTCTTAAATCCTTATCTGTACCTTTGTATCAGTCTCCTCACCTTCCACAGCTGTTCTCCTGGAATATTTTGAATGAAATCAAAAATGTTAGCTTTATTTTGAAAAGTATATTGAAAGTGTCTAATGCCTATCTCAATGTAACATCTTTGCAACACTCGGGGGCATGGAACACTTTTTTCTTTTTTAAAGTTTCTCATAGATTCCCTAAGGAAGATGTCCTTGGGTGTTCCTTCCCCGTCCTGCAAGCATCTTCTCTGAAGTTGTCATCCAAGATGGGCTTCCTCTCCTATGCTATTGATGCTCTTCTCAAAGATCTGCCATTCTTGCCGATTCTCTTCTGCTTTCCAATGAGTACGTGTAGTAAAAATTAATTTTTTTCAAGAATAAAAATTCCCATCAGGGCAGTGATAGTGCACACCTTTAATCCCAGCACTCAGGAGGCAGAGGCAGGTGGATCTCTCTGAGTTCGAGATCAGCCTGGCCTACAGAGTGAGTTCCAGGATAGTCAGTGATACACAGAGAAGTCCTGTCTCAAAAACAAAAGAAAACAGACCAAAAACAAACAAACAAACAAGCAAAAGCCAAATACAAACGGAATAAAAATTCCTAAGCATGCTGAAGGGGGTGGATCAGCAGCTAAAGGCACTTTGTCACACAAACCTAAGGACCTGAGTGTGGGTCCTTAGCTTACTGATATGGTTATTGACATCTGTAGTCCTAATATTTCTTACCATGTCTCTCTGCATGGGCCACTGCAGTATCTGACTCCTGGGTCTTATTCATGTCCGTCTGTAATTCATTCTTTGTCAGGAATTAGGGTTCCTCCAAAACCACCACTCTGCCAAATCCGAGACACCCACTGCTCTTGCGAGAAGCAACAAACTTCCTGTCTGTCCTCCTTCAAGAGAGAAATGCTCGGCGTCATTACCCTTGCATGTCACGTGTTCTCCTGGGCCATTTCGGCTTCTGTTTCCTCCTTCTACACAGTTTTCCCCTCAAGTTTACTATCTTTCCAGGGGAAGGCATTTTATGTCTAAGAACAGGCTAGATTAGTACTAACAGCTTTGACTCCCAGATGCACTCCCTCCTGATTTTCCTTATCAGACTCTACTTTCCATATGGACATAAGCCCAGTGAAGAAGGAACTATGCCTGCCCCATACAGTGCCTCCTTAGGTACCCTTCCTTCTTATTTCTTTCTTCCCTCCTCCTTTCCTTCCTAACTAACTTTGAATTCTAAAATATAACTTAAGTGTTATATGAGTCAGTGCCACCTCCCCACAGAAAGACAAGAGTGTCAGGGACAGTACTGTGGGAAGCAGGCAAAGTCTTCAGGAAATGAATCTGGGCGGTAAGGAAATGTGGTAGAGACAGTGTAGCCTTGTGTTCAGACAGAGGGAAGAGTTCAAACAAAATGCAGAGAAAAGATCAGCATGATATTAAGGGGCAAACTGATTAGCCCAGTTAAAATACTCAGGATAGAGATGAAAGAAAATGTGTAGGTGTAGTCTCTGTGTATGGTTTGTGCAAGGTGATTAACCTCATCGTTCCTAACCTGTGGCAGCAGCAACCCTTAGATGACAATTACAGAAACTCTTGGGGAAGTGGGAAGTCATTTGTGACTAGGTGAAGATTTGTCCTTTCATAGATTTTATTCTAGCCTATGGCTCTCACATTATATCTTTTTGGCTTGAAGTGAGCTTGGGCCGTGAGGAAATAGGAAATCGAAGTCTGGCAGTGTACACACGGAGTGCTGTCATCCAAATGTGCATGTCAACACAGCTGCCACTTTGAGTTTTTGCCCGGCCATCTATCAGACAACTGGAGAGGAAATAACATTCAAATAGTCTCGGAATGAGGAACCAATTTAGGAAGAAGGGTGAAAGTGAACTGCTTAGAAAATTCAGCACAAGGGCATGACTTTGGGATTGAATTGTATTAACAATATTTATGAAGGTTTTGGTGAATATAGATCTTTTTATACTTGAAGATTTAATCATTCTTTTTTTTCAAATTGATTGAAAACAATGCTGCTTTTTAATGAATATTGAAACTGGACAATGTTTTGTTTGAAATTGTCTGTCCATGATTATGATAAAACCAAATAGCAAAATTACATTTCTAACTATTGCCTTTCCTTGAACAATCAAAATCTTCCGTCCTGAGAATGGATGACAATCTTTCCTCCAAAGTGCAGGCATGGCAAACTTTTATGCAGATTTCTCATTTCCTAGCTTAGCCACTGCTGCCATCTAGTGGCTCATCCTATCACTTAAAAAAAGGTTCAGAAAATAGTCTTAGAATTTATAATACAATTCTGTGAAATCACTAATAATGATACCCCCAAAGCTTTAGAGTTTGCCAATTTTTACAACTACTCTGTGGGCCAACAAGCCCATACAATCATCTAGTCCCTATGACCTCTCCTAATGCTGGGGTAACAGACACACAGGACCGCATACAGTTTCTTATGTGCATGTTGGGAATCTGAACTCAGTTCTTGTGCATGCACAGTGAGTGTTCTTACCATCAAGTCATCTTCCCAGTCCTTGGTTAGTTGTTGACATTTTGTTGTTAAGCAGATGCCATTGCCACATTCCTTTTGGGGGCAACAGACTTGCTAAATAGCTAGCTGAGTGATGGTCAGAGCCATCCCAGGAAAATACGAAACCAACCTCCACCACACTGCATTCTTCTCTCTCACATCATCTTTATAAAGGACATTAAGAATTAAATGCACTTGATAGTTGTTCACTTATTTAGCCAATGATTAGTTCCTTAAATATCCACCACAAAACTACTGTGCAAGAACCAACATGCACAGAACAATGAGGCCATAGTATCCAATCCCCAGGAATGATGGATTATAAAAAGGTACTTTATTTTAGTAACAGATAGTGTTTATCCATGGAAGTTTAGATAGTGTTCTCCCATGGAAGCTGACATGATAAAAATATATGTAAGTATTCTTGGATTTTAGAGGCCAAATAAAGCCCAGCAAGACAAGAGGATAGGAAAGAAGTGAGATGTTTTAAAACATTGTCACATTGCTTATGCAGTGAAGAGTGTGTTATGGTTTGGATACATTTGAGTACTCCTCACAGGTCCATATTTTCAAAGCTTGATCCTTACTATCATGGTATTGAGAAGATGTAATCTTTTCAAAGATGGAGCTTAGAGTGGGATAACTGGATTATTGGGCCACTGCCCTCAGAGAGATGAATCAGCAGTTGTCATAGATTGAGTTATGTCTCACAATAGAAGGTTGTTATTAAGTGACAATGAGGCTCACTTATCTCCATTCCCCATGAAACCAGTTCTCTTTCTGCCTTACCCCAGCTACAATCCAGCCAGGGTGGTTTTCCCAAGAGGTCAACCTAATATAGCCTTCCCGTACCGACTTTCAGCCTTCTAAATTATGAGCTAAATAAACCCTTTACTTGATAAATTATAAAGTATTATAACATAGCAATAGAAAATGGAGTAATATAGTTTTATTGTATGTCAGAGTAGTTAAAAGGGAGATAATACTGTAAAAGAATTGCCAACATAATGTGTCAACAAGTAACCAATTTGCCTACATTATGAACAAGTGTTGAAAACCAGTAATATATTTGTCCATAAAAGTTAGAGTGTAGAAGTCCAAGGACTGTATCTGGTTGTGAATAGAAACAGTGAAAATTTGTAAATAATCAAGAAAAAATTTGCTGGAGTAGTCCTTTGGGAAAGTTAATGGAAGGACCAAATATAATCTGCTGGAAAATATGATGAAGAGCAAAGAAGAGAGGAGGGAATTTCATATCTGATGGGGAGATGGTCTCTGTAGGACTGAGCTGTGACTGAAGGGGTCTGAGCAACCTTAGAGGAGGGACAGACAGAACCTTGAACACTTAGATTTGAAGGAAAAACAGAAAAGAGAGGAAAGAAGTTGAAGACAACACTAGCTAAAAAGCTAGAAATGTGAGAAAATTAATAGCATAATGAAAGACAGAGGGGTGAGAGACCTTGGAGGAAACACACTGCTGAAAAGGCATGTGCCTCAAACCTGCACACTACTACAAAAACACACATTGTACTCGGTCAAAGAATCAGAGCTCT
Organism: Uromys caudimaculatus; assembly: GCA_028551405.1. NCBI lineage: Eukaryota > Metazoa > Chordata > Mammalia > Rodentia > Muridae > Uromys > Uromys caudimaculatus. The sequence goes on from CM052704.1 coordinate 5,598,681, forward strand.
AGAAGATGTCTGTAAGATTTAAACTCCATTACCATGAATGCAGAACAGATGACATAGAGGCTCCCATAAAGAAAGTAATGTAAGAACTACTTAAATCTATCCATAGCTAAGCACCTTAGCATACTGGTGACCCATCCCAGCATACTCAGATAGTCTATTTATTAAAATTATCTGATTCTTTCTCTTTGAACATTGTTAATTTTTCATGCTGGTTCTACTCACAGCTCAAGAGAACATTCTCATTTATAAGATATTATATCTGTTATTTCACAGTGGTTCAGATCTTTATTTTCCTTCTTTCAGATAAACAATTACCAGTCCTTTTATGTATTTCCCCATGCAAAGTTATTCGCAGATTGGTGTCTTGATGACTGAATAGACTTTGTTTATATCTTCTTCAGTATGTTCATATGCCTCAGACATGCCACACACACTACTGAGGAAACCTTCAGTATATACTGTGTGCCTATTTTGCTGTAGAGTTCACATCCTAAATCAACATACACACTTCTTCCATGAGGGAGCATCATTGCAGGGATAAAACCTTTCTTTAAAATTGATCACATTTAGAGTTACGAAAAGATATTCCTTGATATAAAGTTATTACTTGACTCAAGAGGGTCTTTCCTTATAGTTTATGAGTGCTTTATAGACCATTTCTATTTCAGAGCCTTCAGTTTGTGTACAATCAGAAAAAGGCACTCTTTTACATCATTCCATCTTTACTGTATTAGACTGAAGCATCTGTTACTCAAAGTTGTGCTGCTATGACTTTACCATTACCAAGAAATATGATCTTTGAGATTCAGGTTCTAAAATGGCACAAATGGACCCAGATTGAATAGACCCTGTAAGTATCATATCTAGATGTGGATGGTGATAGAAAGTTGTCTAGCATGTAGAAGGCTCTGTGTTTGATTTCCCAGCACTACAAAAGATTATAATAAAAACAGAACACTATATAAAAACACAGTTCTATATGTGTTCCACAATTGTTTGATTTTAATAACTTCTATGAGGAACTGAGGAAAAAGCTGAATATTTTACATGAGATTACCGTTGTGTAAGTTCAGGGCGGTTTCTGCACCATTAGAATGCAGTTGATTGGAAGAGAATCTCAAAAAGTCAGAGAAGCAAGTTATGAAGAAAAGGCCTTAGAAAGGTGAACTATCAAAGTTGACATCCTATTCAATGGAGCTGTTTGTCTATCAACACATCTGGAAACCATGCAGTTCCTTTTTTAATGGTCTTACACAGGAGACTGGGCCATATGTGTTCTCTGCCTTTTGACCACCAATGTATGGACAAGTCAGTCAGACTTATCAGGGGGAAAAGAGAGCTCAAGGCAGAAAACATGAGTGGGGGGACAGGACACACATGGGATGAAGCTGCTGTTTTGGATGCCCTAAGCTTGCAAAGATGCCCAGCACAAATATGAAGGAACTACAAACGCAGACACTGAGATCATCCAGGAAATCTTCAGGATATATATATATATATATATATATATATATATATATATATATATATATATATATATATATATATATAATTCATTAGACAGATATTTTGTTCCAACTATCCCAAAATCTTTAGGAAAATACAAATACAAACAATTCCCTGCAATGATTACCCCAGGACTTCTCAACATTACCATGATGAAAAAACAATGTGAACACAGATAAAACTGTACTTTAATTTTGAACTTTTAATTCATTCATACAAATGGGTGTTTGAATAAAAGCTATGATGCTTCTTTTCTTGACATTCTGATTTTGTCAGCGAATATCTTTGTTGCTTTTTAGTCACTTGCATGTTTTTCTGCACTTAGGCTAGTTCAGCATTAAAGATGCTAAAACATTAATTAAAATTAATTAAAAGAGTTGAATGGATTTCATGACTACTTAATATTTGGAGCTTTGCTAAACAAATGAATAGATAGATATGTCACTTGTTGGTTTCAGCATCCCTGTAAACCCTTAACAATAAAATATGTAGAAGACCGTTTGTGAATATAAATGATATCTTTCAAAGTCTATTACAAAAGAAATTGAAACTGCATGTCATTAAAAATGTGTCATAAAACCACTACATACTAGAACAAATATCACGGTTTTCTAAAAATATCTGTATTTTGTGACAAGTTTGACATTGTTCTATAGTTTAACAAATGTCTTTTAGAGTCTGGATGAAAAGAAGACAGCAGGATGCTTATGTCTGTCTCCTCATCGATCTGTTCTGAGATGTAGTTTGGGCTGAAGTATATGAAGAAAATCCATTGTTACTCCACTGTACAGTAGAAACAATATTATGTTGTAACAGACAAGAGAGGTAATTTGAATATTCTTTGAGAGTATACCAAAAACCCACCAAAGAGAATTCCTTAAAATTATTGATCAATTCTAAGTCTGAAACTGTTTTAATCTTCATGTTTTGGTCCTTAGGAAAATATTGGTTCATTGATTTATCTATACTTGTGAAATGTTCTACTTTAACTCAAAATTAAAACAACACTTGTTAATAGCATCACCTTTTGCAATGGATTAGTTCTTCATGTACTGGAAAGGTGTCATTCTCATGTTGGTGAATTCAAGTTCTCTTAATGTCTAATTCTAATTTGAAAGTTTGAATTTTATCACTGGTAATAAAGACTGTGATGTTCTTCCCTTAAAGAAGTTGGCACCGACTTTTGTGTTTTTAGGAAATTGTGCATGTGCCAAATATGCAAATCTGGATATAGATAATTTTTCTGTCATTCTTTCAGTAAAACTTGATCGTCTGTGTATTCATAGGTCTAGATTTGATAAACTAATACCTGCTACACTCCCGTTAAAACCATTTTCTAGTAAATCCAGTGTTTTCTTTTCCTTTTGTCAAAAGGTGTGATGTTGAAGAAATAACAAATAAAGAATGAAGTTAGAGGCCACTGCCATTCTTTTGACTCATATGATTTCAATTTTTGCATCATTAGTGCAAATGTCAAATCAGTGGGAAGAGTGCTGTAACATCATTATATTCTTGTAACAGCTATTTTGGCCTCAAGGATCTCCATAGTCTTTAGGACTGACAGAGACCCACAATCCAGGGGTGGGGAACTGCCAAAGTAGAGGACAAATGTGTTGAGCTCCTGTGTCTGAGCTCCTATGTCTATCTCAGTTCAATTACTTTGATAATCAAGATTAGCCATTTTGTAAATTAAATTTTTCTCAAGAATCCATTAAGTTGCATACCCAGGTGAGATCAAACCCATGATATGAGAACTTCTAAATCTCAGTCCCCATAGTCTCTCAGTCCCTTGTCACTTTGTCACTCATCTTTCCTAACTTTGGACACTTAATTGCAAACTGGATGCTTTACCTAGATACTCTGCTCATCATCTTACATAACTAATTCTGGACAAGAGGGTCGCCAAACAACCAATGATAATGATTGCTTTTTTTAAAGTATGTGTTTTCACTGTGGTCCTCTGAAGAATCATGAGACTGCTGGCAAGTACTTTAGTTTCTTGTTAATGTCCAAAAGGAGGCTTACAAATGACCACTTTGGTCTTAATCAAATTCAAGTTCGAACTCACTCATTTGGACCAGATTAAAGGGCAAGCAGCCAGAAAGACTGGAAAAGACTCTGGAAAAGTTTATGGTAAAAAAGTAAAATTAACTTTTCTCCTATTCTTCTTGAACTTTGTAGGGTTTTAAGGAAGAAAGACCTTGCTTTCTACCAAGGAAATAATAAAGGGAAAATATGCAGTGGCTGTTCTGATAAAAGAATACTGAAGAAATACAGTTCACTTGAGCCTAGGCTGAATTTCAAGACTGGGTAGTTCATATGCTTGGGAGAGCCATGTGGTACATGCTCTGACACTTGAGTCGGACCTCTTAGTTTACAAGTACTACCATAATATTTATTCATCACAAATGCTGTACTAAGCAAGAGGATCTTTATTAGCTTAATTAGCCAGGTAATGTATATAGAACAGCAGTGGAGGTTAGATTTTGTGCCAATCAATTAATGTTTTGTATCATTTTTTTCATGGCTGTAACAAAACATTCAGCAGAAATAACCCTTGGAAGAAAGGAATTACTTTAGTTCCTGCCTGTAGAGGTTTCATTATATCTGTATGATGGTGAGGCAGATCATCCTGGAGGCAGAACCCTTGAGAGGAGGCCGTTCGTATTGGGAATAGGCTGCTCCCTTCACGGAATGCTAGAAAGCAGGTCCAGAATATCTATGCAGGGTAGTACATTCCTTTTTTACCTTTTTTTTTTTTTTTATATCCCATCTGTACCACCAGTGTATCGATGGTGCTGCCTACATTTAGAGGAGGCCTTCTCCATTTAATTAACCCTCTGCACACATTCACAGACACAGCCAGACTGTACTTCACTGAGCTCCTGCGTCCATCTCAGTTCAATTACTTTGATAATCAAGATTAGCCATTTTGTAACCTTTAAATTTTCCTAGAAACCTTACTGATGGCTCCGTCTCCATATAGGGATGAGAAGGGAAAGCAAGGACTAAGAAAAATAACTGACCATGGGAAAGCAAGACCTTACCTCAAAAGACAGAAAATAAACAAGAAAGAGAAGAAATAAAAGAGAATGGGGCAGGGAAGGAGGAAAGATATTTGGGGAGAATGTCTAAGCCACCCAGTTCTGCTAAATATCACACAGTTAGAAAAGACTATGACAGCCGGGCAGTGGTGGTGCACGCCTTTAATCCCAGCACTTGGGAGGCAGAGGCATGTGGATTTCTGAGTTCGAGGCCAGCCTGGTCTACAGAGTGAGTTCCAAGACAGCTGGGGCTACACAGAGAAACCCTGTCTCAAAAAAAAAAAAAAAAAGAAAAGAAAAGAAAAGAAAAGACTATGACGTAGAACAAAGATCCATTTGAAGCTGAGGCTCTTTGCCATTGAGAATTTGCTTAGAAAGAGATGGTTAAGTTGTTTGATGGAGCAAAGGAAACACTTATGTAGCCACAAGCAAAAGCAGCCTCCCTCCCCCCTCCCTCCCTCTCTCCCTCCCTCCCCCCACTAGATTGTGTTGGGGTCCTATAAAACAAGCTTTGATTTCCTACAGTGATCCTATAGCCATTACTGACACTGAAATAATGTTGCTGTCAGCTACGTAATGGCCAAGACAATGGGTGCTAGACAGCAGAGATTTTGACGCAATAAGCTATATTCTCCACTCCTTGCTGGCTCCAAAGAGTGGTGACACAAATAATGGTGGCACTGTTCACTGCTGTTCCTGGACATGTGTATAACTCATGTCTCAGATCACTCACATCTCTGTCCTGAAAGGCACTGTGGTCCCTGAGAAGGCCATACTCATGTTTTTCAGGCTCTAGAGGAATCATCTCTCTAAATCCAAGTATGAATACTGCTGAGGCAAGTGTTCTCCATTACTCCCAAGCCTGTACCTGGAATCACATTCTGATTCCTGCAGGAGCCCATAGGTTTTGCAGAGACAAGTGCATGCTCTTTGCTCTCTTAGTGGGACCTCTTCGAAAAGTCATTTGCTGGTTGGAAGAACTGAATCATACTTCTGCCCAGCTGTTGCAGGCTTAAGAAAGCCACCGAATCCCGTTGTAATCGTTATAGTGGCCACTAGATGGCAGTCCTGTGAGTTAGCCGTCATTTTAAAAAGGGTTCAACATTTTCAGCATTTCAGCATTGTCGCTCTGTCTTCACACACCAGTCCTGTGATCTTAAAACTATGATTCCAAATATTTTCATCTGGAAAAACTGATCTTCAGAGAAGCTCACAGGCTATCCCATGCCCAGAAATTAATAATTTAGTAATTCAAGTTTCCTAAACTCTTTATATTTAAAATATTCAGAGACATTAGAAATTTCAAACTTGAACACTGGGAAAGAGAGGCTCCAACTACTTACAAGGCTAACTCAGGGAGAGCATTTGATCCCTGACATTGAAGAGCTGCCTGGGTGACCTTATCGAGAGAGAGGGAGGAGGAGAGGGAGAGGGAGAGGGAGAGGGAGGCAAAAATGGAAGAGGGGGGAAGCAAGGATGCAAGGACAGGTAGGCAGATCATTGGGCAGGATCTGTGAGTCATTTAACCTGCTCTTTTTCCAAGGAAGGAAGCAGAGTCCCAGAGAAGTTTAGAACCACCTTCGAAGTCATATAGCTGATTTTCTATCTGATTAAAATTTAACCCTCATCTTTTTATTTTTTATTTTTATTCACTTTATATCCTGATCACAGCACCCCCTCTTTTCTTCCCAGTTCTACCTTTACAAATCCCTCGCCCCACTGTCCTCCTCCCTTCTCTAAGGAGAAGGGAAGGCCCTTTGGGTACGATCCCAACTTGGTGCGTCTGGTCCCAGCAGGACTAGGCACATCCTCTTCCACTGAGGGCCACACAGGCAGTCCAGGTAGGAGAAAGGGGATCCGATGGCAGCCTCTGATCCATTTGTTAGGAGACTCACTTGAAGACCAAGCTGCACATTTGCTACAAACGTGTAGGGAGTCTAGGTCTAGCTCCTACATGCTCCCTGATTGGTGGCCCAGGCTCTGTAAGTCTCCATGGCCCCAAGTTAGTTGATTCTATGGGTCCTCTTGTGGTGTCCTTGACCTCACTGACTCTTCTGTCCCCCACTCTTCCACAAGATTCCCTGGGCTCCACCTGATTTAACTCTCGTCTTTAAGAAACATGTTTTACTGATGTAGAATGTGGCGTGCTGTGCACACTCTCTCAGCAAGTTTCGGTTCATGAGATAACATCTGTAGATTTCAACTGAGGCTGTTAGTAAAGCAGCATCTGCTAAACATGAAGCTGTTTAATGATCGCTGATGAGCCTGAAGAGGTGGTCCAGTGGTTAAAATGACGATAAGCACAAGGATGTGAGTTTGGTTGTAGATCTTATATAAAAGCATGAATGCTGCAGCATGCACTTAGAATTCTAGTCCTTGGGACTGGAGACAGCAAACAGGAGGGTCTCTGAGACTTGATGGCCAGCTAATCTTGCTGAATCTCAGTTCAATGAGAGGCTGTATCTCAAAACATAAGGTAAAAAATGGTAGAGAGAGACACCTGACATCATTTCTGGTCCCTGTATACATTAGCACATCCACACACATGTACACACTTGGGATCAAGTCACACATAAACAGCACACATGCAAATAACACACACACAGAAACACACACATCTATAAGCCCCTAAGCCATCTGTAGTGATAATCAAGAACAGACCCCACCTATACCCAAAGACAACGTTGAGAACCACAGTCCTCTTCAGGTGAAGAACAGCGGCTGGGATAAAGTATGTGTTTGTTTGTTTGTTTGTTTGTTTGTTTTTTCCTGCTAGATGTTCTGCTCACACATAGTGAACTAGACATCATAGTGTACGAGGTAAGCACAAATGGATTAAAGAATCACCTATGTTGCCACAGTAAAAGCAATATCTATAGCATTAATTGAAAACTCATGGTTGCCATAGGAGCAGGAAGCATTAGTGTCACCATTCGTAAGAAAATGACCTTGAGCTAATGGCTTATTCAGAATGTTGCTCATGCTGGAAAGCCCTGTTCCTGATGTTTTGTCTTCCTTTCCACCACTGTTCAATGTGTGTAAATTCTGAACATTATAACGCATTCACCTTGGTGTAGTTTTAGCTCAAAGTTTAATGTAACTTTTTCTTCAATAAAATACCAAGTTTATTAAAATATACTGTTACACATAAAACCCAGAATTTCCAAATGTATGTACTTTAAGTTGTACAAATGCGACCTCCTGGTAAAAATATAAAACAGTATATCAGAACACAAAAATAGTTGTATACTCAAAATTGTCAAGCCTACAAGGTAATAGTGGGCATATGCTTTCTTAGGTTGAAATAAAAGTTTCAGTTAATTACATAGGTCAGCCTACTCCAGCTATTTTTTTTTTTAAGCGTAACAGAATGAGCTCTCCCACCTGCTAACACTGGCACGTCATTACTTTGTTTCCTCATCTCTACTAAGAAGTTAGTAACCCCTTGAAAAATATCTTGACTAATTTCTTCGTTTGCTAATATTTACATTAAAAGCTAGCACTCACAATATGACATATGTATCTGTTAAAGACTGAACATTATTTCCCCTCACCTCCATTAATTACATCTTCAAAATGGCCTCCTAACTGTGCTAGATAAAGTCTGATTCTAATGAGTGGACCTAATGACTTAGTGATAAAACTTGTCAGCATTGTTCTGACCTTAAACACAGCTTTTATTTGAAATAAGGTCCCCAGAGGTGGTCCCCAAGAGCATGTCATTTGGAGTTTCTGGAAAACATTGTGTTGGGAGATTACAGTGGCAGTGAACCAAAGTTCTTCTGCATGGATCATGGTAGTCCATGTCAAGGGGGCAAAATGAAAGGTTCTGATGTAATGACCTCTTTTAAGACTAAACAGGTACAGCAGCAGCTCATACTTGGAATCCCAGCATTTGAGCTACAGGGTGAGACCATTTTAAGATGAATATAGTTTACATGATACCAGATCTATTAAATGAATCACATCAACATGATTGTCTTAATGTACATGTTTCGTATAGTCTTCATCTAAAAACAAGACTAAAACACTTCAAAATCAAAATAAGTACTTGGTTTGCTTTCCAGTCCTGGAGCCAGCAGTCCAGGCAGAGAGCTGTAGCACTAGAACTTTTTGGTTGGTTGGTTTCTGAGACCTTACTGATACCAAGGCTGAATTAAACACAGTTGATTTATCCAAAAGCAGCAAGCAGAGCTACTTGGGATGAATGCTTCTAAATCTATTATTAATAGGCTTGACCAAAAAAGATGTTTAAACAATCCTGGCCTGGATTTTTAAAACAACTTGTATAGATCATCCCCATCTATCCCTTGAAAAGCTCCAAATTATATCAAAATAGGCTTGTGAACCTCAAGGATCTTGCCATTTTTTAAAATCTTACATCTACATATACAGAGAATTGCAAAGCTAACCACTGTAGCATGTAACAGTTAAAATATTTGTTAATCAGAATAAAGCATTGACAAGCAAGCCAATAACAGGGTAAGGTATTAATTAATATTCAAATCAAATTTGTCATTTTCTAACTTGATTTTAGTCAACTTTCAGATAATGTTTCATTTCTGACAGCACTTTCTACCCAGCCATGGAAAGTTTATCGTATTTGTGTGTATCTGTTGTAACAGACATAAAGCTTATTTGCTACTTATGCCACCCTAACTTTTCCATCTAGCCATCAATGGTTAGCCTCTTCTACACAGAATAAGCCTATATAAAACTGGAAATTTCAGGTTTTCAATGAGAAACTATTTCCCACATAAATTCCTTTAATAAATATAAAGTGTAGCATACTGTATTTTTTTAAGTCATATAAGTTCTTAGATAAACTTTGGTAAACAGAGAGAAAGACTGCAGAGAAACAGATTGAAGTTATTTCACTGAAGAAGATCATTACGTGATGGTTGAGAAAGAGTATCAACATTAGTATCGCTGAAATGAGTGAAACTATAGCAATGTTTAAAGTTTTTAAAAATTCCATTTCTTTTTCATCCTTACCAGGCCAGGAGCATGGTGTTCTTTTTGAAGAAATTCTCATTTCAGGAATGACAGCTTTCTTAATACGTCCAATTTCTGTTCTGCTCCACTCTTCTTTTACTACATTGCCTACTTGAGGATAAATTTCAACAGGCTGGACCTCAGGACGTGGTCTCTGTTTCAACATCTGCACACGCTGGCGGGCATCATCAATTTTTTCAAGAAATTTAAGTGGAGACTCATCTTGTAAAGATGTTGTCATTGTCATTAACTCAAGTTGTTGTTCCCTTATCTCCTTCATTCTTTCAATCTGTGGAGTGTATTCTTGATTAATCATCTTGCCAACCTCACAGAGAGCTGCCAAAAAAATTTTTTTTTGCTGTTCTAATGTATCAGTAAGCTCCTTAAAATACTGGAGAACAACTTCCTTATCACCTTGAACTATTTTCTCAAAATAACATTTCTGTTCTTCAAGCTTTTCAATAAGGCAAGTAATATCTGTCCAGTGTGTGTCGGTTAACTGTTTAAACAATTTCTGAAGTGTATCCTTTTCTTTCAGATAGGCACTTTGAAGGTCATCTATAGGATGGCCATGATGTTGGCCTATAGTAAGACAATGGCCACAAACTAATTTTTTATCTAGTAAACATTTAATGGTTGCCTGTAATGTTCAGGGCAGGTGACAACATCTGGGTGGTCTTCTTGCTGGTACTTTTCAATAATTGCTCTTAATGCAAAGTTTACAGGTAAGGATTCTATGCCAGTCGAAGCAATTTCAATCATACTTCTGCAGTTAGGACACTTGAGTGGAATCCGCAGAGGTCTCCATATGTAAAAGTTACCAGATGCCTGAAGAACTTTTTCCAAACAGTTTCTACAAAATGTATGAGAGCATGATAGTACCCGGGGATCTTCAAAGATACTGTAACAAATGGGACGCGTTAACTCGTCCTCAAAATTGTGCATTTCCTGAGTCTGTCAATCTCCTGATCTGGATACTGAATATACTTTATCTTCTCCAACTTTCCCAGGATCTTTTGTTATTCGGCTGCTCAGAGCGCTGCTGCTCCATCCTTCAGAGCCCAACCCGCCTCCCCATCCTCAAATCTGTGGTGAATGCACTGGGGCAGCGGGCACTCAGGAAATGAGAGGCTCCGAGCTCCCGGCGGAGCCGGCATGCTCACCGCAAGGCCTTAATGCAACATTTTATTCTTCCTAAGTGACATTCTTCCATGCATAATAGTTCTATTTTTATTTTTATCTATGTTAAAAGTTTTATTGATGTTGAATTATCTTGTACCATGAAGTCTCAGCTTCATAATCAAGTACAATGTGATCTGCGTAGTAAGAGACAGCATGATATAATAGGAACAGCTCTGGTGGACAACCTTGCTGGGAGTTCTACTTGGATGACTAACTATGATAGGATTTTTAGATTTTAATTTTTATCACTTTTCTGTGTATCAAATGACAGTCTTAATTAGGGTTTTACTGCCGTGAAGAGGTAACCAAGGTAACTCTTATAAACGACAGCATTTAATTGGGGCTGGCTTATAATTTCAAGCCATTATCATCAGGGTGTGAGCACAGCAGACATGGGGCTGTAGGAGCTGAGAGTTCTACATCTTCATCTGAAGGCCACTGGAAGACTGGCTTCTAGGCAGCAAGGAGCAGGGTCTTAAAGCCCATGCTCACAGTGACACACTGTAGAGTGTGGTTCTGATGCTTTGATCTGGAAGCAGTGTTTACTGATGCTGAAAGTCTTTGCCCTTAATTGGTTTTTGATGTATCAATAATGTTGCCAATAGCCAATGACTGAGCACAGGGTGGAATACTGAGAGCTGTGAGGGTAGGAAGCGGAAGAATTTGGAGAGACTGGAATAAAGAGAAGTGACCCAGTAACAGAGGAGATAAAGCCAACCAGCCATGTGAGTTTCAGATAAGTGGCCTCTGGACACTTCCCCGACTGGGCCTGGGATAGCAGGGGAAGATTTAGAAGTGCCCATTCATTGAGTTAGCAAAGGCATTTTGAGAATAACTGGTGTATGTGTATGTTTTTTATTCAGAGATTTGAGATAGCTCCTAGGCAGGTGAGAGCTTAAGACTCGCTGAGAACTTAAAGAGGTGTAGCTAAAACTACATACTACAACACACTTCCTCCAACAAGGCCACACCTACTCCAACAAGGCCTTACCTCCAGATGCCACTGGGCCAAGAATATTCAAACTACCACATTCTACTCTCTGGCCTCTAAAGGCTTGTTCAAACCTGTGAGTCTATCGGGGTCATATGTAAACATAGCATAGTGCAAAATACCTTCAGTCCAACTTCAAAAGTCCCCAGAGTCTATAGCAGTCTCAACAATGTTAAAAGTCCAAAGTTCAAAGTCTCTTCTGAGATTTATCCAATCACTTAACTTAATCTCCAAAGCAATACAGGAAACCAGCTGGCCTAACTCCAAACTCTGCTTCTCCATGTCTAATGTCAAAACAGTCTTCAGATCTCCAACTCTTTTTTTATCTTTGTTGACTGCAACAAACTTCTTTCTCCTAGTCTGGTTCTACTCCCTGTTAGCAGTATTCCTCAGCAGATATTTCATGGCTCTGGCATCTCTGGAGTCTCCAAGGAAACTTCAACATTACAGCTTCTTGTTCCAGTACCTGGGATCCACACTTGAACTTCTGGGATCCTCCAAAGGGCATGGGTCACATCTTGAGCTCTGCCCTCTGCAGCACTCTGGGGTCTGGTTGACTCCACTCCACTGTTGCTGCTGTCCTTGGTGATCATCCTGTGGTACTGGAATCTCCAATACACTGGGGTCTTTTGCTGCAACTAGGCTTCACCAATAGCCTCTCATGGGCTCTCTTCATGCTGTGAAGCCTCAGCTTCTTTACATGATCCCTTCTGTCCTGGGCCACCAATTGCAATTGAGGCTACACCATTACCAATGGCCTTCCCTGGTCTCTCAGTGCCAAGCCTGTGACCTCTTTATACCTTCAAAATCAGTACCACCTGGTTGATTCTTACACATTACAAAGTCCAGCTGCAGCCCAGTACAACCTTGGCTGTCTCTGGAATACAGCTTCTTTTGCTCTCAGGAAACACTTGTCAAATTCCACCTCAGTGATGCTGGTCTCTTTCTTTCTTTCTTTCTTTCTTTCTTTCTTTCTTTCTTTCTTTCTTTCTTTCTTTCTTTCTTTCTTTCTACTCCAGATTTTATTCTCCTCCCCGCCCACCCTCCAATTTGTTCCACATCCCATACCTCCCTCCCAACCCCTGTCTCCATGTGGATGTCCCCACCCCCACCCCCTCACCCCACCTGACCTCTAAACTCCCTGAGGCCTCCAGTCTCTTGAGGGTTAGGTGCATCATCTCTGATTGAACACAGACCTGGCAGTCTCAATTAATCTGGACCCCCAAGATCTTTTAAACACTGGATCACCAAACAGACAGCATACACCAGCTGATATGAGGCCCCTAACACATATAGAGCAGAGGACTGCTGGTCTCTTCTTAATCGCTGCTAATTTCTTAACTCCAGCTAACCAGCATTAATTGTCCTAGTAATCTCTTCTATTCTTGACTCTAAAGCCAGAAGTATATGACCAAAGCTGCCAAGTTCTGCTGCTTGCTGGGAATTGAACACAGTCCTCCTTATTCTATGATGAGCTTTCTGTTTTCCAACTCCTTCACTGCCTAACCATGTTTTTACTCTTCTAAATAAATTTGTTTGACCCAACTACACCAGATGTTCTTGATGACATGTAGATGGGAGATTGTGAACAGGAAATATTTCAGGATGCATGCTTACCCCTGATTGGATGTAGACAGGAAGTATGTAGGCAGGAAATAACAACATGTGTACTTTCCCTGATTGGACCTGATGGAAAATACAATGGCATTATGGGTGTGCTTTATTAAGCCTTCTCAAAATGTGACTCATGCCCATTTCCTGGGACACCTGGAATATACCTGGCCAGTATTTAATTAAAACTTCCTTCAAATTTGACTTAAAACTGTGGTAGTGGTCTTATTCTCAGTAGACATGATTAACATAAGGACACTTTGAAGGTGACCTACAAGTATTAGATAGGTGCAGATCAGAGAGTAGGCTTAAACCTGAACTCTACTCCTACTCAACTAGAGTGGCTTAAGTGTTTAGTGACAGTACAAGGAAAGTGGGTTCTCATGACTTGGATGCAATGTGGAGGGTATGTGCGACTTTCCTAGAAACACTGAAGATGTACTGAGAGGAAGGGGAACTGGACTCACAGTTGGAAGAATGAGATGTACAATGACAAGCAAGTTTATAATATCACGAGAAGACCAGCAGAGAATCACTTTGATCAAACAGGAGGAGGAATTGAGTATGTGGAAAATTAAGATGAAGTAGCTATACTTCATCAGGCATGGCTTTGAAAGTTATTTAAGGTCATTTAGACTTCAAACTATAGACAGTGGGATCAACAAGATTTTGAAGCAGCAAATTAACATAACCAGATCTGCTCTTTGGAAATATCTTATGCTAGGTGGAATAAATGTCTCAGAAGTAGGAAGAAAGCAAGCAGGAAACTAGACAGCACAGCACATCACATCAGATCAGTAATTTCTTAAGGCAGCTGAAATCAGAGAAATACCTAGATTCAAGAGGATTTGATTCTGCATGAAGAAACATCAGGTGTTTGTGGCAGGTTCATGTGGAATTGAGACAAGAGAAAAAAAATGAGAACATCTCTGGTTTCCAATGTGCAGAATTCCTGTAGGAAATAGATATAACTTTATATTATATTTTCTGTTTTAATTATTTATATAGGGCATATATTGAATGCTTGCTCCAAGCCAAAAATTTATGCTAGATGCCATGGATAGAAAAATGAGTTTGACAGACTGTTTTCCTTAGTTAAGGAGACAGACACATATGTAGACAATTTCAACACAGCACAATAAAAGTTACCATAAAGAGATGAACAGGAATTGTATTCTGGTGTGATTATTCATTTCTATTGCCAGGGTATCGTTGAGTTATCTGTGGCCCTCAAGAAAACATGAGAGCAGGATCCACTTGGCTTTGAGACAATCATTTCAGCTATCACAACATATGTTTCAGAAAATACTATCTCTAGACTATTGTCAGAGACTGAGCCTCACTTTAGCTGAAACAAAGACGTTTTCCACCTTTAAAACCCCGTAAAATCCATGCTAAACCTTCACAACTTAATTAATCAAACCACTATACAATCTTCTCTGTTCTTTCTAGACCTTCAAAAAGCAAAACAATACAAAACAAACTATCCTGAATAAGACCATATCCTTCATTATAAGCCCATAATATGAATTTAGCTTAAGTAATTTCTTTCTGTCTTTACCTGAAGAAAGAAAAAGCATATGGTATTTTTCACTCTGAGCTCTCATGAACAATTGTATACTTTTAATTCTTGTAGAAATGTTAACCTCAATTATTTGTAAATAAGCTTAACACAATGCTTATAGATTAAACATTGGTCTATGCAATTTACACACACACAAACACACACACACACACACACACACACACACACACACACACACACACAAACTGCACAAGATATTTCCTGTCTTCTTCAAGAGACTACACAATAACCCATGGCTTATCTTCAGTTATGACTATTGGATACTATAAAAATAGTCTTATTCACAAGGGCTTGAATATGCAACATGGTGAAAACACAAATTCATACATTGCCATTATTCTTACTAAAGTAACAATGTTAACTACTTATTTACTTGCTAAAAACAGTAGTTTCTGTTATGTTCCCAGATTCTGTGGATGTGTAACTAGGATGAAGAAATGTAGGGATAATTTGGATGCAGGATATAAAGAGCCAAATGTTGGAGCTGACCTATGTCTGAGGGGCTATAGTCATCTCAAATCTAGTTCACTGAAGTGTAGTTTCTGTGCTAGGAGAACTTCAACAGTAAGACAGTTGACAATGTACCTGAGCATTGCTTTCTCCACTAAGTTATCTTATGGCAACTTCAGAGTAGCTTTATGTCTCACATGGAATCCCAGACACACTAGTGATCTCACAAACAAGGTAAAAACAACGTAGCAAAGACGAATAGTCTCCTTCTTGCTACAATGGACTGAAATCACTTAAACTCAGAAGCCAATAATTTTCTTCCTTAAGTTGTTTGTATTATATTGTGGTCACAGCAATGCAGAAGTAGCTTGCATAAGATTAGTACCAGGAGTGAGGCAGTTGTTGCAACTAAGCCAGACTATTTGTTTTTTAAGCTTTGGAAATTGATTTGAGTCAGGAATGTTTGGAGTTACAGGTCAGAGAACCCATAAGATGCTGTAAAAATGACATTAGTCAGACTAGTTATAAAAATGTATACTACAAAAACTGGACTAATAAGCCCCTAACTTAGTATTTGGTATACAATATAGTTACTGTTCAATAGTTTTAGCTAGGTTTGCAATAAAAATTAAGACAAGTAAAAACATTGAAGAAGAAATAGAAAATGGTCAGTCTGATAAAAGATAGAGCATAAAGCTGTAGAAAAGTAGCTGTGACTGTTCATTAAATCAGTGTCTTAAAACAGAACCCATGGCAGTGGGGGGACTACTCTAAGGATAAAGCCCTTGCTGTGCAAGAATGAGGAACTGAGTTCAGATTTTAGCTTCCATATAAATGCTGGGTGGGTCTGGATGGTGGAAGAAGTTGACTTGCTCTCTTCTCTTCCAGGTTCTTTGACTGGTAGCCTGATAATTAGACCATCAGAAGACACAGCTAAAAAGATAAAAATGAAGACACATTTGGTAACATGAAGATAGATCATATATTTGAGATCCCTATGATGAGCTTGTAAGGGACATGGTTGGAGTTTGGGGGTATAATCTATTGGGGGCTAGAATTAGAGAAAAGGGTCTTTTTAAAAAAGTATAATAAAACAAATGGTGTTCTGCAAAGAAAAATGGACACTTGTAGGTGAATGAATAAAAGATATGATATTCTTGTAAATTATAAAACGCTTGATAGTTTTGAACCGTGATAAGATATGGTCTTTCTTCTCTAAACAGGCTCTGCTTTTAGGCAAAAAGCAGAGTTCAGACAGTCTCTTCCTGTTTGCATTGAATATCACACATCTTCAGCTCAAAATAACCCTCATGCCAGAGTTGCATATTTTAGGGTGGAATATTTGAAAATCTTAAGTTCATAAAACTCCTTCCTAGCTTGGGAACTTGCTGAAGGATCAGAATCTTTCTTGTTACAACACAGAGGATGTCTCCATAGTTATATACTGGAAGAATCAATGATTCTCATAGATAGCAATCTATTGATAAGGGCTCTTTCGCAGAGGGACACGTTTGGTTTATGGAACTTCTGGGTGTAGACAGATAGCAAACATCCCAAATTGTGGGAACTTATTTTCTAGCACTCCTCTAGCCTTGCTATGTGGCCTCATCTTGAATTATGAAACTATCACATGACTGAGATCGCCAGCAGAGAACTGCGCTTGAAGTTGATTTTGTTTTGTTCAAACGCTACCCAGATTCTAGGTACATAATGATTATTATCAGCACATTGTGGCTTTGGGGATGAGAGAGCCTGTCCAAGTACATTCCATTCCTGCCCGTTTTAATCTCAGCTGTGCTCTAGTTACAAAGCCCTGAATGAAACCGGTATTTTCAGCTTTCGTCTGCTTTGCTTCTTTTCAGCATATTCTTAGGTTAAAGGTCAAAGGCCTGGTTCTTGGCCATAACTCACCTGGAACAAAAAAAATTCTTTGCTTTTCCCATCCCGCAGTTGTGTTTTCAAAGGAGCGGCTTTTCGACCTCTGCGCACTCTCCCCTAGAGCAGCTCCCTTTCCTCCGCCCGGGAAGGGACTGTTCAAACGCGATAACTATATGCCTTTCACTCACACCCCCACCCAGCCATATGTTGTTGTTTTTCAGCACAGTTAGATTTTTTTTTTTCAGGATGGCAATATGTTGTTTTTTCGGGTTCCTGCTTGTTTGGAAGTGCTTTTTCTGAGTCTTGCGGTCATGAGAAATATGCTGATTTCTGGGATCAGCCTTTTTGACCAGACTCCATATTTCATAGAGATTGGCTACTGTCTGATTAAAGAACCTCAAAACAAAAAGGCATTTCCTTTTTATTCCCCCAGAAAATCCTCATAATCTTTATTCATCAGCTTGCAAAAGGCCTTCAATTTCCCCCACCCCCATGGAGCTGATAAAATGTCTTTGATTTTGTTATATGTCTTAGTTCCCTTGTTACATTCAGCTATAAGGTCACACTTCCTTAAACTTCGACTTTTTAAATATTTTCAGTTATCGCATGTCTCTTGGTAAGATCACATATATTTCTTTTCCGGTCTTATCATGCTTTTAGTACCTGGAAAAACCATCATAACACCTCTATTTATGGAGACTGAGTTGAGATAGTTTTTAACTTGCCTCCTCACAGAGCCACCTAGTGGCAATATCAGGAAAGTTCAGATACTGTATTTCTGCAGTCTGTATTTCCGGGTAAAATTAAGTTCCTGATGAGGACCTCTTTCACCCCTTCCCCCTCCCCAAATAAAGCCGGCCGTGATCTGCCTCCATATACAGCTGCTTCCTTAGAGTCTGGATGCATATTCATCCTGAATTTAATCAGATTCTCATTACTTATGGTTGTATCTTACCTTAAGTTAGATGTAAGGGCCTTGGTTTTGCTTCTGCCTCTATTCTGTTAAGTGACTAATTACATTTGTTCTAGACTCAAATAGACATATTTGAATCCAGGACAGTACAGCTTAGACACTGATAACCCAGACATGTAAATGGAGGAAGTGCTCCCTTTGGAGGGAGAGAATTATTGCAATAATCAACGAAGTACCTACAGATAGAAGCAGACATTTATCACCTTAACATATACTCCTCCCATTTTTAGTCCACTAAAATGATGTTACTCTCTAGGATGTTGTTTCTAAAGTATCAGCTGTTATCTGTGCCATGTTTTCCAATAATTTGACTCACCTGTATTAACCTTGGAGCAGCACAGTGGAATTATTATTTTGTCCTCTGACCTTTGGCTACTTACATCATATCTTAACATGGGCAGAAGCTGCAGTATGGCTGTACTACTAGAGAAATAGTTTTTCTATGGATAAATAACTGTTTTGTTAGTAGTTTGAGATTCTTCCACAATGTCTTTTGATCATATTCACCCCTCCCACTCCTTCCAGACCTGTTCCCTTTCCTGCCTATACAACTTCTCCTCCTCCTCCTCCTCTTTTTCCTCCTCCTCCTCCTTCTCCTCCTCCTCCTCTTCCTCCTTCTCCTCTTCCTCCTCCTCCTTCTCCTCCTCCTCCTCCTCCCAAGTCCAATTTGTGTTACATTGGTGGTCATGGAGCTACAGCAATCAAAAGCTGCTGGTAGAGTTGTTTTTCATTAAGAATGTTGCCCATAGTACGTTGACCAGGATCAAATGGAAGATCCTATATCCAGGAAAGTAGTTCATATCTGTAAATAGCAAATTGTAAAATTTATATGATCCAATATTATTTACAGAGTACTTTCTGCATTCATAGACTCTTTCTAAATTCACAACACTTTCTTAAGCAAAATGTAAGTATTATTATATTAATTATGTCATGCACTGGTTTTTATTTATCTGTGTTCTAAATGGGTTTTGTTGATTTCTTTTAAATCCTAACAACAACCCCTTGAAAATGAAGCTATTGTTATTCTGCTTTGCAGAAGACCAAACTGAGCCAGGACTTAAACTCACAGAAGTGTGCACATTAAGCTTGAAGTAGACCTGGATTTGAACAAATCTGACATGTTTTCCTTCTCATGACTAACATTTCTTCCTGAATTACAAATCTTTGAGATTTATAGTTTTAAAATATGTTAAAATAAAAAAGTAGAATAAAAAGAAGCTAGAAGTGCCTAAGGATTTACCTACACCTTATTTGTCTTAAAATTAATATACCAGGACATAGAGCTAAGCCCATCTGACCTATGTGATTTCAGTTAGTAACATTTAGCCTTGAGGTAGGACAAGACAGGGAGTTAAGAAACTACAATAGGAGGAACAGTGGCTCAGTCCAGTTGGAAAACCACATCCCCACTCGATTAGCATTAGTACAACAAATGCAATTCCTGGGTGGGGCCATGTAGGATTGTCTTCCTTCCTTTTTTTTTTTTTTTTTTTTGATACTTTATTTACATTTCAAATGTTTTCCCCTTTCCAGGTCTCCCCTTTGGACCATCCCCCCTCCCTCTGCCTCTAAGAGGGTATTCCCCCACCACCACCCCACCCACCCACTCCCATCTTTCCTCCCTGGCATTCCCTTATACTGGGGCATCTAACACCCTCCTCCCACTGATGGCCAACAAGACCCTCCTCTGCCACATATGTGGCCAGCACCATGAGTCCCTCCATGTGTATTCTTTGGTTGGTGGTCCAGTCTCCAGGAGCAGGGGAGGGATGCAGGGGTGGGGGGTCAGACCAGTTGACACTGTTGCTCCCTCCATGGGGTTGCAAACTCCCTCAGCTCCTTCAGTTCCTTTTCCAATTCCTTCATCTGGGACCCCATGCTCAGTCCAATGGTTGCTGTGAATTGAATCTTGGGTATTCCGAACTTTTGGGCTAATATCCACTTATTAGTAAATATATACCATGTTCGTTCTTTTGTAACTGAGTTACCTCACTCAGGATGATATTTTCAAGTTCCATCCA
>CM052704.1:5619019-5635142 GCA_028551405.1 Uromys caudimaculatus
TCTTAGCCATTCTGACTGGTGTGAGATGGAATCTCAAGGTTGTTTTGATTTGCATTTCCTTGATGACTAAAGATGCTGAACATTTCTTTAGGTGCTTCTCAGCCCTTTGAGTTTCCTCAGTTGAGAATTCTCTGTTTAGCTCTGTTCCCCATTTTTTGATGGGGTTATTTGGTTCTCTCCAGGCAGCCACTTGACTGTTAAATACCAGACTAATTAATATATGATTAGCATTACTATTAAGCAAATCTCTACCTTGCAGTATAAAATAACAGTACTTTTAAACCCTCATTGTCAAACTTGTAGGGGGAATTAAGGGAAGATCTAAACTCAAGTTCCAGGAAACTACATCTCCATAACAGAATAATGACACCACTTTCCACTGGATTTATTAAAAATCCAGGTTCCAAAGAGCCTCAAGCAGCTGCCCATCCTCTTGTCTGCCTATCACCATGTCTTGAGATTTTATTTTTCTATGCCTAATAAACTTAAACTCTTTTCAACTCCCCTTGTGACTATCTCTGAATTCTTTCTCTAACAATACCAAGAAACATTTTGTAGAAGGAAATGAAGAGACAAGAACTAGAAAGGCATTGAAACTTTTTTACATTAATTCCTGTCACCTAAACAGATAGACAGAATAATTTATTTTTAATTCAATTTGTTTTCACCTTAATTGCTCATCTCAAACTTTTGAATCACATTCTTGAGACATGTTACAGATATATTGCATATGATCTACACAAGCACATGTGCATGCACACATGCACACACCGACACGTTATGCGATGAAAGCATGTTATAAAGAGAAATACTGCCACACAGCTTGAGTTTGGTTTACACTGTATTTACTGTGCGTTTAAAGAGTTTTTCTGGTTTTTTTTCTTTCCAGATGAGATAATTCCCTGGGCACAGACAAGGTGCCCCTACATGCTCTGTTTTCTGCAGAGCTATCACAGGTGCATGCATATGACATTTGCAAGATCCAGTTCCTATTTATAACAGATCTCTACAATTGCCTCCTCTGCCACTACCTTTTCTCCTTTCCTTGTACATAAGGAGAATGTTCCTACTCCTCAGATCCTTATTTCTGTTGCATCCGAAGATGCTCTTATGATGCTTTGAAGCTGCCACTGATGTTCTGGTTTGGAGAGAACACAGCAGAAGCACCGTGTTCCACCCTGCTGGCCCTCTCATGTACATGGAGCAAAGCCCTGGACATAGACAGCAGCTTTCTGTGATTTAGAAACGTAAAAGGACAGAGCTAGCCTTTTATGTTGACTGCAGGACAAGCCTGAACTTTCACTCCTCTTTCTTGTTGTTGTTCATTATTTTCATTTTTGGATAAGGTAGCTTTTCCTCCAAATTTTCAGTTTTACCTTTGTAGTTTCTTTCATCTTCAGGGATCAGTACAATGATGTAATAGAATAGAGAAAAACATGGCAGAAAAGCACGACAGAGTGTGGTTACAAAGATTGGTTTTAAATAGATTCTAGGGGTAAACTGTCTGAAAGAGTAGTGTGTGAGCCGAAGTGATATACCACCCAAGTAAGGAACTGACATAGGGTAAGGAAAACCTTCCTCTCACCTCTGAAAACACAATAAGCAAGTCTTGAAGTAAATTGACAGAATTGTCTATATGTATCATACAGGGAAATAGGTAAGTACATCAAAATCCAACAAGACTTCCAAGTCTATATATCATTACTAAGAAGAGAGAAGAAGCACCTGTTGAAAATTTATAGAGATGAAAGGACCCAAAGAACAGATAACCTGGGACAGATTGCTTTGGCTCTGGGTGTCATTTCAACTTTGCTTCAAGTTTATCTTCCTTCATGGGTTATAGAGTTGGCTCATGATCATTGTCTTCCTTCTAGAAGAACACTGATAAGGAAACCTCAGAGAAAGTGCCTCCCTGGGCTTTCAAGAAGAAAAAGATGGAGATGGGGCAAAGAGGGTGAGAAGAGACCCAACACTGGCCACAAGGCTACTTTGGGGCAAATAATGAAGGCAGAGGAAAAGCAAGTTTCTTGACAGGTCAACCTAGCCTTGGAACAGCATATACAGAGAGAGACCAGAGTTGAGGGAGCATCAGAGACAGACACAGAGTGAGAGAGAGAGACCTCAGATGCAGTTCACAGTTACTTGCCTACTACTGTGATATGGTAGAAAAGTCCACTGTTTGACAGTAATCAATGTAGTAACTTCTGTTCTGCTTTGAGAAGTGTTCACGTCCTAAGATGTCATGGTTCAGCATCAGGATATCTTTTGCTCTTTGTTTCTTCCTTCCTTTCTTCTTCCCTCCCTCCCTCCCTCCCTCCCTCCCTCCCTCCCTCCCTCCCTCCCTCCCTCTTCCTTCCTTCCTTCCTTCCTTCCTTCCTTCCTTCCTTCCTTCCTTCCTTCCTTCCTTCCTTTCTTTCTTTCTTTCTTTCTTTCTTTCTTTCTTTTCCTCTCACACAGTCCAACCCTTTCCTCTCTATCCCTCCCAGTTGCCACTCCTTACCTCCCTTCCCTGAAATATCCAAACCTTCCCCCTACACCCATTTTCCTTCAGAAAAGAGCAGGCCTCCCAGGGATATCAACCAAATGTGGTATAACAAGACTAGGTACAACCTTCATATCAGGGCTGGGCCAGGCAACCCAGTAAGAAGAAAAGAGTTCAAGAATATATGAATAAAGATACTCCCAATACCACTGTTACGAGTCCCATGAAAACCACCAAGCTAACAACCATATTTGCAGAGACCCATATTGCTCAAAGTGATTCAGGCTCTATGATAGTTGTTTCAGTCTCTATGAGGCCCTATGAGCTCTGCTTAGTTTATTTTGTGAGTCCTGTTTGAGCCAAAGGCTTGGGGCTACCTTTGAATAATGATGTTGAACTACAAATCCATAAGATGATGAAGTTATAAGACAAGGCTACTGGAAAGTGATTCATTTATGAAAATGAAATTAATATGTTTATAAAGAGACTGTATAGAAGTCTCTATCCTTTCCTTCCACTAGCTAAGGCTAAAGTAAAAATGGCTGTGCCTTATATTCAGACACCAAATCTGGTGGCATCTGGGTCTCACATTTCTCAGCTTCCAGATATATGAGAAATAAAGTTCTATTTGTTATAGCCTATTCCATCGTATCTTTTCATAGTAACCTGGGCAGATACTTTAATATCTTTTGTGTGTGTGTGTGTGTGTGTGTGTGTGTGTGTGTGTGTGTGTGTGTGTGTGTATGAGTGTCCTGGAATAAGTTATACAGTGCATTTTTACCTGGTTTTCTCACTGACAGAATGAGAGTGGTAATAAAGGGACTGATGGTACTCTTTGCTTATTGTACATTTTGAAAGAACAAGCTAGGGATGGAGAGATTGCTCAGTGGTTGAGCACTGACTACTCTTCCAGAGGTCCTAAGTTCAATTCCCAGCAACCACATGGTGGTTCACAACCATCTGTAGTGGGACCTGGTGCTCTCTTCCAGTGAGTCTGAAAACAGCTACATTATACTCATATACATAAAAAATAAATAAACCTTTAACAAAATCCATTTGTTAAGGACAAGCTAATGTTTCTGAAAATGTTTTCAAATAGAAAATATGAAGAGAATATTAATATGATTTTTCTTTTAGCCAGAAAGATCTCTAAAGAAATGCATGTGCTCTTCAGAATTACCAACACATACAGGTAAATTATAATTTATCAGATGGCACAGCTATAATCATCCTGGAGCCTTAAAGCAGAAAACTTTGATGAAGTGCGGTGAGAAATGTCCCTAAAATGCAAGTTCTGTTCAGGAGAACATCACACTGGATCCTTGAAATTCTTGCCATTATGTTACTGTAACAAATTACCATAAACAAGGAGGCCCATGTCAGTCCAAAATTATTTCTCTACCAGTCCTACAGGGCAGAAATCCAAAATCAAAGGTTTACCAGATCCTTGATGTCTCTATAGGATCCTGGGAAGGATCTGCCCTGCTGCTTCTGGTTGCTGCTGGCTTAAGTAGTGCCTGGAAGTTTCATAATCTTAGCCTCTACCTTTATGTGGCTTCTTTTTCCCAGTGTTTCTTTCCTTATGCACACATTTGTCATTCAGAACCCTTACGAGCAGATGGATAAAGCTATGAAATTTGAGTTTACCCTGAAATGAGTGGGAACCTTGAATAAAAGGGTGAGATTCACATTTTTGAAAATCTTTTCTGGCTATGCAAAAGAGGTCATGAGGGTAAAATGAGGGAAAGATGTTAGAGTTTGTTTGGTTGTTGTTGTTGTCTGTGTAAGACTCTGGGGAGTCTTAACTTACCGAAGACCCTCCAAATAGACACACAGAGTTGGGGATTGATGCAAGAGAAATTTATTGATTCATCAGCATGCTGAGGTTGCTCTACATACCAAGACAGGAGAGCGACCTCGTGGAGTCCATTCAGGGACCTTATATAGGATTTTAGAGCAGCCGCCATTAGGCACAATGTGATTGGCAGAACAGTGTGTCTTTTAAACTGATTGGTCTTTAGGGAATGAGGTAGCAGGGGCTTAATCAGCCCCTCCCTTCCAGCCTAAGTGCTTTCTAACCTGTTTCTTCCATGTGCTCGGAGGGGGGGAGAGGACCCTGGTGGAATATCTCAAAGTTCCCAAGCTGACCTCTCATCTATTTGTTTGTTTTGTTTTGTCTCAGTAGCAACTATACAAAAGAAATAATACAAAAGGGGGAAAATTCATTTTAGCTTATGGTTCCTAAAGATTCACTCCAAGGTTGCGAGCCTCTGCAGCTTGGACTGGAGGGAAAGGAGAACATCACAGAAGCATGAGCACTGGAGGATCTTTCAGATCCTGGTGGCAAGGAAGCAGAGAGGATAGAGAGAGGGGTATGGCTGGATATAGTACCAAGGGTACAGAGGGCTCCCATGACCTACTTCTATCTGTGCCTTAGCTCCTAAAGCCAAGATTCTTACCAAACAGAACTACCAGCTAAGGACCTGGACTTCGACCAGAAAGTGATATGTATGTGTATGTCAGTGGTAGAGGGACATTTCATACTCAAATAAACAAAGGATCATTTATTTAATTATTGGTGGTAACAACTAAGATTATGCCAAGCACCATCTTAATGGGATTTACTTCTACTGTTATGTGGTTATCAGGAGAACCTTAGAATTGGTCACAGTTCAGATGAGATGACTGAGGGAGAGATGATCTTTGACTGTTGGGTAGGTATAAGTAGATGCAGGCAGACAGGTCAAGGGGATTGAGCCCAGAATGTGGGAACATATCAAAAAGACTATATGACCAACATGCAAGTTTTTGGAAATGAAGAATCAAGAATTTTTCCTAAGGCTGCATTAAACAAATGGAATGGGATAGGATTCTGTGGCCATAACTAGTTGTGAAGAATAGGAGCTTCCCGTTAGAAAGTTAGTGCTTCTAGAAAGTCTAAACATGATTATACTACCATATGCTATTTTATGATGAACAAGAAATATACGTTTCTTTTTTTATTATTATGCTTAATGGAGACATACCTCACCTGCTACCTGACACGAAGGGATGAGGATTTTCAAGGATTTACTAGAAATATATTTTCATTTATTAAGTTTTGTGAAAAGAACAGAACAGAAATAAATTTTCTTCTCTTTGGCCATTAGTCTGTCTTCTCTCCACCCTTTCTTTCTTTCCTCTTTCTATTTCTGCCTATATCACACATCATGTAAACCATTAATAAGGTGAAGAACCATGACAGCAAACTTCCACTTATACATACAAGGGTGAACATGAGCAGGGCCCCTTTGGGAGGGGGGTTAGTGGTTATGAGACCTTAAGTTATTTACCCTATATACAAGTTGAAGCATTCTTTCTTCTTAAATTTTCTTTGATGCCATTCATCTCATAGATGTTTGATGAGCTTCTGGTATGTGCTCCTGGGGTGTCCTGAGATATCTGATCCACTCTCAGGAAGCAATTCCATTGTCAGCAAAACTCAGCGGGCTGGTAGAAGAGTCAGACTACAGCAATTAAACCAAGCAGCCAAATGTGGCAACCTCCAGCTGCGCCTTTTGATCATAGCATTTGTATCTATTCCAGTCCATCTCCAGCTTGTTGTCATCTAGTGACCTACTTACTGTATAAAACTGGACTAAGTGAAAGTGAAAAAGAAAGTACCCATCCTTTCTTTCTCCCTGATCAATTAAATGAAATATAGGTAAAAATTTTATGAGAACCAATAAAGGGTAAGCTACACATTGCATTTGGGTCATTGAGTAGCAAAAGAAGTGAATAGTTTCTACTTATATTAAATTATTGGGACAAAAACACACCAAAAATTTTTGAAAAACCAAGCACATTGAAAATATTCCTCAAAATTATTTGTAAAATAAATTGGTAATACATCATTTTTATTAATCCTTGAGGTTTGCAATGTGATAAAGACGGTAATATCTTTCCTATCTAAAGATATTGAGGTTAAAAGACTCAGAGTAGATATCTAACAAATGTAAGCAGTATGAATTATTAAACTTGGATAAAAACCAACTTGCTGGAAATACTCTGTTTGGCTTGATAGGCTAATCTTCAAGAGATGCCTTACAGTGTGAGGTTCAGCAGCTGAAAATCATTCCAGTGTGTGGCACCCAGAGCTTTATGAATCAATATCTGTTCTGTCTGGTGCAAGCATGAGTTCACTGAATTGCTTGTTAGAAATTGGAAGCTTAGGTCCCAACAGAAGCTCTGTATTTATACCACTATGCCCTGAGGATAAGACGAAATAAACAAATAAAAAACAAAACTACTTTAAAGCTACAGAAAACAAAACAAAACTAAGAATTATTGAAAATATTCAGGTAGCATAACCAGTTAATTGCTGCTTCTGTGCTTTATTTACAAAGTGTGAGTATATTTATACACATATAAGCATTCAAAAAGTGAAAGTGAAAAGTGGACATATTAACACAGCATTGTAAGAGGAAAAGCTCATTAGTTGATAATTCTTGGGAACAATTTAATGCTAATACAAATTGCACATATTAGGACATTATTAAATCAAGTGCCATTATTTAATTATTGATTCATTACAATTGTATCCATTTGAGCTTCCATATGTTTATGGAAATTCACAAGGATATTTAGTAAAGTTTCAGTACTAATTTAAAAAAAAAAAAAAAAGAAGTGAATAGTTATGGTAAGTTCCAAACCCAAGGGCCTCAGGTGCCTATTTAACATATCAAAGCAGACATGCCTTCCAGGTTCTCCAGCAACACTCAGACCCTACCTACTACTGGGTATGGCTGGAATACCCCACCTTCAACCCTGAATTCTGCAGGCAAGGCCTTCTGCCCTTCGCCCACAGCTCTTCCCTATATAATTCAGATATTTAAGTTACTGCCCCCCCTTTTTGTACCTTTTATACCTTCAGCTTCCTGACTGTTGTTATTCTCTCTCCTTTCTCCTTCCCCTCTCCCCAAAAGGTTCAGAGTCATGTCCTTTCTGGACTTTAACAAAAGTTTCTGCCTCTCACTATGCTCTTTCACATATCTATAATAAACATTTTCCTCCACCATACCTAGGAACAGTCATGTCCTTTCCCTTTCTTTCTATTTTTTCATTCAAGATAGAAGTAAAATTATACTCTGACATGAGTGTGCATGTCTGCAATTCCAGCACATGGGAGGCAGAGGCAGAAGGATAGTTTGAAAGTCAATCAGGACTACCTAGCAAGAGCATAAGTCAAACAATATCTTCATCATCATCATCATCATCATCATCATCATCAACAACAACAACAACAACAATAACAACAACAACAACACACACACACACATCAAAAACAAAGATGAGGTGAAGTTATGTTTCTCTTGAACTCAGCAACTTCAGCATATTCTGTGTTTGGGATATATGTATGTGACTCCCCACTTACATCTCCATTGGTTTGTAGAAAGATGTATCAGACTTAGCAGCCTAAACTGACTTTCAACAACTCAACTACCAACACTATTTCTTCCTCCTTGGGTGGGAAAAGAGCACAAGCATCCACAGTTACTCAAAAGTAATTTTTAATTCTTTTCATTTCTCCACATACAAAATTAACAGTAACTTCTAGAGTCTAGGGTCTAATGAGTGAGGCCACAAAAACACACTAGATATGATGGTTGATCTTGATTGCCAACTTCATTGACTCTGGAATCAACTAAGGGACAAGCAGATCTCTGAAAGCATTTTCAGAAGGATTAACTTTTGGGAGAAAACTCTTCTCCAGCACAGGAAGAACATTTGAGAGGTGTCCCACATATGAAGCTGTCAAAGGGAGAACAGCACTGCCTTTGGTTAGTATTCCTTTGGTTCTTGCAGGTAGGGACATGTATGTCTGCTGTTCCTGCTGATGCCATTCTTCCTTGACACCCAAGTCCATCTTATATTGATTTTAATGTGAACTGAATACCAGCCACTATCCAGGAGTCCTCAAGGTCTTCCTCATCAGATTGGAACTACACAGGGATCCAGGTTCAGGGACTGAAGAGCTATTAGTTTCTGTAAGGCAAAGGACACTGGCAATAGGACAAAATGGCAACCAACAGATTGGGAAAAGATCTTTACCAATCCTATGCCCAATAGAGGGCTAATATCCAATATATACAAAGAACTCAAGAGGTTAGACTCCAGAAAACCAAATAACCCCATCAAAAAATGGGGAACAGAGCTAAACAGAGAATTCTCAACTGAGGAAATTCCTACAGCTGAGAAGCAGCTAAAGAAATGCTCAACATCCTTAGTCATCAGGGAAATGCAAATCAAAACAACCCTGAGATTCCACCTCACATGTCAGAATGGCTAAGATCAAAATCTCAGGTGACAGCAGATGCTGGTGAGGATGTGGAGATAGGGGAATACTCCTCCATTGCTGGTGGGATTGCAAGCTGGTACAACCACTCAGGAGACACTTTTCAAATACAGGGAAGGAAATGGGGATTTTTAAAAAAAGAATTTAGAATATTCTGTCTTGAGAACTAAAGTGTTTGCTGTGCCAATGCACATTAGATACATTACATAAATGGTTGATAGTTACTAGCTGGCTTAGTGGGGAGGTTTTAAGAATATTGAATTTGGAGGGGCTTACATTCAACTTGAGGTATCACTGATCTTTAGTAATAATCCTGCTGAAACACCTTGAGCTTTCCTGTATAGTAAACCTCTTGGGGCTTTATACTGTACTTAGAAAATTAAGACCTCAGTCCTTAGAAAGAACAATGTTTACAGGGGGTTTGATTTTTTTGTCACTGAATAAAAATTTTTATGACAAATATGAAGAGAGCTAGTCCCCTAAGTGTAGGAGACATAAACTAGAATAACATGTGTTCATAAGAGAAGCACCATTAAAAGGATCATTAATTTCATACCTGTGAATTTCAGGAAAATAATTTCTTTATTGAGACATAAATGATGCAGCTAAACTCAGAAAGCAGAGTATGAAGATGTGGAAATGATGCTTGCTGTACTTTGTGTTAGCGCTTCTGTTCTGGGTAAGGTATAATGGAGGGCGTTATGTTAAAGAGTTCAAGACGATACCCACCAGGAAAAATAGACAATTGTGTAAGTCCAAGCTACATGGAGGCCAGTAGAAGGAAGCTACTGTAGTGACTAAAACCCCCAAGAGGCTATAACAAGAAGGAAGTATCTGCAGGAACCAGACTGGCAATGTGCCTTACAGCAAATGAAATACTCCTGAGGGTGCAAGAGGAATTCTGGGTTACAATGGACCCTCTCTGCTTTTGTGTTCACTTTAATCTCTAGCTTTCCTCCTCAAGCTTCATGAGTCTACAAATACACTTATCTTCAACAGGAACTCCTTCATATCTCATAAAAGCAAGACAATCTGAAAACACAGAGCACCCAGTTTATAAAGAATGACGGACATAATAGCATTAAGCTTTGGGATACTTCTAGGCATGATGTGATATGGGACTCAAGTGTCCCTTTTCTGATTTTGAGGCTTTAAGAACACCAATTATTTTAACTCATTATTTTAGATACATTTTGAAGACTTCATGACCAGTTTCTTAAGAGTATCAGTTGTTTTGGTCAATTAAAATTACACTTACATTTATCATTATATTGTGTCATTTTCCTGTTGATTAAAAGTAGATTTAGGTAAATTTCAATACTTTTACTCATGCTGAGATGACATATAAGTTAGTTCCACTAAACACGCCAAGGTAGAAAACCAAAAACCACAAAAGTTCAGCATATCAAATCTCATTCCACCAACTTTGTTTCAGGGCAATTAACCAGGCAGTCAGTAAGAGTTTCAGATGGCTTCTCTGGTATGCACCACCTTCTAGGGCTTTGTTTCAGGAGCGATTTCCTCATTGATGTGAAATGGTCTACTATGATTATTCCAAAGATGATATGTGGAGGTGTGAAGGACCTTAAATGTACTCTTAGTGGCCCAGAAGGCATGACATCTCAGAAATATTTACCACCCTGGCAATATATTTATGTGTTGGGAATTGGTTGTAATGCTTTGTCTTATTTTAGCTCCCAAAAGCCGTGCACTTCCAGACTGAGGGTCATTGCCCAGAGCTGGCTTTGATTGATAATAAATATTGCCATACAGCCAGTTTCTGGGCATGGAGACAGGGCAGGACACTTAGATTGCATGGGCAAGTGACCAAGAGAGGGGAAGGAGACCGAAAATCATCAAGACAAGGAAGCAGAAAGATGAAACTTAAAGGCCCATTGGCCCTAGGGGCCACATCCCTGATTGGGTCTCGGGTAGCAGAAATGAAATATAGATTTTAAAAGATGATAACTAATGAATACTGGAGAGGAAGGTTTGCTAGCCATGGGGAGGTTTAGAAGTGGCCAGTCCTTGAGCTAGTCGAGGAATATCAAAATTAGTTGGCAAATGTGTGTCTTTCATTCGCAAATCCAGAGAGTTCTTGGGGAGGTGCAGCAGACACTTGACCCGCTAGGAGCCAAAGTGGTTTAACAAATTTGCTGCTACACTTATGCCCTCTTTAAAATTCTTCTTTTAGAGAACTTGCAACATATCTCAGATGATTGGCATAGAATGTCCCAGCAGATAAAAAGATCCACAGCTGAGGTTGTTGTTTCTTTCTACAGCTAAGTATATTCACACACTCTATCTATCCAGCCCCCATTCGAAGTTTCTGGGGATAGTGACTTTTAAAATCTCATTCATAGATTTATAATTGATCTTAAAAAACATAGTGTCTTACTGTAGGTAATTTTAGAAAGAAAGTTCTCTCAGATCTCTACCTTCTAACTAGTGTGCATATAAGACCTCTGGCTTCTGGCAAGGTCACCCTACTCATGGGTGTGAGAATGCTTCCTCCCCGTCTCTCTCCTCTGGGTGTGGTCCAATCTACCCCTGGGCATTAAGGCAACATGACATAAGAATATATTTTCTAAATTTGCATAAAATGAGAACTTCACAGATGGGCAGCACATGCTTCCCATAAGTCCAGTGTGAAAATGGCTTGATAGCACTTGTCGCTACACACACTCTTTCCACATTTCTGGCACACACACATCTTAAACAAACAGGAATTGCGACAAGCAAAACAGATGGGCAACAAAAAAAAGTTTCCAAGGCACGCTTCCCAAAATTCTCCCTTGAACATGAGACTGTATCACTTGTCACAATAAATCTGAAAGTAGTTTGGGTATTAACAGACAGCCTTTGCTGAGGGGAAAGCTTAAGATATTCATTTCCATAACTCAGGGGGAAATGTTGAAAACACCTTTGCCTCCCCTGATTATGGAGAGACAAGCTCCTGTCCTCTCACATATCGGGTGGCTTGCTAATTGTGTAGGAAGTTTTCTCTGGTATCTTCTGTTTTTTCACTATACCAAAATAGATGTGGTATAACTAGAGAGCAGAAGGGGGCTAAAGCATATTTCCTACTCTCTACGCTGTCAAAAATGGTTCTTGACTTGCTTATCTGAAGCTCTGATGAATCAGGTAGCTACCTCCCAGTTTCCCACATACCCATGCTGAAAAATAAGACATCATTATAGCTCTATTACCATCACTAAATTTTTAAATTTTCTTGGAATGAAATTGAAAGAATAGTGGATGGGAAATCATGAAACCAAGACTTTGGTCCTCCACTTAACAGAAGTTCACTCACATCAACTTAGCAAGTCCGTAGAGCTCTCTGGACTTACATTGTACCTAGTTAATGAGTCCATCAACCCATTACTACTGGTATTACTTATAATTATTCTGGTATAATTATTACTGACATTACTTTAAACCCAAATCTTCATGGAAATCAATGGTCTGTGCAATTACGACTGTTATTCTAGACACTGATTTCTCTGGGTACCAGGTCAAGGTCACAATGCCTCAGTTATGGAAGCCTGCAGAGGCCAGAGAAGGTAAGAATACTGTTAAGGACGCACTCTAGAGCAAATACATTTAACTTTTGTGGAACTTCAGCTTTTCATAGTGCTCACGTCTTCTGATGTGAAACAGTGCCGTGTATCAGTTCCCTCTATCCACAAAGCATGTCAATCACATCACAGCTCAGCAGTATTCTTTGTAAAGGCTGAATTTGTTCAACTAAGATTTTGACACATCAAAACAAAGTATTTTGAACTCTAAAACCCAAAACTGTCAGTAATTTCTCAAAAGAGTCACTTCTGTAAGAATTTCTTTTTAATGACCTTCTTATAGTAAGCCACTCGATACACATACGTTTACAACTTCAATAAATGAAATGAGAGAGCTAATGTTACCAGGCACTAGGAGCTAGTGTTCCAGGCACTGTCCTGAGCACTTACCCTTTAAATCCATGTAGGAAACCCATGGGATAGGAGCTAGTGTTCCAGGCACTGTCCTGAGCACTTACCCTTTAAATACATGTAGGAAACCCATGGGATAGATGTCATAGTCACCTCCATTTTACACAGCACAATATGAAAACAGAAGGAACAAGGCCAGTTGCACAGAGGAGAAGCAAAGCTGGTTACAGATTTTTTTCTGAGAAAATTAATAGTCTAGGTAAATTCTGTTGTTTTGATTTTTTCTTTTTCATTGTATTTCCAGCTTATTTTATGTCATAATTATACGGTGAAAGTGAAATCGATTTCCGTTATTCAAACTGTGAGTTTTCTAACATATCATGACAGTCAATAAGAAATCTGTTGCTGAAACTGAAGCCTCTGGATTCATCCATGTTCTGTTATCAAAAAAGGAAACTCATCCCTTTACTAATTAAGGACAGGAAATTTATTTTCATGGTTGTTGCTGTTATTGCATGATTATTATTGATGTGTGTGTGTGTCTGTGTGTGTACGTGTGTGTATGTGTGCGTGCACATTGCTAAGATGCTCACATGGAGCCAGAGGACAACTTCATGAAGGTCATTCTTTCCTTCTACCATTTGGACTCTGGGAACGGAACTTGGGCCACCACACTGGGTTAGCAGCAAGCTCCATCACCCTCTAAGCTATCCTGTTGGCCCTGTTTTGTATTTTGAGACAGGAGCTCATGTAACTCAAGCTGTCCTTAAACTCATTACATAGACAAGGAAAAGGTACCCTTGAGCTCCTGTGCTTTCTGCCTGTGCCTGTTGGTATTATTTTGTTTTGCTTTTTTTTTTCCACACAAAGATTCACTATGGAGCCCAAGCTAACCCAGAACTCTTATCAGTCTTCTTGCTTCATTTTCAATGCTGGGATTACAGACATGTGCTGTCACACAACATTTTGTCTGTGTGTGTGTGTGTGTGTGTGTGTGTGTGTGTGTGTGTGTGTGTGTGTGTTAATGGTATGCAGCAATAAAGGCAAATGAAATCTTTAGTTCTTATATAATATTTAATATAATTTTGGCTAAAAATCTTCCTTTTCAGAAGGCAGTTTGTTATGGTAGTGTGAAATAAATTTATCTTGCTAGTAAGTATGGAGCATACTGTAGTTAGGAATAAGAAATATGAAGCTAATCTGAACAAGACATGTGACATGGGCAACCTGCCGGGTGGGAAGTCTACCCACTGACTGTCAGCAGTTAATCATGGAGATCATTAAACAGTCTGGAAAAAACACACACTTTTTGTAACATGGATTTCTAAAGCCATCAAAATTATAACACTCAAATTTTTGATGTTTTCTGAAGTCATCTT
The DNA here is from genome assembly GCA_028551405.1 of Uromys caudimaculatus. NCBI lineage: Eukaryota > Metazoa > Chordata > Mammalia > Rodentia > Muridae > Uromys > Uromys caudimaculatus. The sequence goes on from CM052704.1 coordinate 5,633,144, forward strand.
TTTTCCCAACCTACCAGGTTAATCTTCTAAACTCTGAATTTACCCTCAAAGTTACTTGTGAGAAAATATCAGTGTGACATCATGGTCGGCCCTTGGGAACAAATTCCAATAATTCAGAACACTATGGTGGAATCTTTCCTTCCTGTTTGCAGGAAAAGGCAAGCTCAGGGAGCCAAATCCCTCATCCAGATAATTAGCAACTCTCCAATCTGTTAATTGAGGACATGTGTGCCAAACTTTCTTGGCAACCTCAGTCAGACAGTTGTAGGTGGTCAGTCCGTCAGTCACAGTTGAAGAGTGCCAGAGTGTGTTCGGCCCTGCATTAAAACTCAGCATTAAAGACAGATCTGATGCGCTCTTTGACTTGAAAAAAAATAAATGTGCTAAATTGTTTGGAAATTGGCTCTTCTCAGTCCTAATTTGGTGAGGCGAAGAAGAACGTGATTTCATTAACCCTATCTCCTTCCATAATCTTCAATGGAAAAATTACTTCCTTCTCCATTTTCACTAACAATTTGGAGGAAATTCCGAGAACTGGGTACAGTTCTGTCTAAATGCAGGTGACTAAAAAGAGAAGGACATGAATGCTAATGTGAGAAAACGGAACCTGGCATGGGACCATCCACAACTGGAGTTATCCAGAACATTCCTCCAGTTTCTAGCATATTTCTACAGATCTACATGTAGTTTCTTAATCCTTTCCCAGTGCTCATGCAGAGACACCATGTAAGTAACACAATTTTGATTAAAAATAGTGGGAGGATGAACAACAGAACGAGGAGGAGAAACACTAGGTGAGGTAGAGCAAATACCAAGAGAGGCACATCAAACAGTCTGTGAACCCAAGGCCATGCAGAGAGAAATAATTATTTGATTTTGGGTGTCCAAAAAAGAAATGAATATATGTCTTGACCCAAAAAAATCTGAACGTGTGTCTGTGAGTGCTGTGTAAACCCCCGAAGCCAGAGGAATAGCTTACTATCCTGCTCTATTCCTTGACACTTTATTCTACTGAGATGAGATCTCTGGACTTGGAGTTAGATCAGTAGCCAATACACCCAAGCAGTCTTCCTTGTTGGTGTCTTGATGTTGTCTGCTTCCAATATCACTAGGGTTAGAGCTGTATGCATTTGTGGGTGCTTAGGTAAACGTGTATCTTAAGCACTCCTACCTAAGCCACCTCCCAGCCACAAAACATATTGTTCCCATAAATAAAGTGTGCATTCCTTGGTTTTAAACTGTTTTCTACTATTTAAAAATGTACCCACTCAGTTTGAGTTGAGCTCACAATAGAAAAGAAAGAAAGCATAGGCGTTAAACACTCTGAAGGCAAGTTCAGGGTTAAAAACTCTTTGAGCAAGCACAGAATTCCTGCTTGCAAATTGTGGGGGACAAAAATGTTCTGTGGCTCTGCAAATATTGGACAGTCATTGTGAAGCAATGTGCATTTAAGGTTTTCAAAATTAAGTTCAGTTTTAGTGAGCTGCAATTCGCTAGGAGAACATGTTTGTGAAACATGGGAAAAGTGAGTAGGATTCAGGCACAACTTATGTGCATGTGAATACCTCAGCTGTAACACATTTGAAGGATTTTTTTTTAGTGTGTTGTTAGCTACTTTACAGTTTAAAAAAATAGTACTTGACATTTGAAAGTGAAATGATATGTGCAAAACATTAGTCAGATGGAGCGTCTCGCTTTGTGAATGAACTGTGTGTAGTCTGAACAAACTAGATCTAAGGCTGGGTAGCATCAGCCCATCAGTCCATGGACATAAACCACACAACCATAGTACCTGGTACTTTAACCTCATTAAACTGCCCAAATCAGAAATGCGTTGATAATAAGAGCAGCTTAAGAATATACCTTCTTCTCAGCACCTCATGGGACCTTCTCCAAAATTGACCATATAATCGGTCACAAAACAAACCTCCACAGATACAAGATGATTGAAATAACCCCATGCCTCCTATCAGATCACTACAGTTTAAGGCTGGTCTTC
>CM052704.1:5635642-5657892 GCA_028551405.1 Uromys caudimaculatus
ATCAGAGGAATGGATACAGAAAATGTGGTACATCTACACAATGGAGTACTACTCAGCTATTAAAAACAATGACTTAATGAAATTTGCAGGCAAATGGATGGAACTTGAAAATATCATCCTGAGCGAGATAACTCAGTCACAAAAGAAGGAACATGGTATGTACTCACTGATAAGCAGATATTAGCCCAAAAGTTCAGAATGCCCAAGTTTCACTTAACAGTAACCACCAGACTGAGAGTGAGGTCCCAGATGGAGGAGTTGGAGGAAGGTCTGAAGGAGCTGGGGGAATTTGCAGTCCCATGGAGGGAGCAAGAGCGTCAATGGGCCTGACCTCCCCCCATGGTCCTGGAATTTGGACCACCAACCAAACAATACACATCTATGGACTCATGGTTTGGACCACATATGTAGCAGAGGATTACCTCGATCGCCATCAGGGAGAGAGGAGAGGCCCTTGGGCCCGAGGATGTTAGAGGCCCCAGTAAAGGGAAATGTCAAGGGGGGAATATGGGGATGGGTGGGCGGGTGGGTGGGAGGTGGACTTCCCTCATAGAGGCGGGTTGGGGAGTGGATGGGGGTTTCCAAAGAGGAGACCCAGAAAAGGGGAAACATTGAAAAATAAATAAAGTATCAAAAAAAAAAAAAAAAAAAAGAGCATCTTACTAAGGAAAAGGAAGGAAAAACTCAGAGAAGGAAATTCTGATCTATTGTGATAATCTTAAACTTGAGTAAGAGAAGCCCTAAACCTCTCTGTGTTATGTGTCTTGTTCACATTAGGACTTGCAGCACACAGTAAGTACACAATAAATGTCTGTTGGAACAAACCTGGTGCCGTGGGAAGAAACCCCATGTGTCTATCCCAGGCACTGAGGTTCTGGGTGGGACAGGAGACACGTGGGAAGTGGCCAAGTGTCTTCCCACACAGCCCAACGGGCAAGTGGGGGCTGTGGGAAACCTTTGCAGGCCCTGCCCGTGGGTGGAGGAGGGAGCCATTTCCAGGGAAGGCTGGGCAGGCATCTCCGTATGTTCTCTAGCCATCTCCGTGGGTTCTCTATCCTGGACACCGCAGTCGCTGCAGGGTGTTGAAGACAGGCTAGCCAGAGCACAGCTGGGATTCCTGCCAAGTCTCAGTTTCTGCAGTTTGGGGTGCCCGGCTAGCTGCTTAGGCTTGAGTGAGTGGGTACCATGTGGGAGTGCTGGGAAGCCCTCGGTGAGAGATTAGACACAACTCCTAAATCGACGGCTGGATCTCTTGCTTCCCACAGCAGGTCCAGATGAAGAGACAGTCCATAATTATAAGACATTTATTTTTATCGTGTGGAGTGGCCTGGATGGAATTGTATTTCTACCCCTCTGGGAGAGGTGAGGCAGATATAGTAACTGGGAAGGGGCGTGGCTAAGCCTCTAGGTGTCTCCTTAACTTGGGGATGACTTGGGGCTATATGGCCACGCCTCTACCTGAAGTGGGGTGGTATGTGACCGTGACTGGAGCCAAAAGCCTCCCGGGAGCATTGGCATAACGTTTTTCTGTCCCTTTCGGATAGTTCTGCTGGGTCGCCCAGATTTTATGCCTGTGCTCAACCGGATGCCAGATTGCCTGTCACAGGTCACTGCCCCACAAATGTCCGTAGGCTTTGAAGTCTAAATCCCTGTTCAGGTTTATTTGGATCCTTTGTTAGAAAGAAACTCTAATGCTTTCATGTCTAAAACCTTTCCAGTAGAAAAAAAAAGAGATTTTATCCTATCTTCACACCAGAGAGTCGAGGATATAATCATTTCCTTTTCTGACTAGCATTTCACAATTTGGAGTGCAGAAAATAGAGCATGGGAGTTTATTACATCAATACTCTGAAACTACATAGGCACAATGACACAGGAAATTCATGCAGCAGTCAAAGTAGTAATTTCTAGGTCCATAAAATGATGATGAATCCTTATACCCAGATTACATCTGATAATTAATTCTATTCAGTCAGTTGTCACATATGTTAATGAACTAATATAATCTCTCATGACATTTGTGATGAATTTTGAAATGTGTTTATGACAGCAACCCCTCTTTTTCCTCTTCTTCCTCCTCTTCTCTTCCTCTCCCCTTCTCTTTCTTTTAAGTAGTGTCAAGATGTTTTAGCCAAAATATTTTCAAATTAGCAAATAATTCTATGATAAATTAATTATAAAATGCATTTTTTACCTCAGCAAGACATTTTCCTGATTTATTTCTTTTAAATTTGCATTAAGTAGACACTTAGGAGACCTTTCTAAATTCAAAAGTCTGCTGAGATGCCACAACATGCATACCATCCCAGCACAGCAGTTGGGCAGGTTCTTATACGTACTGGTTTTCAAAATAGGCTATGTGAGGCTATCAGGTCATGGGGTATCTTCTGCATATTTCATCATATTGGTAGAAAACCAATATACCAAATGGATACCCCACTCTCTGTGGCTCACTGTAATGACAGGCTGACTCCCTGTCCATAAGATACACCCTAGAGCTACGCTATTGTGAGACATATTTATGGACAATGAGAGATGTCCTCTTCCGTACAATACTGGAAAGAGTTGGCCATCTTAATCTACAGATTACACATCACTGATTTTAGCCAATTGTAGATGAAAAGCATTAAAAGGACTGGGGAGATGGACAACTAGGAATGGCGCTTGCTGTGCATGTATGAGGACTAGAGCTAGGGGACCTGGAATCCGTGTAAGTGCTGGGCTGGTGTGGTAGCCCACATGCAATCTCAGCACAAGGAAGGAAGAAATAGGGCATCCTCAGAGAAAATTAGCTAGCTAGATAGCAAAACTGAAGAGTTCCAGATTCAGCAGAGACCTTAATAATGTATATATTGTGGAAAGCTATTGAAGAAGACAGTCTCTGTCAACTTCTGGCCTCCACACACCCATGCACACACTGCACACAATGCACCCCCCTCACCCCCAGATAATATAAAAAGAACTCTACCTATATATACAGGCACTTTTGTTGTCATAATTCATAAACTGTGCAGTATTATAGCAGTTTGCTCAACAATAACATGCTAGAAGATGGTATGGCTAATACAAATATTTAAAGGTATATCAGAGAGTGGTGTAAGTTGCGTGTAAAACTACACTGTTTCTCATAAAGAATTAGAGCATCTGAAGATTTGGTGTCTGTGGGTGTCCTATGACTAGTTACAAACAGACATTATGGGATGAGTATATGAGTCTAGCTACATATGTGTAAATCAGTAATCATCCATAACCCTTGAACTAATTCCCTTCCTCAAAATGTGTGTTTCTAAGTAGTATGCCTCGAATCAGTTTAAGGTGTTTTTTTTTTTTTTTTTTTTTTTTTTTTTTTATTGCCCTGAACAATGCCAAACTATTTCTTTAAGGCTGCCATAATAAAGTACCATGATACTAAAATTTAAAACAACAGTGCTTTGTAGCTTTAACCTCCCACAGCCACAGCTAGAAATCTTGAACCGAGGATTTCACTATGGCTATGCTCCTTCTGATACTTGTTCAGTAAGTTTTTTCCTTGCCTCTCTCCAACTTCTAATGGCTTCCTGACTGTCTTTGGTATTCCTTGGCTGTCAGTTGCATAATTCTTACCTCTTCTTTCATCTTTCCTTGGAGTGTTTTTCCATGTGTCTCTGTCTATACACAGCTGGGTCCTTATAATGATACAAGTTATACTGAACTATAGATTCATACTCCTCAGGGAAACCTTATTACATTCTGTATTCATAGATTCTACCAATGGAATTTAAAAGTGTCAAATAAAAGCATTGTCATGCACAGATTTTTCTTGTTAATATTGCTTAAACAATTCAGTGCAGATTTACATAGTGTTAAGTAATATAAGTAATACAGAGGTGACATGGTAGAGGTTGTGTCTATACTATGTGTGGACACGTAAGGCACTTGAGGATCTGTGGGGTTTTTTTTGTTTGTTTTGTTTTGTTTTGTTTTGGCAGTTTTGGATCTGTAGTTGGAGTTTAATGTATATTTTACTGCAGACAATTTACTTTTTAATCTGTGGTGTTGAGATTTTGATTAGATTAATCCAAGTATGAATAATGGACCCCTTTGTTAGAAATATAAATATCACAATGAAGACAGTAAAAAGTGATTAAATGCTAAGTAACTGATCAAGAAACAATGAATAAGACCAAGATTTTTCTAAATAAAAAAAAAATTAACTTCTGAAAAGAAAACACAAGACTAGTTTTTACCTCAACATACAAAGGAATGAAACTGGGAATTACTGGGGCCTTTCTGCACAGGTTCTCTTACTGAACACTTGCCCATACAAAAGGCTGGGAGTCTGGGCTAAAAAAAAGGAAACAACCAAAGCATGTGTGCTATAGACTATTCCCTGCCTGACACTCAGTGGTGACTGTGGAGAACTGCAGCTTTTGACCTGTGGACTTAATAACGCAGGACTTGGTGAAGCAAACACGAATCTTTGTGAGTTATTGTTCTTCATATCCAGAGTACTTTTCTTATTCAAGAACCCAAATAATTTGCCAAGAACTGACCCCAGAGACCTGAAAGATGGATCATGGAAGCATGGCCCAGTTAGTATGTGGTGACTGTTACAGGAAACACCAAGCACATTCTCCTATTCAGTCATGTACTGTCATTTCACTTTTCTCCTCTGAATCTTGCATGGGTGATATAATAAAATCAGCACGACGGGGTAAAATCTGGGCAGGAACTTAACAACAACAACAACAACAACAACAACAACAAAAATCCAAATGGGACTATTAACAGGTATATTTGTGGGACATATTTGATAACCCAAATTGAAAATAAATTATTCACTTCTTTATCCAGAAATTCCACCTCTATGTATCTATTTTTACGAAGGAATAATTTCTCCAGTAAAATACATCTAGGAGTTGGGTAGAAAAATAAACATCATATCATTTGTTTTTAAAATTGGGGTGGGGAAAAAAAGAAGAAGTGTTTCTTTCCAGTTAATTTTTATTGAAATTATTATATGTCATGGAAAAATGGAGTGTGTGTGTGTGTGTGTGTGTGTGTGTGTGTGTGTGTGTGTGTGTGTGTTGCATACCCAAGGCTTTGATATGCTAGACTAATGTTTTCCACTGCACTATACCCACAGCACTTCATACATATTTAACAACAAAAAATATAATCAGACATAACCAAAAATTTTTAAGAGAAAGTTTGTATAAAAATGTTGTAGTTCAAGAAAATAATTCTAATGTGTTAAACATCAAGATATTAACAATAGTTTTATCCAGGGAGTGACATTATGAGTTAAACTACTATCATGATAAAAACTTTGTTATAAAGATTTTTAAAAAGTCATGCTCTAATCCTACCACTCTGAAAGATGAAGAAGGGGAATTATGAGTTCAATGCCAGTTTGGTCTTTAGAAGCCAAAAAACTAAAAATGTGTGGAAGGAAGGAAGGATGTATGGGGCACAGAGGTCCTTGTGCACACAGATAAATTCTAGAGAAACAAGGAATGCTAAATGTGCTGTTATCCATTCAAAAGAAGAAATAGATAATCTGTTTCTTCTGCTTAGAAGGCTTAGAACAGAGGTGGTTAATAGCGCAGTTACCTCTGCAGTCTCTGTATGACCAAGATCATACCTGGCTTCCCCAGACTGTTATGTTTATCTGAGCCATCAGCTGCAGACCTTTATCTTGATCATTGTCTCTCAGTAAATAGAACTAGTCATTATGGGAGATGTCACATGTGCTTTTACAAATGGGAGCAGAGGTGATTAATATGTTGGTGACCTTTGTGCTATCTCTATGACAGAAATCACACAAGATCTTTCCCAAGATGTTTAAGCGCTTATATGTAGTCAATCCAAAGAACCCAGTGTTTATAAGCGGGGCTAAGGCCCTTATCATAGAAGATAAGAAAATTCATGTAGAAAAGAGCTTTCACCAAGGCCAAATGTGTATCTCGCTTAGTCTCAGATGACATGATTTTTGTCACTAGGGCTTTTAGAGATCTGCTCATCCTCTCCACATGGTCTGTCCTTTGGGATTGTAAGGAGTACCAAAGGCATGATCAATTTTCCAGCAGGTCAGAAACTCAGCAAGTTACCTCACTCCGGATGATATGAATTTCATGAAGTCATTGTTTTTAATAGCTGAGTAGTATTCCATTATGTAAATATACCACATTTTCTGTATCCATTCCTCTGTTTAGGGACATCTGGGTTGTTTCCAGCTTTTGCTTATTATAAATATGGCTGCTTATGAACATAGTGGAGCATGTGTCCTTATCACATGTTGGAGCATCTTCTGGGTATATGCCCAGGAGTGGTATAACTAGGTCCTCAGGTAGTATTATGTCCAATTTTCTGAGGATCTGCTAAACTGATTTTTAGAGTGGTTGTACGAGCTTGCAATCCCACCAGCAATGGAGAAGTCTTCCTCTTTCTCCACAGCCTCGCCAGCATCTGCTGTCACTTGAGTTTTTGATCTTAGCAATTCTGACTGCTGTGAGGTGGAATCTCAGGGTTGTTTTGATTTGCATTTCCTTGATGACTAAGGATGTTGAACTTTTCTTTAGGTGCTTCTCAGCCCTTCGAGTTTCCTCAGTTGAGAATTCTCTGTTTAGCTCTGTTCCCCATTTTTTAATAGGGTTATTTGGATCTGTGGAGACTAACTTCTTGAGTTCTTTGTATATATTGGATATTAGCTCTCTATCTGATGTAGGATTGGTAAAGATGTTTTCCCAATCTGATAGTCGCTGTTTTGTCCTATTGACAGTGTCCTTTGCCTTACAGAAGCTTTGCAATTTCATGAGGTCCCATTTGTCCATTCTTGATCTTAGAGTATAAGCCATTGGTGCTTATACTCAAGAACTTTTCCCCTGTACCCATGTGTTCGAGACTTTTCCCCACTTTCTCTTCTATTAGATTCAGTGTAACTGGTTTTATGTGGAGGTCCTTGATCCACTTGGACTTGAGCTTTGTACAGGGAGATAAGAATGGATCAATTTGCATTCTTCTACATGTTGACTTCCAGTTGAGCCAGCATTATTTGTTGAAAATGCTGTCTTTTTTCCAGTGGATGGCTTTAGCTCCTTTGTCAAAGATCAAGTGACCATAGGTGTGTGGGTTCCTTTCTGGGTCTTCAGTTCTATTCCATTGATCCACTTGCCTGTCACTGTACCAATATCATGCAGTTTTTATCACTACTGCTCTGTAGTACAGCTTGAGGTCAGGGATGCTGATTCCTGCAAAATTTCTTTTACTGTTGAGAATTGTTTTTGCTATCCTGGGTTTTTTGTTATTTCAAATGAATTTTAGAATTGCTCTTTCTAAGTCTATGAAGAATTGAGTTGGAATTTTGATGGGGAATGCATTGAATCTGTAGATTGCTTTCAGCAAGATGGCCATTTTTACTATGTTAATCCTGTCAATCCATGAGTATGGGAGATCTTTCCATCCTTGGGGTCATCTTTGATTTCTTTCTTCAGAGACTTGAAGTTCTTGTCATACAGATCTTTCACTTGTTTGGTTAGAGTCACACCAAGATACTTTATATTGTTTGTGACAATTGTGAAGGGTGTCGTTTCCCTAATTTCTTTCTCAGCCTGTTTATCCTTCGAGTACAGGAAGGCTACTGATTTGTTTGAGTTAATTTGATATCTGGCCACTTTGCTGAAGTGCATGGAGGATACTAGGAGGAAAGGGGAGCTGATATGGACTGTAAAGAGAAAAATAAATAAATAAATATATTTAAAAACAAAAATCTTAAAATCTCAAGGTATTAAAATTTTTATATTTTTCTTTTATTAAATTCATATTCTTTTCATACATTATATTCACATTCATACATACACAGTTACACACACACACACACACACACACACTCACACACACACACACAGAGGAATCCTCTAAAAACATAAAAATGGAAGCTATAAGTTATACCCAAAGAACCTGTAAGATTGAAATATATTAATTAAATAAAAATGCCCTGGCTCAACAGTGCAAGACAAAGAGCCCCCAAAGATGCTGTTGAGCTTGTTTCCTGTTGACCGTCTACTTGAATATGGTCTTACCCTTAAGAGTGTTTTCTTCTCCAGTGAGTTTCTCTTGGAGAAAACTAACTTTTCATTTGCACGTGGTTATTATTGACTGGTGATAGTTTCTGGGTTAGAGATAGGAATATATGCCAACTTCTCCTTTCATCTATAGGATCCCATCTGGTGTATTCCCATTCAATCCCTGTGCATGCTGCCTCTGTCTCTGTGAGTCTATATGTGTCAGTAGTGCTGTGTCTAGAAGGCCTTGTTTCTTTGGTTTCCTTCACCATCTCTAGCTATAACTAAGAGCAACCTGAGGAGTCTTACAGAAACCTAGTATGGTAGAAACTTCCTAAAATATTTATGTATATGAAGTCAATCTAGTTGAAATTCTCAAATAATGGGGGAAACAGAGACCTAACTGGATATCTCTTGGCACCAAATGAAGCTTACAGTACTAAGAATAAATTATATCAAATTAAATCATTGGCCAAAGGACCCCATGGGAAGCCAAAACAACCCAGGTTATTTCTAAGGCTATTAGTTTCTCTCTATAAACTGATGTTAAGGGGCTGAAGACAATACCCACACAACTCATGAAACACAAAGAAGTTGAGCGGGTACCTATCAAAACCCTTCACCCCTACTTATTAGTGTTCATGGTACTGGAAAGTACTCTGAATGTTACCAAAAGAGAAAGGTAAACAGTAGCTCAGCTACAAAACCTTTGATCTACAATAGTGATTTGCCTGCATAATGTGCTGATGCAATAGGGGCACAAAACTTGTGGAAGTAAGCATCAAAATCTGATTGGATTTAAGGCCCACTCTATGAGATGGAACTCACATCCAACGCTGCTTGGGTGGCCAGGAACCTAGAGGGAGACAAAGAGTACAGGTCTGCTAAAGAAACATAGCAATAACATGACATTCTTTTATACTCATAAATCAGTGCACTGTTCAGCCATCATCAGAGAAGTTTCTCCCTCCAGTAGATGGAAAGAAATACAGAGACTCACCATCAGAAAATACGCAGAGTAAGAGACTTTGGAATACTTAGTCTTAAATGGGATGTCTCCATCAACTTCTTCCCCTCAGAGCTCAGGGAACTCTGTAGAAGAGGAGGAAGAAAGATCATGTTAATATTTCTTCTTGAAATTCTTGGAATCTTACCTGCAAACTGTCTAGACATCACTATTTCAAAACAAAAATTTGTTTTACTTTTAAATTATCCATTAGTCTGTGGAAGTGCTTTTTCCCAGAATTCAAAGCCATCAGAAAGTGATAGGTGTTGAGATTACACTTCTTTTCAACTGTCTTCAAGGAGCACATGTTAACTTCTTGTGGAAGGCCCTCTGGATTAAGATACAGTGCCATTTCTCACTACAAAGCTATCTCTTAGAATAGACCAAGGAATGTTGAGTTGGTATTTCTTTCCTCCAAAGCAAATGCCAGGCTTAAGGCTTTTTTTCCTGTTAATTTTGTAACTTTTAAGAGGCATTTCTGATTCATTTCTAGCAACACAATGGATGAGGTTGTGAGAGTAACCTGCGCAGAAGGCAGACCTAAATGCTGGATAGTGTTTGGTGTACAAAAACAAAAAAACCAAACCAAACCAAAAAACCTTGAGGATGCTCATACAGGCCATAAAAGATAAGAAAATATGAGTAGATAGAAGATAAAAGACTTTAATGAAAATTGGTCTAAATTTCTGACAGCCTGACTGGGCACATACTCAATACTAGGACTGAAAAAGGAAGCCCGAGTGATATGAACTAGGGTGGATTCTGGATTTGTTTGAGATACAAGTTTTATCTGTCAATTCATAGTCAAGTCTTATAACTAGTGTGAAGGCAGGAATATTTGACACTGAGTTAAAGATCTATGATTCATCCTAATTGCAAGTTGAAAAGATAATACATAAATATCGATGTTACTTGTTTCTCCAGAAGTGGATAAATTTTATGTGTAATTAACTGTTATAGAAATATAAGACTGAAAATGAGGGAAATGGGAGACATGGCTCGGCTCATTTTACATGATTCGTAGAGACCACCTTGAAATTTGTAAGACAAAAAAAAAAAAACAAAACAAGACAAAAAAAACACCCTTCAAGCTGATGAATCATAAGGAATCTACATGGAACTGCCATAACTGAACACATAAAAAACAAAGAGAAAAGGCATATAAAAGAGTCAAAAAATTCGCTGTATTTCTACCCCAAACAAACTGACTGATGACTTCAAGGACAGCACAGTTGAATGCAGAAGACTTCGCTTTAAAGTCTTTAATGATTGCTTTAAAGCACTGGCGCATCAGGCAACCAAGCTGGAATTCTACACTCAGTGAAAATATCCAGTGAAATATGAGAATGAGGGTGCTAGAGAGATGTCTCCGTGGTTAAGAACAGTTGCTGCTTTTGCTAAGGATGCGGGTTTGAGTCCTAGTATCCACACCATAGCTCACAAGCATCTGTGATTCCAGTTCTAGGGGTACAATACCTTCCTATGACCTCTGAAGGCAAGTACGCATACATACATGGAGGCAGAACATGCCAACATGTAATAATCAACTAAATCTAAAATTTTAATAGTAAAATGAAAATAAGATGAATGAGAATTTTTTAAAATTAAAATTGAACACTAGAGTGTTAACTGCTTTACTAGGGGAAAAGTTGTAAAAGATATTTCAGTAAGTAAAATAATTCTGAAGGAAACACCTGAGATGCAAAATAGTAAGGTGAGAAGAAAAGAGTAATATAAAGTAAATAACAAATATGAACTCATATAGAGTTCATATTTATTTGAAATATGAAATGAGAATAGTGTCAAATCACGTTATCATTAAATTGTCACAAAAAGGAATGTTTTACGGAGGGAATGATTTCAATTAAAATATTTAAAGTTTCTTGGTTTCTTATATTGAAAGCTGCATGTTTCAGGTCATAGTTTCTGTCACCATCTTTCTCTCTCTCTCTTTCTCCCTCTAGCACACATATGCAAGCACACACACAAAACTTGGCATTTTTATGTCACCAATTCTCTCTTCTCTTATGAACCACAGTTACTATTTTTTCATAATATCTTTTCCCTATCACTCACCTTAATATTATCTAAGAAAGACTGATAATTTTTAAGTGGAAATCTCTTTAAGAGGATTTACACACACACACACACACACACACACACACACACAAACACACACACACACACACACACACACACAGGAGTAGGAGACTATAAACTGGTTGAAAGTTCCTGCTGAAAGGCTCATGTCCTAGAAGAACAAAGTAGCAAAGGGAAAGTGATTGCATCAAGGCAATCTAACAGACGCTTTCCTATTTTATATTCGCAGATACTTGGAAGGAAGCTGTCATCATTATTCCTTGTCTGGTGATCAGCTACTCAGGATTTCCTGCTGGCATCCCATCAACTTCTCTTCCTCACCCCATGTAAACTAACTAGCATTCTAGCTAGATACAATTACAATTAGGTTGCTAAATGTTTAGATTCTGCCTGCCATGTTGGCTACCTCTCCAGAGTCAGGTGGCAGCTGGTGAAGTATTTGTTTCTTTCAGGTGCATCTATACACATACCTTATATAATCCATTCCTGGTCCTCTTTTGACAGCTTCTAAAGCTGTTATATTACTAAGGCATCTTCATGAAACCTTATTATTTATAACTGAATGATCAAATGTGATTAAAAGTCCATGAGATTTTCTTTAGTAGCAGCGGTACTGCTTCTGTAACACTATTTCCTGTGTTACTACTATATGCCAGTTGTTTTAGGCACAAGTTCTTAGAAGGTACAGTGCAAAGATTTGTACACAAGCTACTGAACCAAAAGATGATTCCTGGGGACATCATAGGCAAATATAAGTTAGAGAAGGGAAAGGAATCACTAGAGGATGCACCAATGGGGAGGTTGCTGCTATTGACCTGGGGTCCCATGAGAACTTGGTGAGATCACATGGAAGACATATCAGTGTTGTGCAGTCTAGGAACCACAGAAGCATGGTGTTTGACTTTTAACTTCTATCTACCATCAGTTGAACATGATTCTATGGAGATCAATTTTCTAATGCTTTCTGACTTTGTTTAGAGACAACCTTTAAGCATAGAAGTAATCTGACTGCAGTAAGAGGCCATCAGGGTGTATAGGCAGACAGATATCACAGAGATATTGATAACATGCTAGCAGTATCCCACATGTCACATACGGCATGCATTGCTTGTATTCTATGACTAGAGCCTGAGACTAAGACAGGAACCCAAAGGCTATATATATAGTATAGCAATTTATCTCCAAGAATTACCATCACAGCCTGGGAATACATCTGGAAATAACTAAAATGCAAAAATGGTGGACATGTTGTGATGGATTTTTACTTAAATTTGATGTACAGAGAGCCTCTCTTAATCTGGATCTTTAAAGTAGGAAGAGAGATACCCTTAATTGAGATCATAAGGCAGGAAGACACATCTTTAATCTGGGCCACACGTTCTGCTGGAAGCCTATATAAAAGCATGAAAAAAGAACAATGACTTGAGGAATTATGAGAGAGACTCCACGGAAAAAAGGCAGAGGGTCCTTTACCTCAGTTGCACTTTGCTCCCTAGATTGTTCTTGGATTTGATTTCATGTCTCCTGTATTAAACATTTATATTCAATTTACAAGATGTGTTTATGCTTGTTCAATGCCAGAACACACCTATAGAACCCAACCTTGTAAACATATCCTGAATCTGGATATGACCTTTTGCCTTACTTTCATGATTTCCTAGACATAATCTATAGTTCCTCCCAGGAAATTGTGTTTAAAATTGGTCTGTCCTGAGAAAGTTCTGAGAAAGGATTGCTGTGTTAATATTTAGTATGTGCCTACTAATATTTATTAACATGGTTTTTGAACAAAATCATCCACAGATCATTGCTTGCTTTGTTAAATTCCTGTGTAAAACTTCTCTGAGACTGAAGTAAGATTGTCTATAGCATCAGAATGTGGTCCACCCCATTCTTTCATGTGATCAAATTCCAGGTCCAGCAGACAAGGTCTGCACTGGTTTACTGAAAAGTCAACACAGATCAAATAAAAATACTTCTCTGTGTCAAAAAGACATTTGTCAGGAATCAAGAAAGACAGAAGGAGCATGTACTATGTTCTCACATAGCAAGAATTGAGAATTTGTGCTGGTGTATTTTAAAAAGTTGTTTTTAATTTTAAAATTTTTAAATTATAAGGAAAAGTAAAATAACACTAAGGTAGTAGTTAATATACCCAGTGTCCTCTTTGAACAGTGATTTCTTTCTCTGTATTTCTATATTCTTATTAGGGATATCAGGTTATTTTATCTATGAGTACAACTACATATACTGCTAAAGAAGATATTATAAAATGAAATCATTGCAAAGCCAAAAAAATTAACAATAATACCCCAATGTTATCTAATACAACCATAGGGGTCCTCAACTTCAGTTCAGTGGTTGAGTATAAGTATCTTTGTCTGCCTCAGTCAGCTGCTGGTTGGGTCTCTCAGAGTCCAGCCATGCTAGGCTCCTGTCTGCAAGCACATCATAGTATCAGTAATAGTGTCTGGCCTTGGTGCCCTCCCATGAGATGGACCCCGAGTTGGGCCAGTCATTGGACTGCCTTTTCTTCAGTCTCTTCTCCATTTTTGTCCCTGCAGTTCTTTTAGACAGGAACAGTTCTGGGTCAGAAATTTTGACTGTGGATTAGTAACCCTGTTTCTATGCTTGAGGCCTTGTCTATCTATTGGAGGTGTACTTATCGAGTTCCTTCTCCCCAATGTTGGGCATTTTAGCTAAGGTTACCCCCATTGAGTCCTTAGAGTCTCCCACCTTCTGAGTCTCTGGTACTTTCTAGAGGGACCACACACACACTTCCTACCCCAGACCCTGTTTATCTCCATTCATTTTCTTGGCCCTCTGGGCTTCTCTCCTCCCCCTGCTCCATACTAGATCCTGTTCCCCTTTAACCATGTTCCTTCCCTCTCCCACCCAAACCCCTCCCTCACTCTGTCTCCTGTGATTATTTCCTTCCACCTTCTAAGTGGAATTGAAACATCCTCACTTGGGCCTTTCTAGTTGTTACACTTCTTATGATCTGTGGGTTTTATCCTTGGTATTTTGTACTTTTTGGCAATGAGTACATACCATGTATGTCCTTTTTGGTCTGAGGTACCTAACCCAGGATGATATTTTCTAGTTTCAACCATTTGCCTGCAAAATTCATGGTGCCCTCATTTTTAATAGCTGAATAGTATTCATTGTGTAGATGTATCATATTTTCAACATCTAATGAGATAATTGTATGAATTTTTCTTTTAGTTTATTTATATGTTGGATCATGTTAATGGGTTTACTTACATTGAACCATCCCTGCATCCCTGGGATGAAGCTACTTGATCTTAATGGATGATGTTTTTGATGTGTTTCTAGATTCAATTTACAAGTATTTTATTGAGTATTTTTGCATCAATGTTCATATAAAAGAAATAGGTCTGAAGTTCTCTTTTTTGTTGAGTCTTTGTGTGGTTTAGTTATCAGGGTGACTGTGGTCTCATAATGAGTTTGGCAGTGTTCCTTTCATTTCTATTTTGTGGAATCATTTGAGGAGTATTGGTATTAGTTCTTCTTTGAAAGTCTGGTAGAATTCTGTACTAAATCCATCTGGCTCTGGGCTTTTTTGTTTTGTTGAAAGACTTTTAATAACTGCTTCTATTTTTTCAGGGGTTATGGAATTATTTAAATAGTTTAGCTGATCTTGACTTAACATTGGTAAGTGGTATCTGTCTAGAAAATGTCCATTTTTTAAAGATTTCCCAATTTTGTTGAATACAGGCTTTTGAAGTAAGACCTAATAAATCACTGCATTTCCTACTGATTTTGTTTATTTGAATTTTATCTCTCTCTTGATTATTTTGGCAAAGGGTTTGTCTGTCTTGTTGATTTTCTTAAAGAACCAGCTCTTGGTTTTGTTGATTCTTTGTATTGTTTTCTTTGTTTCTGATTGATTTCAACCTGGTTTTGATTATTTCCTACCTTCGACTCCCTTTCCAGTGCTTGCTTTTTTTTTCCCTAGAGCTTTCATCTGTACTTTTAAATTGCTGGTATGAGAACCTTCTAATTTCTTTAAGGAGTCACTTAGTGCTTCCTCTTAACACCACTTTCATTGTGACCCATATTTGGGTATGTTGTGATTTCATTTTCATTGAGTTCTAGAAAGTCTTTCTTTCATTATTTCTTCCCTGCCCCAGAAATCATTGAGTAAGGAGTTGTTAAATTTCTATGAGTATGTAGTCTTTCCAGTGTTTCTGTTGTTGTTGAAAGTCCATGGTGGTCTGATATAATACACGGCGTTATTTCAAATTTCTTGTATCTGTTGAAGCTTTCTTTGTGTTCGATTATATAGTGAATTTTGGAGAAGGATCCATAGGTGCTGAGAAGAAGATATATTCTTTTGTGTTTGGGTGTAATATTCTATAGATATCTGTTAGGTCCATTTGATTTATAATGTCTCTTAGTTTCAGTGTTTCTCGTTTCATTTTTGTCTGGATGTCCAATAAATCAGTGAGAGTGGTGTGTTGAAGTTTTCCACTATTAATGTATAAGGTTTGATACGTGACTTAAGCTTTAGCAATGTTTCTTTTACAAATGTGTGTGTCCTTGTGTTTGGGGCTGAGATGCTCAGATTTGAGATATCATCTTGGTATATTTTTCCTTTGAGGAGTATGAAGTGTCCTTCTTTGTCTCTTTTGATTAATTTTGGTTGAAGTCCATTTTATTAGATATTAGAATGGCTACTCCAGATTGCTTCTTGGGTCCATTTGCTTGGAAAACTTTTTTCCAGCCCTTTACACTGAGGTATCTTTATTGCTGAGGTGTGTTTCTTGTGTGCAGTAGAATGATGGATTCTGATTTCCAAGTCATTTTGTTAGCCTGTGTCTTTTTATTGGGGTATTGAATCCAGTGATGCTGTGAGACATATTAATGACTAGTGATTGTTATTTCCTATTATTTTGATGGTGTTGTTGGTATGTGTTTGTGTGTGTGTGTGTGTGTGTGTGTGTGTGTGTGTGTGTCTGTGTGCTTTCTTTGCTTTTGCTGGCAGAGAATTAATTATTTCCTGTGTTTTCTTTAATATAATTATCCTTCTTGGGTTGGAGTTTTCCTCCTACTATTTTTTAGGGCTGGATTTGTGGATAGTTACTGTTTGAGTTTGGATTTTTCTTGAATTATCTTGTTTTCTCCATCTATGGTGATCACGAATTTTGCCGGGTATAATAGTCTAGGTTGGCATCTATGACTTTGTACCAACTGCAAATATCTGTCTTAGCTCTTCTAGCTTTTAGAATCCCTGTTGAGAGGTCTGATGTAATTCTGATATGTCTTCCTTTGTATGTAAACAGAACTTTTTCCTTGCTGCTTTTAATATTCTTTCTTTGTTTTGAAGATTTGGGGTTTTGATTATTATGTTATTTATTTTCTTGTCCAATATAATTGGTATTCTATAAGCATCTTGTATGTTTATAGGCATTTCTTTCTTTATGTTGGGAAAATTTTCTTTTATGATTTTGTTGAGAATGTTTTCTGGGCCTTGGAGATGGGACTCTGCATCTTCTATTCCTATTATTCTTAGGTTAGGTCTTTTTATGGTATTCAGATTACTTGGAGTTTTGTGACAGGAAATTTTTTAGCTTTAACATTTTCTCTGACTGATGTATCAGTTTCTTCTATTGTATCTTCTACATCTGAGATTCCCTCTTCCACCTCCTATATTCTTTGGTGATACTTCCATCTGTTGTTTCTGTTCTTCTCTAGGTTTTCCCATCTCCAGGATTTCCTCAGTCTGTGTTTCTTTTATTGCTTCTATTACTACTTTCAGGTCTTGCCTAGTTTAATTTATTTCTTTCATCTGTTTAATTGTATTTTCCTGTATGTCTTTAAGGGATTTATTTGTTTCCCCTTTAAAGGCCTCTATCTTCTTTATAACATTGGTTTTAAGGTCATTTTCTCATGTTTCATTTATGTTAGGATCTCCAGGGCTTGTTGTAGTGTGGGAACTGTGATTTGGAGATGTCATATTGCCTTGGCTCTTGTTGGTTTTGTTCTTTCTAAGGCCTTTAGCCACCTGGTCCCTGCATGTTCTTGTTGGAGTAGATTTTGGAGGGAGTGAACCCAGATGGTCCTGGTGTGGCAGGTCTCTGATGGGTATCCTTGGGCTGTACAGCTCTGGACCTGCAGGTCTATATGGTTTGGGAGCCTCAAGTCTGATGAATGTGGATGGAGATGTGGCAGGAGAAAGGTGACATTGCAGAGGGCTCATAGACCAGGGAAGATTAGTGGTGGAAGGGGAGCTTACCTATATGGTTCAGGAATCTGATGGAGGTTGAGGAGATGTAGTGGGAGAATTCAGGTCCCCCTGGGATAGAAGGCTGCTCTGGACCAAACCAAGCTGCCCAGAGTTTAGGGAGAAGGGACAATGAATATGGGAAGGGAAGCTTACCTGTATGGTTCAGGAAGGTGTCTGATGGAGGTGGAGGAGAGGTGGCAGGAGAATGGAGGTCTCCCTGGGATAGCAGGCTGGTCAGGCCATAATAATTTCTTGACACATCCTTAAAAAGCTCATCCAGGACTCTGAAGCCTGAAGAAGTCCTAAGCTAACGGGGGAAGGGGTATGGGATTTAAGGCAGATGGAGCTCCAGGTTAGACCAGTTTGTCTATACATAGGGCTCTTCTGTAATTTAGCAGCCTTTTAGTGGAGATACAAGGACAGAATCCCATCCCCATCATGGGAAAAACTTGCCTCTCAGAAATATGATAATGAAATTTTTGTATTTTTTTCAGGGTTGGAAAATGCTTCATTTTGAAGTTCAGTGTCTGAACTTAAGCTATACCAAAGCAAGGTACAGAACCTTTATTTTTTAAATGCTGAAAAAATGTGTATTTAGAAATCCAGTCAGACTCAGTGTAGATGATTCTAATGTTGTTGGCAGTATCCTCTGAATCATAATCTGGAGGCAGCCTTTTTCTTTCCATCAGACCTTTTCAGTGCATTGACATTGGCCACACCTATCTCATAGAATTTTGACCAAAAGCTAAGGCACTGAAAGCAAAGAAGTCAGTGCTGAAAGATGTTTGCAGCCACAAAAAAAATTATCTGCACATTACCATCTTTGAGTCAATCAAAATGTAGTTAGTTCCAGAGGCAATCTTAAATATCTTCACAGGAGTGGGTCTAGAAGAAACAACAAACTTGACCAATATCCCATTATCTAGCTTTTTGGTCTGTGCTTTCAATGGAGTGTTTTTTTCCCACTATGAAGATCAAAGCCAGGGTATCACAGGTTCTCTTCCAAATACAAAGGAAAGAGCTTCTAAATGCTGCATATTCCATTTTCACATGTCCAGGGTCTTCTTTGTCATGGGTTTCTCCTGTTAGGGAGGACCGGTTTGGAGTTGGTCGCACTTGGTCCTTGTAAAAATCCATGTTAATGAGCTGGATACCTCATCAGACCTTGGTACACACAGGAGTTCTAGGCTGAAAGCATCTCAAGTTCTTGAAGTTTTGAATTTTGGCAGCAATAGGATCCCTGTCAAGACTCTCTCCTAAACAGCCAGCTGTGTTGCATAGCTCTTCTCTCTCATAACTTGCAAGCTCTGGGACTATAATGGTTGAAATTGGGGCTTCAGAATTATAGGTTCACAGGCTTCTCTAAACTGGTTTCTTCCAAGACCATGGAAAGATTCCAATAGTTTGGGAAGTGGTGCAAAATAGTACTGCCCTCATTACTTGCTCTAAAGCATTATGTCCCTGACACTTCTTTTTCATTCAGGCTTCCTGTCACTAGTGTACACCTTCACTAATTCTATCCCAAGGTTTCAGTGATTCTTTAAACCAAATCTCCCCAGACATCCTGAGACTAGATATTGATTTCTCAAAAATACAGGACACTAATTTTAATATAAGAAATAAAGGAAATATGCTTTCATGAACATAATTATGAATATTCATTTCCATTCACATGTATATTCCTTCTGTTTTACTCCTTGCTTTTTGCCAAAAGAATTGGGGTCATAATTTGTATTTTGGTAGTCTTCGCAGAGACTACTACTACCTTAGAAGAAATACTGACAGACACAGTATTACCATGTCCCATTTTTCAGGGGGATTTATGCTCCTATCAATAGTTGCAATTTTCTAACTATACCTAAATTTGGGAGCTTCACCTTTCTGTGCCAAAATAGAAACACACAACTTTGGAGTAGATATTTAAATGTTAATGCTTTGCTTCTCTTCTCCTGATTTTAAAAAATAGAATTATCTTCAGGTGTCTAAAATGATCACTTCCTGCTCTAAAGTAATTGCATCTGCACTGCATCAAATTATCTCATGGAGATACTCTTCATGGAGTGTTCACTTAATTTCCACCCAAACGATAGACTCTCTACTGTACACACACACACACACACACACACACACACACACACACACACACATGCACGCACATGAACACATGCCCAGCTCCTGAAAAAAAGTAGCACATAAGAATTGAGATTCATAATTGTTTTCTTTTTAAATAGCAGTTTAGTTTTGAAAATTATGTATTCTTTAAACAGCAAAGAATGATTTCATAACCATACAAGGTATTTATTAAGGAAAGTTATTGGAAAGAAACGTTCCAATAGCTAGACAAAATCACTCCATATAGATAAAGCTTGGTTAAAAGATGTGGCTGTGGGTGGAGATCTCTACTGGGCCACCAGGAGTCCATAGCCAATGAGCGCCAGAGATAGCTACCCTCCCAGGAGCTTGGAAAAGCCCTGAGTGGGGTTAAGGGGAGCAACACCTCTCACCCAGACCCACCCGGATCCACCGGGAACCAGGGCCTAAGAACCCAGGAGCTGAAAACCTCTGAACCTTCCGGTTTCCATCTGTGGGTGGAGACCTCTGCCTGGGTCACCAGGAGCCCATAGCCAACGAGCGCCGGACAAAGCTACCCTCCCAGGAGCATGGAAAAGCCGTGAGTGGAGTTAAGAGGAGCAACACCTCTCACCCAGATCCGCCCAGATCTGGCGAAGTCCAGGGCCTGAGAACCCGGGGCCAGGAAACCTCTGAACCTTCCAGTTTCATCTGTGGGTGGAGACCTCTACCTGGGCCACCAGGGGTCTGTGCCTGGGGACCTCAGCCTGGGCCACAAGGCTCCAGGAGAGAGCAGGTATCCCAGGAGTGCTGACACACCTTTGAGCACAGGCAAAACCACCACTTCTGTTCAAACTCACTGGATCAAGAGGGACCCTTGCAGAGCCATCAGGGCATAGGAACCAAGGGACAGCTGGGGACAAGATCCTTCTGATTTCTTTCTGCACCCCAGAGTGGACCCTGTGCCACACCTCTCCAAACCCAAACACCTCTCAGAGAGAGCTGGTCTTCAAGGAGTATTGACACAGAGGCCTGCAGGAAGAGCAAGCCACAACCAGACAGAGTAAGATCAGCTAACATCAGAGTAAAGAAGATGGCAAAAGGCAAGGGTAAGAACATAAAGAACAGAAACCAAGAGTACTCAGCACCATCAGAACCCAGCTCTCCCACCACAGCAAGCACTGGATACCCCAACACACCAGAAAAGCAAGACTCAGATTTAAAATCATTTCTCATGATGATAATAGAAGACCTGAAGATAGAAATGAATAACACCCTTAAAGAATACAAGAGAACAGAGATAAACAATGAGAAGAATTTCAAGAGGAAATACAAAAATCCATTAAAGAATTACAGGAAAACACAATCAAACAGGCAAAATTTCAAGAAGACACAATCAAACAGACAAAGGAAATGTAAAAAACTATCCAGGAGCTAAAAATAGAAATAGAAACAATAAAGAAATCACAAAGGGAGACAACCCTAGAGTTAGAAAACCTAGGAAAGAGATCAGGAACCATTGATGGAAGCATCACCAACAGAATACAAGGAATAGAAGAGAGAATCTCAGGAGCAGAAGATACCATAGATAACATCGACACAACAGTAAAAGAAAATGCAAAATGCAAAAAGCTTCTAACCCAAAACATCTATGAAATCCAGGACACAATGAGAAGACAGAATCTATGGATAATAGGTATAGAAGAGAATGAAGATTCCCAAATTAAAGGACCAGCAAAAATCTTCAACAAAATTATAGAGGAAAACTTCCCTACCCTAAAGAAAGAGATGAACATAAATATAGAAGAAGCTTACAGAACTTCAAACAGATAGGACCAGAAAAGAAATTCGTCCCACCATTTTATAGTGAAAACAACAAATACACAAAGCAAAGAAAGAATATTAAAAGCAGTAAGGGAAAAAACTCAAGTAACATATAAAGGCAGACCTATCAGAATTACACCTGACTTCTCACCAGAGACTATGAAAGCTAGAAGATCCTGGGCAGAAATCACACAGAACCTAAGAGAACACAACTGCCAACCCAGGCTGCTATATCCAGCAAAACTCTCAATTACCATAGATGGTAAAACCAAAATATTCCATGACAAAACCAAATTTACACAATATGTTTCCACAAACCCTCCCCTACAAAGGATACTAAATGGTAAATGTCAACTCAAGGAGAGAAACCACACTCTAGAAAACACAAGAAAGTAATCTTTCAACAACCTGGAAAGAAAACAGCCAAACAATCCTAAAAGATACATCGAAAATAACAGGAACCAACAGTCACTATTCCTTAATATTTCTTAACATCAATGGACTCAATTCCCCAATAAAAAGACATAGACTGACAGATTGGATCCATAAAGATGACCCAGCATTTTGCTGCATTCATGAAACACACCTCCGGGATAAAGACAAACACTACCTCAGAGTAAAGGGCTGAAAAACAAGTTTCCAGGCAAATGGTACCAAGAAACAGGCCGGAGTAGCCATTCTAATATCGGATAAAATTGACTTTCACCCAAAAGTCATCAAAAAAGATAAGCAAGGACACTTCATACTCATCAAAGAAAAAATCTACCAAGAAGAACTCTCAATTCTAAACATCTATGCTCCAAATGCAAGAGCACCCACATTCATAAAAGAAACCTTACTAAAGCTCAAAGCACACATCACACCTCACACAATAATAGTAGGAGACTTCAACACCCCACTATCATCAATGGACAGATCTTGGAATCACAAACTAAACAGAGACACAGTGAAACTAACA
>CM052704.1:5658392-5675888 GCA_028551405.1 Uromys caudimaculatus
TCATAGCAGCCATATTTATAATAGCCAGAAGCTGGAAACAACCCAGATGTCCCTCATCAGAGGAATGGATACAGAAAATGTGGTACATTTACACAATGGAGTACTACTCAGCTATTAAAAACAATGACTTAATGAAATTTGCAGGCAAATGGATGGAACTTGAAAATATCATCCTGAGCAAGGTAACTCAGTCACAAAAAAATGAACATGGTATGTACTCACTGATAAGCGGATATTAGCCCAAACTTCAGAATGTCCAAGTTTCAATTAACAGTAACTGCTGGACTGAGAGTGAGGTCCCAGATGGAGGGGTTGGAGAAAGGGCTGAAGGTGCTGAGGGTATTTGTAGCCCCATGGAGGCAGCAAGAGTGTCAATGGGCCTGAACCCCCCAGGTTGTCCCGGAGTTCGGACCACCAACCAAAGAATACACATCTATTGACCCATGGTTCGGACTACATATGTGGCAGAGGATGACCTCCATGGCCATCAGGGAGAAAGGAGAGGCCCTTGGGCCTGAGGATGCTAGAGGCCCCAGTAAAGGGGAATATCAAGGTGGGAATATGGGGATGGGTGGGAAGGAAGGTGGGAGGAGGAATTCCTTCACAGAGGCGGGGAGGGGGAGGGTATAGGGGGTTTCCAAAGAGGAGACCCAGAAAAGGGGAAACATTGGAAATGTAAATAAAGTATCAAAAATAAATAAATTAATTAATTTAAAAAAATCTGAAATTGTGTAGGCTTTTTCTCTGAAAGGTATAGACATGTCAACCCAAGAAGCATGGCAAGAAAAAAAAAAAACAAAAAATGAGTATTGGCTGTTCTTCGAAGGCCTCCTCTGTAGTGCTTTGTTGTGGATGGCTCTGGTATTGTTTGTATTTCATGTTAATTGGGCTTTCCCAGGAGGGGCTGTCTGGAACAAGGAATGAATCACATATTCAGGTGACTTCTTGTGAACCTTCCTCTAATGAATAAAGAAACCAATTACTGGGTGAGTAGGTGAGACCTCAGGCTTGGGAAGAGGAAGAGAAGAGGCAGGAGAGATGCAGGCTTTTTAGACAGGGAGAGCAGGAGAGCAAGATTTAGCTACTAGTGGCCCCTGTTTCAAGTGGCAGATCAATTTGGATCTGCTACCAGAGGATTTAAATTAGTATGGCTTATAATTAGGATGTTGTTTCGCCTGGTAATTGAGTTACCATTGATTCTGAACTAAGTTTGTGTGGTGTTTTCTTTCACATGACAGCTCAACTGGAAAGCCTAAGAATACATATAGTGTTTTAGTTTACTTCATTTGTTTTAGATTGTTTTAATTTTCAAAATTGGCGTGATTTTGAGTTTTGTGGTTATATTATTCCTCTGAGAGAGAGTGCAGGATACAAGCTTTCCCGGTTGCCAACTGAAGGAAATGCTGATTTGGGAGAAAAGTTTTGTCTTTGCATTTTTAGAAAAGGTGATTAGTGTCTATATGCCTTCCAGAGGTATATGAATCAGATATGATAAAGGTAGACCCCCCCCAGGGAACTAATTTCCAGAATCAAATAAAAAATTATCTTGATGATACTAAAATTATGTTTTGACATTTGTATATTACAGAATATACAGCCTTGGTGAGTCTCATCGTCAGACATACTTAAACTCCTAATCTCTTGGACTTTCAACCAGATCCAGTCAGGACACAGACATCAGAGACTAAAACAATCATTGGTGTGGCCTTCTTAAGGCCAACCAACTCCCCCATCTACACCCCCCCCCAAGGATATCTCAATGCCCATATTCAGCTTGAAGAAGTCATAAAAGTCATCTTCCCAGTTCCCTGGACTTGGGGGTCTGGAGGTGGTTATTCTATGTTATCTTTCTGGGGAAATTTAAAATGGTCATAATTGGAACAGGGAGGAAATAGTTAGAATTGATTGTGTAGCCATAATCTCATTTGGTAGAAATCTTTACAATAGTTACTAAGTTGAAGTTATAATTTCTTATTTTGGTACAGAATTTATTTTGATAGAGAATCAAAGTTTTCATTGGTATAAATTTCTTCTATTGATATAAAAGTTTTAAAAGGGCAAGGCTTTGACCCAGTCCCTCTATAACTGTTATTATAAACTGATGTATAACTGAGATGTTTAAGCCTGTAAGTTAAGGGCCAGATAGCAAATTCACGACTCTGAGTTTATTGTTAGGGTGTTTTCAGATCATTTAATTAGAAATAGCTGAGAGTAGTTAATGGACAATAGTCCAGATTACTCTACATAGATAGTTGGTTTTCAAAAATGTCAGAAATCCACAGAATGTGATATTTAATGTTATTTATTCTTTTGTTGTTGAGACATGTCTGCTCCTAGGAGCTCCCCTTTCATGGATTAAAAGAAGCAGCTGAGCATCTCTACCTCCAGGTGAGGTGGTATATTGTGGCTAGGTGGCCACTGGGCAGAAATTGCCTATCTCTTCAGCAGACTTGTATTGTTCTTGAGAGGATACAAGTTACAGGTTAGGACAGCTTAGTTCTGTCAAGACAGAATAAGTTAGTCCTTAATAATTCCTATTTTTCAAGGTCTGTCAGAATATCCTGGGCCAGAAGGCTAATGACTGATGCTCCAGCTTCCTTACTTAATGGATCTGTATAGGTAGGCAGCAGTCTCCAAAATTTGTCTCAGTTCTGGAAGCTGTGTTAGGCTTCCTATATTTTCAGATAGTATTGGTTGCTCTTGGATTTCTGACAGGGTTGAAAGACTACTTATATTCTCATAGCCAACCCAGGCTACTTAGCATTGAGAGAACATATTTGAGAAGATAGTTTTCAGATAATATACAAGTTAAACCAAAACATAATATATAGATTTATAAATCTTTTAAGTTAGGAGAGATGACAGAATGTTCTATTTAATTGACAAAAATGATGAACTGTGTGTTAGGCCTATCTTGTACTTTATAAATTATAAAATGGTAATAGTTGTGCACACTTTATATCTGAGATAAAAGAGATTTTTAATTGGACAGAAAAGGGGAAGTGTTGTGGATGACCCTGGTGCTGTTGTATTTTGATGTTAATTCCACTTTCCCAAGAGGGGCTATCTAGCCTGAGGAATGAATCAGTACTCAGGTGACTTCTTGTGAATCTTCCTCTATGAATAAAGAAACCAATCATTGGGCAGTAGGCAGGCCTTCTGGGTTGGTGAAAGGAAGAGAAGAGGCAGGAGAAAGACACAACTTTTTGGACAGGGACAGTGGAAGAACAAAATGGAGCTACTAGTGGCCCCCATTTCAGGTGCTGAATCTGTTTGAATCTGCTACCAGAGGATTTAAATTAGAATGGCTTATAATTAGGATGTTGTTTCGCCCACAGATTGAGTTACCATTGATTCTGAACTAAGTTTGTGAGGTGTCTTCCTTCATGTGGCAGCTCAACTGGGTTCCAGAGAGAAAGGTATGGAGGCAAAGCATGTGTTTGCAAGAAGTGCATCCCAGAAGGCCATGGGAATTTTTGAAGCATGGGGCTGGTATGGTAGCAACCTGCCAGTGGGAACTTAGTGAGCTGGGTGGAGAGATTTTGGAGCTCTGAGTCAGAGAGTCTCCACATCATGAGAAAAGGCTGGCCATGCCCGCCAGTGCCAGGCTGGTCAGTCTGCCGGGGCCTGTTGGTGTAGCGTGGATTGATTTTTTTTTTTTTTTTTTTTTTTTTTATATTTTCCACAACAGTGTTCATTCCCAAACTGTCTGCCTCTATGAAAAAGATTAATATTTTTGGACTGGAGTCCAACAAAAACTGTCTTTTATACCAGAAACAGAGGCCTAATCAGACATATTTGTTATATAGGGGGCAGTTTTCCCCAGTTTTGCTCTGCTGAGACTCACTCTACTCATCCCCCAGATCTAGTAAGTGTATTCTGTCCAGAAAGTTGGGAAGAATAGATAAAATGTCTGGTCATCTTTCAAAAGTGTTCTGCAGAGACTATATGCAATTCTCCTCAAGTGGTTTGGAATGAATTTTACATTTCCTGGAAAAATACAATGTGAAGTCCATTTGCATGTGGTTAGTTTCCCTTTCCTGCAAAGCATTCTATTACCAGTCACATTCCCATAAATTATTAACTAGTTGTTCACCAAAAACTGAAAAGTTACTTTCTTCTGTATTTACAGATGATTTAAAAAAAAAAAAAAAAAACCAGAGCTACAGATTTCTTAACTGTTTTCTGTAAGGTCAATTTACAGAGTTTGAAGGACAGAGCTTGAGTTAAAATGTGTGATTCCTGACTGGCCCTGACTGAACTCCTGCACTGGGCTGCACTGCCGCTCTATAGGACAACATAACATGCTATCAGGGACAGATGCTGCCTGTCATCCTGACTATCCATCATGCACATAAGAAGGTACAAGTACAAAGAACAAGTAAAAAATAGTTCTCATTCAGGAATTTAAATCACTTTCCCAAATAAAGGCTTGGAAATGAATGCCAGAATAGTGGCCACACTGTGATCATGACCTTGTTTCTTCTTGCTAGCTGCTCAACATGACTCTGAGCCATGCTCCCTGACACTTTAGTGATTATCACTAAAGCAATACAAAAGTATTCTTAAGTAATTGAATCAAGAAATATACTTAATGTTAGTTTCCTTTACATTATATATATAAGCATTAGAAAGTATGTAGGAAAGAAGTGAGGAATAGAATTGTAGAGAATAAAATTGATATCACTATATGGGTAGGACAAGAGCATGTACATGTATGTGCACAGGAATGTGTGTGAGGCTTATATGGAGAAAGGAGGATTTTTGTTTCTTATTTACTTATCAGTAATGTGAAGGGGAACAAAAGTGAATATTTGAGCATCAAATGATAAACAGTATATGAGAATTGCCTAAAGTTTGTACACTGTGGAATCTAAGATAGAGATTAAGACCATCAGTCTCTTTATTGCAGCATCCTGAGAATATTGTCTTAGAAAACATAACATTTCCAACAAGAAGTAAGTAGGTAAAAATAGAGTATATGGACAAGAAGAGAACTGTTTGATGTGGTACCATACCAGAACTTATCATGAAACTGAATGATTGAAATCAAGTTAAGCACTAGAAGTTTCTAGATGTTAACAATTGAAAGACAATGTAAAATTATTTTATTTTCTTCAACCAACCAATAAGCATAAGGATGTACCAGGCTAAAAATGACTATGTAATAAGTAAGCATGATTTAAATCAGTGAATATAAAAAACTGTTTAGGTGAAAATAATTGAAACATGGAGTCTTTTGATAGCTCAGCGAGGCCTCCAGCTATTGTGGTGATGAAACCTCCAATACTTTCTATGATAGTCACTCTGTACTTTCAGATTGAGAGGATTTAGAGTTACCATGAAAACATCCAAAGGATAAGTCTACAGTGGTATTTCAGAGATGTTTGACCAGGGCAGGACTCTCCATACTGAATGTGCTTTGCATATTCCCATGAGAGATAGTCCCAGACTGAATAAAAAGGACAACCCAGGAAATCAGAGAGGTTCATCAATTTCCCTCTCTGCTTCTTGACTACAGATGAGATGTGAGATGCTATTTCATGTGCTTAATTCCTCCCATGATGTACTATGCCATAAAATGTAAATCTGAATAAGCCTTTCCTGCCTTGACTTACTTCTGTCAAACATTTTGTGACAGCATTCAAAAAAGTAATAAATATACTTTCTAAAACTATATATCATATCATGCTCTATCATATCATATCACATCATAAACATCTTAAACTATATATCATCTAAAACTATATGTCATATCATGCTATATCATATCATATCACATCATAAACATCTTAAGGGCCCCAAGAAGAAACACAGAAGAAACAAGTTCCTCTACAACATCTTTCTGCTGAACCGGTTATTTCCTTAGCTCTTGACTCCATTTCTGAACCAGAGTTTTGTAAGCACCATGGAAATGTTTTTATATCATGCTCTGAATGCTGAATGCTGGCTTCTAGCCTCCCTGCTCTTCTCCTACACCTCACTCTTACTGCTATTGGAGTTGACTTTCAGGTAGTTCTACCTGGATTCAGATATTGTTCAGCTCTTTTGGTTTTTATTTTATTTGAAAAATATTTTGAGAATTTAGGGGAAAACATAGTATTCTATTAAATGAATAAAAATGAACTAGCTAGAAAGATAGCATTATTGCCACTGAAAATCATTCATACAGATGTGGAGAAAATTAAACGAAGAACATAGTATTCAAAAAAAGAAAATGAGTAAAGTATTCTTTTATTCCCATCCTTAAATAAATAAAAATAAATAAATAAAAGATATTCATCAAACATTATATAAACATTACCAGTAAACTCTAGAACTTAACATAGACATAGATTGAAGGTACCTAGTTCAACCCCCTACCAAATATAGAAAGGTTTTCCATAATGAGAGAAAAAACTCAGTCAATATAGTTGCAGCTAACATTACTTTATCATTAACAAATGCTGCTTTAAGGATACATGTTTAAAGTTATGCTCATAAATCAATCAAATATTTCCTTATAATTTCAGCATAAGACTTTCTCCTTGGAACAAGTAAAAGTAATAGATCTGTAGAGCAAATGAAACAATAAATTGAATAAAGAAGAGAGTCCACAGCATGGGATAGGATCTCTGCAAGCTAGACATCTGATAGAGTATTAATATCCAAAATATATAAATAAAGCAAAGATGAAGAATCAAAAAAAGAAACGACCCAACAACTGAATGCGGAGTGCCTAGCCCCAGCTGATACATTTACAATACAACTCCCACACTTAAGGCTCAGAAAAGATCATGAGAAAGAGGAATGAAAAGATTCTAAGTCAGGCAATCAAAAAATCTGCTGTGAGACAGTCTTCTATATAAGGCAAAAACTGCGTGAATGAAATCTCAACAACGTGGTTTCCTAAACAAGAACTATACAAACCCAATACCAGTTGGCCTCCCTACTCCGGATGGGGGAAATCTTGTGGGACTCTCAACTCTATATGAAAATTTACAAGCAATTAACTACTGCTAAGAGAGGGAGAATTACACTTCCCAGGGATGAATCTCCTAATTGGTTACCTAATACCAAATGGTCATTATTAAAAATACGTACATGCGATCAACACAAAATGGACTCAGAAAGTACTATCTATCTATACATTTGTTTTTTGTTTGTTTGGTTGGTTGGTTTTTGTTTTGTTTTGTTTTTCGAGACAGGGTTTCTCTGTGTAGCCCTGGCTGTCCTGGAACTCAGTCTGTAGACCAGGCTGGCCTCAAACTCAGAAATCTGCCTGCCTTGCAAGTGCTGGGATTAAAGGTGTGCACCACCACTGCCCGGCATTATACATTTGTATTTATTTGCACATGGAGATACGTATAATTATACAAGTTAAAGAAAAAGAGGCCATGTATTTGAGAGGGAGCTGGGAGAGGGACTAGATAAGGATAGAAGGAAGGAAAGGAAGTGGGGGAAAGATTTAATTTTTTAAAAAATATTTCTTTAAAACAGTCCAGCCATTGCTCTCCTCCTGGTCTCTACTCCCACAGTTCCTCATCACATTCCTCTCCCCCTTTCTCCAAGAGATTCCCCCAACGCCAGACCAACACAATCCTGGGGTCTCAAGTCTCCCAAAAGTTAGGTGCATCTTCTCTCACTGAGGCCAGACCAGGTCCTCTGCTATATATGTGCTGGGGTCCTCGGACCAGCTTATGTATGCTACCTGGTTGGTGGCTGAGTGTCTGAGAGATCCCTGGGTTCCAGGTTAGTTGAGACTGCTGGTGTTCTTATAGTGTCACCTTCCTCATCATCTTTGTCCAGTTTTTCCCTATTTCAATCACAGGGGTCCCTGACTTCAGTACAATGGTTAGGTGTAAGAATCTGCTCCTGTCTAGTCAGCTGTTTGTTGGACCTCTCAGAGGACATTGATACAACAGTCAAAGAAAATGCAAAATGCAAAAAGCTTCTAACATAACACCTCCAGGAAATCCAGGACACAATGAGGAGACCAAAACTAAGGATAACAGGCATAGACAAGAGTAAAGATTTCCAACTTAAAGGGCCAGTAAATATCTTCAACAAAATTATAGAAGAAAACTTCCCCAACCTAAAGAAAGAGATGAACATAACCATTCAAGAAGCCTACAGAACTCCAAATAGATTGGGCCAGAAAAGAAACTCCTCCCATCACAGTATAGTCAAAACACCAAATCCACAAAAAAAGGGAAAGAATATTAAAAGCAGTAAGGGAAAAAGGTCAAGTAACATATAAAGGCAGACCTATCAGAATTAAACCAGACTTCTCACCAGACTATGAAAGCTAGAAGATCCTGGGCAGATCTCATACAGACCCTAAGAGAAGACAAGTGCCAGTCCAGGCTGCTGTACCCAGCAAAACCCTCAATTACCAAAGATGGTAAAACCAAGATATTCCATGACAAAACCAAATTTACACAATATCATTGCACAAACCCAGCCTTACAAAGGATAATAGATGGAAAAGGCCAACACAAGGAGGGAAACTAGACCCTAGAAAAAGCAAGAAAGTAATCTTTCAACAAACCCAAAGGAAGATAGCTACACAAACATAAAAATAACATCCAAAATAACAGGAAGCAACAATCACTATTTCTTAATATCTCTTAATATCAGTGGACTCAATTCCACAATAAAAAGACATAGCCTAATGGACTGGATACATAAACAGGACCCAGCATTTTGCTCCACATAGGAAACGCAACTCAGTGTTAACACTACCTCAGAGTAAAGGGCTTGAAAACAATTTTCCAGGCAAATGGTCCCAAGAAACAGGCTGGAGTAGCCATTCTAATATCTAATAAAATCAACTTTCAGCCAAAACTCAAAAAAGATAAACTCACCAAAGGAAAAACCTACCAATAGGAACTCTCAATTGTGAACATCTATGCTCCAAATGCAAGGGCACCAACATTCATAAAAGAAACCATACTAAACTCAAAGCACACATTGTACCTCACACAATAATAGTGGGAGACTTCAACACCCCACTATCATCAATGGACAGATCTTGGAAACACAAACTAAACAGAGATACAGTGAAACTAACAGAAGTTATGGAACAAATGGATTTAACAGATATCTATAGAACATTTTATCCTAAATTCAAAGAATATAACTTCTTCTCAGCACCTCATGGCATTTTCTCAAAAATTGACCATGTAATTGGTCACAAAACAAATCTCAACAGATATAAGAAGATTGAAATAATCCCATGCCTCTTATCAGATCACTACAGATTAAGGCTGGTCTTCAATGGAAACCAAAACAACAGAAATCCTACAAACACATGGAAGCTGAACAACGTTCTACTCAATGATAACTTGGTCAAAGAAGAAAGAATGAAAGAAATTAAAGACTTCCTAGAATTTAATGAAAATGAAAGTACAACATACTCAAACTTATAGGACACAATGAAAGCAGTGTTAAGAGGAAAACTCATAGCTCTGAGTGCCTCCAAAAAGAAACTGGAGAGAGCATATACAAGCAGCTTAACAGCACACATGAAAGCTCTAGAACAAAAAGAAGATAATACACCCAACAGGAGTAGAAGGCAAGAAATAATCAACCACTGGGCTGGAATCAAGCAAGTAGAAACAAAAAGAACTATACAAGAAATAAACAAAACCAGGAATTGGTTCTTTGAGAAAACCAACAAGAGAGACAAACATTTAGCCAGAGTAACCAGAGGGCACAGAGACAGTATCCAGAAAATCATAAATGAAAAGGGAGATATAACAACAGAATCTGGGGAAATCCAAAAAATCATCAGATCCTACTACAAAAGCCTATACTCAACAAAACTGCAAAATTTGGATGAAATGGATAATTTTCTAGACAGACATCAAATACCAAAGTCAAGTCAGGATCAGATAAACCACCTAAACAGCCCCATAACCCCTAAAGAAATAAAAGCAGTCACTGATAGTCTCCCAACCAAAAAAAGCCCAGGACCAGATGGGTTTAGTGCAGAATTCTATCTGACCTTCAACGAAGACCTAATACCAATACTCTTCAAACTATTCCACAAAATAGAAATAGAAGGAAAACTACCCAATTCATTCTATGAGGCCACAGTTATACTGATACCAAAACCTCACAAAGACCCAACAAAGAAAGAAAACTTCAGACCAATTTCCCTTATGAATATCGATGCAAAAATACTCAATAAATTTTTTGCAAGCCCAATCCAAGAACACATCAAAATGATCATTCATCATGACCAAGTAGGCTTCATCCCAGGGATGCAGGGATGGTTCAATACCCAGAAATCCATCAATGTAATCCACTACATAAGCAAATTCAAAAGAAAAAAACCATATGATCATTTCCTTAGATGCCAAAAAAGCATTTGACAAAATTCAACATCCCTTCATGAAAAAAGTCTTAGAAAGATCAGGAATTCAAGGCCATACCTAAATATAGGAAAAGCAATATACAGCAAACAGGTAGCCAACATCGGACTAAATGGGGAGAAACTTGAATCATTCCCACGAAAATCAGGGAATAGACAAGGCTGTCCACTCTCTCCCTATCTATTCAATATAGTACTTGAAGTTCTAGCTAGAGCAATTAGACAACAAAAGGAGGTCAAAAGGATACAAATTGGAAAGGAAGAAATCAAAATATCACTATTTGTAGATGATATGGTTGTATACTTAAGTGCCCCTAAAAACTCTACCAGAGAACTGCTACAGCTGATAAACAACTTCAGCAAAGTGGCCAGATATAAAATTAACTCAAACAAATCAGTAACCTTCCTATACTTGAAGGATAAACAGGCTGAGAAAGAAATTAGGGAAATGACACCCTTTCCAACAGTCACAAACAAAATAAAGTATCTTGGTATGACTCTAACCAACAAGTGAAAGATCTGAATGACAAGAACTTCAAGTCTCTGAAGAAAAAACTGAGGAATACCTCAGAAGCTGGAAAGATTTTTCATGCTCATGGATTGGCAGGATTAATATAGTAAAATTGGCCATCCTGCCAAGAGCAATCTACATATTCAATGCATTTCCCATCAGAATTCCAACTCAATTCTTCATAGTCTTAGAAAGAGCAATTCTCAACTTAATTTGGAATAACAAAACAAACAAACAAACAAACAAAAAATAAAAAAACAAAAACAAAAATATCCAGGATAGCAAAAACTGTTCTCAACAATAAAAGAACTTCTGGGGGAGTCAGTATCCCTGACCTCAAGCTGTACTAAAGTGCGGTAGTAATAAAAACTACATGGTATTGGTACAGTGACAGGCAGGTAGATCAATGGAATAGAATTGAAGACCCAGAAATGAACCCACACACCTACAGTCACTTGATCTTTGTCAAAGGAACTAAAACCATTCAGTTGAAAAAGGATAGCATTTTCACCAAATGGTGCTTGCTCAACTGGCAGTCAACATGTAGAAGAATGCAAATTGATCCATTCCTATCTCCCTGTACAAAGTTCAAGTCCAAGTGGATCAAGGAACTCCACATAAAACCAGATACACCAAATCTAACAGAAGAGAAAGTGGGGAAAATTCTCAAATACATGGGTACAGGGGAAAAGTTTCTGAACAGAACACCAATGGCTTATGCTCTAAGATCAAGAACTGACAATTGTGACCTAATAAACTTGCAAAGCGTCTGTAAGGCAAAGGACACTGTCAGAAGGACAAAAAGGCAACCAACAGATTAAGAAAAGATCTTTATCAATCCTACATCAGATAGAGTGCTAATATCCAATATATACAAATAACTCAAGAAGTTAAACTACATAGAACCAAATAACCCTACCAAAACTGGGGAACAGAGTTAAACAGATAATTCAACTGAGGAACCTCGAATGGCTGAGAAGCACCTAAAGAAATATTCAACATCCTTAGTCATCAGGGAAATGCAAATCAAAACAACCCTGAGATTCCACCTCACACCAGTTAGAATGGCTAAGATTAAAAACTCAGGTGACAGTAGATACTGGCAAGGATGTGGAGAAAGTTTGGCAGACCCTCAGAAAAATGGACATAATACTACCTGAGGACCCAGCTATACCACTCCTGGGCATATACCCAGAAGATGCTCCAACATGTAATAAGGACACATGCTCCACTATGTTCATAGCAGCCATATTTATAATCGTCAGAAGATGGAAATAACCCAGATGACCCTCAACAGAGGAATGGATACAGAAAATGTGGTACGTTTACACAATGGAATACTACTCAGCTATTAAAAACAATGACTTCATGAAATTTGCAGGAAAGTGGATGGAACTTGAAAATATCATCCTGAGTGATATAACTCAGTCACAAAACAACAAACATGATATGTACTCACTGATAAGTGTCTATTAGCCCAAAAATTCAGTATACCCATGATTCAATTCACAGTACCTGTTGGACTGTGCGTAGGGTCCCAGATAGAAGAGTTGGAGAAGGGACTGAAGGAGATGGGGGAGTTTTCAGCCCCAAGGGGAGGGAGCAACAGTGTCAACTGGTCAGACCCCCAGGTGCTCCCAGAGACTGGACCACCAACCAAAGAATGCATAGGAAGGGCCAATGGTGCTGGCCACATATGTGGCAGGGGAGGGCCTTATTGGCCATCAGTGGCAGGGGAGGCCCTTGGGTCTGAGAGTATTAGATGCTCCAGTATAGGGGAATGCCAAGGAGCGAAGACAGGAGAGGGTGGGTGGGTTGGGGAATACCCTCATAGAGGCAGGGGAGAGGGGATGGGATAGGGGTTTCCAAAGGGGAAAACATTTGAAATGTAAATAAAATATCAAAAAAATAAAAATAAATAAATAAAAAAGAAATATTTAAGGAGTAACTTCAGCAAGTGTTATAGGTATCTAATGAATCTCAGTGTAATGGCCTTAGGAAATATCAAGGAATGCTGCTTTTTGCTCATAGTGAAGCTAACATATCTTCAAGCGAGAACATTGGAAGTATTTGAATTTTATGTTCACATTAGGGAGGTAAGTCCAGTGTATTTTAGAAGACTAGTATTTGCTTTCTCTGAATTTAGCCAGGAGTTGTCAACTTATTTATAGTTGAGTGTGACAGTAGTAAGGTTTTCAAAGCCTACTGAAAACAAGTAACATTAAACTTGTGATTTATGAGGTTTGGTTGTGTGCTATTTTGACTAAAGTCAACTTTCCTTTGTCATTTCGAAGGAGAAAAAAATGAATGGCCTATAAAACTGTAAGAGTTGATCTGTCAGAAATAATTTCCAATTGCACAATGTTTTTACAAAGTGATTTAATTTATTTTAATCATATTTATAATGTGAAAGTATAGATGTTGATAGTAGTTGTTTCTAAAGTTTTTGGAAAAAATGTAGCATTTTAATTATTGTAGAAATGTCTACAAGAAATTTCAGAATCTATTACTGCTGTATTTAATTTTGACATATTTCTTGTAATTCACCATTGTATATAATACTGTGATAGATATCTTACAGTACATACATATTTTTGTCAACATAAATTCCTAGAAGTAAGTATACTAGATAAATTTTTATGCTCAATTTAAACATTGGCACTTGTTGGTAAACTGTTCATTAGAAGTACTGTATTGATTTGTACTGTTATATGGAACATTTCTCTAAAATTCTCTAACAATTAAATTTTATTATAATAAGTAAATAAAGTTTTGGAAAGGTCAGGAACTCAAGGCCCATAAATAAATAGAATCAAGCAATATTCAGAAAACTAATAGCCAACTTCAAATTAAATGGAGAGAAACTTGAAGCAAACTTACTAAGATCAGGGACTAGACAAGGTTGCCAACTATCTCCTTTTCTATTCAGTATAGTGCTTGAAGTTCTAGCCAGAGCAATTAAACAACAAAAGAAGGCCAATGGGATACAAATTGAAAAGGAAGAATTCGAGATACCACTATTTGCAGATGATAATATAGTATAGTTAAGTGACCCTGAAAATTCCACCAAAGAACTCCTTCAGCTGATAAATAACTTCAGCAAAGTGGCAAGATATAAAATTAACTCAAACAAAAATAGAGACTGTAAAAACCAGATGATCTTGGACAGAGGTCATACAGATCCTAAGAGAACACAAATATCAGCCCAGGCTACGATACCCAGCAAAACTCATAATCAACATAGAAGAAGAATAAAAACATTTCAAGCCAAACAAAATTCAAACAATATCTATCTACCAGTCCAGCCCTAAAAAGAATTGTAGAAGCAATCCTCCAACACAAGGAGGGTACCTACACCAAAGAAAAAACCCAAGATATTAATCATCTCACAAAAAAGACAAAAGGAGAGAATCACAGGCACATAATGCCACCTATAAGAACATACATTACAGGAACTATCAATCATGCTTCTTTGGTATCTGTCAATACAAACGGACCAATTCTCCAATAAAAAGGCATAAGCTAACTGAATGTATATGCAAACAGGATCTAGCATTTTGCTGCATACAAGAAACACACCTAAAACACAAGGACTGGAAAAAAGTTTTCCAAGCAAGTGTTCCCAAGAAACAAGCTGGAGTTGCCCTCCTAATATCCAATAAAATAGACTTTCAACAATCAAATGTTACCAAGCAAGATGAGGAAGGATACTTCATATTCGTCAAAGGAAAAATCCACCAAGAGAAAGTCTCAATTCTGAACATCTATGCACCAAATGCAAGTGCACCCACATTCATGAAAGAAATTTTGAACCCCACACTATAATAGTAGGAGACTTCAACATTCCACTCTTACTAATGGAGACATCATTGAAACAGAAACTAAACAGAGACACAGTGAAACTAATAGAGGTTATGACTAAATGGATTCAACAGATATCTATGGAATATTTCACCCTAAAACCAAAGAATACACATTCTTCTCAGCACCTCATGGTACCTTCTCCAAAACTGACCATATATTCGATCACAAAACAAGCCTCAGCAGATACAAGAAGATTGAAATAACCCCATGCATCCAATCAGATCACCACAGACTAAGGCTTGACTTCAATAACAATAAAAACAACAGAAAACCCATATACCCATGGAATCTGAACAACTCTCTACTCAATGATAACTTGGTCAAGGAAGAAAAATAAAAAGAAATTAACAACTTCCTGGTTTTCAATGAAAATGATGACATAGCATATCCATACTTATGGGAAACAATGAAAACATGCAAAGAGGAAAATATAACACTAAGGGTCCTGGTAAAGAAATTGGAGAGATCCTACACTAGCAACTTAACATCATACCTGAGAGCTCTAGAGCAAAAATAAGCAAACACACAGAAGAGGAGTAAATGGCAGGAAATGGTAAAACTCAGAGCCAAAATCAACCAATCTAGAAACAAAGAGAATAATACAAAGAATCAACAAAACTGAAAGCTGTTTCTTTGAGAAAATGAAATAGATAAATTCCTAAGTAAGTAAACGGTACAGAGAGAGTATCCATATTAACAAAATCAGAAATGAAAAGGAAGACATAATAACAGAAACTGAGGATATTCAAATAATATCATCAGATCCTGCTACAAAAGCTTATATTCAACAAAACTGGGAAATCTAGATGAAATGGATGAGTTTCTAGACAGATATCACATACCAAGTTAAATCAAGAACAGGCAAACTATCTAAAGAGGCCCATATCTCCTAAGGAAATAGAAGAAGTCATTAAAATCCTTCCAATCAAAAAAAGCCCAGGGCCAGGTAGCTTTAGTGCAGAATTTTACCAGACTTTCAAAGAAGAGCTAATTCTAATACTCCTCAAACTATAGAAACAGAAGGAACACTACCTAATTCATTCCATGAAGCCACAATTACTCTCATAACTAAATCACACAAGGACCTAACAAATAAAGCGAACTTCAGACCAGTTTTGCTTATGAATATAGATTCAAAATACTAAATGAAATTCTAGCAAATTGAATCCAAGAACACATCAAAACCATCATTCAATACAATCATCCCAGAGTTGCAAGGTTGGTTAAATATACAAAATCCATTAATGTATTCAACTATATAAACAAACTCAAAGGAAAAAAAAAATCATATGATCATCTCATTAGATGTTGAAAAAGCATTTGACAAAATACAACACTCCTTCATGTTAAAAGTGTTGGAGAAGTCAGGAATTCAAGGCCCAAACTAAACATAATAAAAGCAATCTACAGCCAACCAACAACCAATATCAAATTAAATGGAGAGATACTTGAAGCAATCTCACTAAAATCAGGGACAAGACAAAGCTACCCACTCCCTATCTATTCAATATAGAACTTGAAGTTCTAGCTAGAGCAATAAAACAACAAAAGGAGATCAAACAGATACAAATTAGCAAAGAAAAAATCACAATATCACAATTTGCAGATGATATGATAGTATACATAAATGACCTCCAAAATTCTACCAGAGAAATTCAACAGCTGATAAACAACTTCAGCAACCTGGCTGGAAATGAACTTAACCCAAATAAAACAGTAGTCTTCCTTTATACAAATGATTAATGGACTAAGAAAGAAATTAGGGAGACAAATCCTTCACAATAGTCAGCAATAATATAAAATATCTTGGTGTAACTCTAACCAAACAAGTGAAAGATCTGTATGATAAGAACTTCAAGTCTCTCAAGAAAAAAATCAAAGAAGACGTCAGAAAATGGAGAGGTCTCCCATTCGCATAGATTGGTAGAATCATCATATTAAAAATGGTCATCCTACCAAAACCAATCTACAGATTTATCACAATACCCACTAAAATCTCAGCATAATTCTTCAAAAATATGGAAAGAGCAGTTTTCAAATTCATCTGGAAAAACAAAAAAACCCAGAATAGCAAAAACAATTCTTAACAATAAAAGAAACGCTTGGGGATTCACCATCCCTGACCTCAAGCTATACTACAGAGCAATATTGATAAAAACTCTGTAACGGTATGTAGACATACATGTTGATGAATGGAATATAATTCAGGACACAGAAATTAAAGCACACACTAATGCTTGATCTTTGACAAAGAAGCCAAAAATACAATAGAAAAAATAAAGCATCTTCAATAAATGATGCTGGTCTAACTGCCAGTCTGTATGTAGAAAAATAAAAATAGATACATATTTGTCACCTTGCACAAAGCTTGAGTCCACATGGATCAAGGGCTTCCAGAAAAAAACAGCTACACTGAATCTAATAGAAGAGAAAGTGGAAAAGAGCCTCAAACACATCAGCAAGGGGAAAATTTCCTGAACAGAACACCATTGGCTCAGGCTCTAAAATCAACTATAGACAAAAGAGATCTCATAAAATGTAAAAGCTTCTGGCAAAGAACACTGTCAACAGGACAAAATGTCAACCTACAGATTTGGAAAGGATCTTTACCAACCCTACATGTCATAGAGGGCTACTATCCAAAATACAAAAAGAACTTAAGAAGTTAGACTCCAGAGAACCAAATAATCCTATTTTAAAAATAGGGTACAGAGCTAAAAAAAAAAAAAAAAAAAAAAAAAAAAAAAAAAAAAAAAAAATTAAT
>CM052704.1:5675988-5697461 GCA_028551405.1 Uromys caudimaculatus
GCTGCCAAGGATGTGGAGAAAGAGGAACACTCCTCCATTGATGGTGGGATTGCAAGCTGGTACAACCAATCTGAAAAATCACTCTAGCAGTTACTCAGAAAATTGGACATAGTACTACCTCAGGACCCAGCTATGACACTCCTGAGCATATACCCAAAAGATGCTCCAACATATAACAAGGGCACATGCTCCACTATGTTCACAGCAGCCTTATTCATAACAACCAGAGGCTGGACATAACCCAAATGTCCCTCAACAGAGTAATGGATACAGAAAATGTGGTGCATTTACATAATGGAGTAGTACTCAGTTATTAAAAACAATGACTTCATGAAATTTGCAGGCAGATGGATGGAACTAGAAAATATCGTCCTGGCTGAGGTAACCCAGTCACAAAAGAACACACATGGATATCAGGGTAAAAATCTCATAATACCCAAAATACAACTCACAGACCATATGAAGCTCAAGAAGGAGGAAGACCAAAGTATGGATGCTTACAGTCTACTTAGAAGGGGGACCAAATTAATCACGAAAGATAGAGGAAGGGAGAAACCTGTGAGGGAGTGAGGAGGAGGATGGGAAAAGGGGGGCAGGATCAGGTGTGGGAGAAGACAGGGGAGAAGTGCAGAGGGTAAGGAAATTGAAAGATGTGTAGCAGTGGGGGATGGGCTACAGAGGGTAGTCACTAGAAAGTCCCATGTGCCAAGAAAACAAAAGGCTCCCAGGACCCAATGGGGAGGACATTAGCTGAAATACCCAACAAAGGGAAGAGAGAACCTGCAGAG
This sequence comes from Uromys caudimaculatus, assembly GCA_028551405.1. NCBI lineage: Eukaryota > Metazoa > Chordata > Mammalia > Rodentia > Muridae > Uromys > Uromys caudimaculatus. The sequence continues at coordinate 5,676,777 of CM052704.1, forward strand.
ATCATATCTAGAGGTTAGGCACAGCCCCGAGTTGATGGATGAGTCCACCTACCCATCTCAAAAATATTAACCCAGAATTGTTCCCGTCTAAAGGAAATGGAGGGAAAAAGAGTGGAACAGAGACTGAAGGAAAGGCCATCCAGAGACTGCCCCACCTGGGGATTCATCCATCTTCAGACACCAAACCCAGATATTGCTGATGCCAAGAAGCGCTTGCTGACAGGATCCTGGTATAGCTGTCCCCTGAGGGGCTCTGTCAGAGCCTGACCAATACAGATGTGAATGCTTGCAGCCAACCATCAGACTGAGCATAGGGACCCCAATGGGGTAGTTAGGGGAAGGACTGAGGAGCTGAAAGGGTTCGCAACCTCAAAGGAAGAACAATATCTACCAACCAGACACCCTCCCACCCCCCAAAAGCTCCCAAGTACTAAACCACCAGCCAAAGAGTACACATAAAGGGACTCTGGCTCCAGTTCCTTATCTGGCATCAATGGGAGGGGAGGAGCTTGGTCCTGTGTAGGCTCGATGCCCCAGAGTAGAGGAATGCTAGGGCAGTGAGGCAGGAGTGGTGAGTGGGTGGGAAAGCACCCTCATAGAAGCAGTGGGGAGGGGAGATGGGATAAGGTGTTTGCAGAGGGGTAACCAGGAAGGGACATAACATAATAAAACAACCAATAAAAAAGAAGGAAAATACAAATCAAGTGCCCTTCACACCCTTCTCCTCCTCCCTTCTAAAAAAAAAAAAAACCCAAAAAACAAAAACAAAAAAACAAAAACAAAACAAAGAAAGATGTCATGGATTTGAGGAGGATTTGGGAGTATAAGAAAAGTAGAAGATAGTAGAAGGGGGAGAGATCGTTATAAACAGTACTAAGGTATAAATATCTTTTAAAATTAAGTTTAAAACTTTTCCCAGAACAATGTATCCATCAACTTCACCTCAGAGACAATTGATGGTGACTTAGCATTTCTTCTTGTTTTAAGCTCCAAATTACTGCTTTGAATAATTGCCATTTCTTCAGTAAGTGTCCAAAATAAGCCTATTCATGCTATCATTTTGTTAGTTATAGAATGAAATTTCATTAGTAAATGTTTTTAAAGATACATACATGCACATATATACATATGCTTGTAGATTCATATGTGAATATATATACAATATATTTGCTTAATTTATTATTTTCCCTATCATCCCTAATGGTTTTCTACTATTTTAAATACTCTTCATGATTTGTAAAGCCTTCAACATTTTCAGAATCTCATTTTCAAACTTTCATCGCAGAAGACAGTAAGTTGCTTTGCCTTGGATTGAGTTACAATCTAAATTTGCTTTGTTTTATCTACTCTTCATCTTCTGCTTCGTTCTCTTATTTCCATGAACTTTATGCCTCTCTGAGAGGAAAGAATTAGGGGGAAACCCATGTCCCATTTCCTAAAGTATTCCTAATCTAAACCTATTGTTCTATCTATGGCAAATTAGGTGGGAACTTCTTTTGCTTGCACAGAGCACATGCTTTCTAGTATGTCCAAGATCTACAAATTCAATTAGCAAACTAATTTAGCAAGTGAATTTGCATATGAGAACTATATATCTTTTGGCATATGAATTCTTCCTTCTTTGCCTCTTATTACAAACTTCCTTCCCTTACCTCTCCTTGAGATAAGGGCTCCTATGTAGCCCAAACAGATCTATATATTACAAGGTTCTTTTCTCAGCTTCCTACCTTCTGGGCTCCAGCTTTTAAAACCCTTTTAAAGACATTTACCATTAGTAATAAGTAAAAACACTTTCACAAAACATAAACTATATTGAAAAATATTAAATATCTAGTTATATTTCTTGATATTAAATATCTTGAAAATATTAGACACTTGCAAATAGTCCAAAACCTTATTAATTCATTATTATATATATATACTTATATATAAATGGAAATCATTTACATAAGACAACTTTGTAAGATTGTTTATGTATATATGTCAAAGTACATAAATCCATAGAAATGAAAATTATATAACCAAGTTCACAATTATCATGATATGAATAATTATGATTAAAAAAATCGTAATTGTGTTTTTTTTAATGTTGCCAGAATAATGACTCTAAGACTTAATTATTTATGAATACATGCCTAGATCATAAGTTCTGGGTCTGGCCCCAACTAGCTCGTAACTTATATAACCCATTTATTCTAGTCTATGTCTGCCACATGGTTGGTTACCTGTCCTTGGTTTCATGCCTCTGACTTCCTCAGCATTTGAGGTGAATCTCCCTCCTCTGTCTGATTCCCAGAGTTCCAATCGCTCTCTACCAGAGCTTTCACCTTCTACTTCCTGCCTCAGTTAATAAGCCATCAGCTTTTTGTTGAGAGGTGATGCTTCCATATATGTACTAGATTCTTTCTACAAGAGATTGCTTTTGTTCATTTGTATTTCCCATTTCTCTACAATGAGTGTAGAATTTGTAAAACAAAACTATTTTATTTTAATGAGGGGATGTGGATGAGTAACTTGGTTGATTACCATAGAATTATACAGCCGTGTGACATTCTTTTCGATTCTTTCTTAGGAACATACATATACACAGAAGGCATTATTCTCCTTCTGGCCCATTTCTGCTCCTCTCCTTTCTTCCCCACTACATGCTAGGACCTTGTGCACAGTTTTGTGAACAAATAAGAAGGCTGAAGCACACTGTTCCCAACAGTTTCCAAGTTTGTGACATGATTCCATTTTATCACAAATTCTGGATTTGTGAGACAGCCAGGCCACCAAAGTAGGCTGAGAACCAGTCAATTTCCTAAATTCTGGAAGCTGTTTCTCAGATCATGATAATATTAAAGGCATACTAGTTATAATTTCATAATTCCCATGAGTTCTCTGTTTGTCCATCTATAACATGAGCTAAGTAAGAACTACTACACAGATCTTAAGAGAAATCCTGGATGATTCCAAGTGGTGCCATGTCACTCACAAAGTGATCACTTCTTCCATGGCCCAGGCTGTTTTCTCACCTGCAAAACCAGCAAGAGGCCTCTCAAGTCCATCTGTCGGTAGGCATTCAGATCTTCATGGAAATAGTAGTGGCATCTCCTGAAGGCCATAGCTTGTAGCACGGAAGAGAAAGGTGAAACCACTGAGTAATTGTCACAAGTGTCCTAAGAAGCCTGTTGGAAGTTGCATTAGCTACTGGCAGGATTTGTAGAAGAGAACAACTGACAGAAGTTACAATCTTACAGTGCTGCTTCCGCCATCCGCTCCATCAGGAAGCAGATCTTTCAAACTACGTAGGGGCTGCCTTCCAGCCCAGCCTTCGCAATTTCAGCTCTTCCGTGAACACCAACACCTCTCACAAAGCAAACAAAGCTAAATGATTCAGGTGTTCCTGGCTTTTTTCTTTTTCTTTCTTTCTTTCTTTTTTTTTTTTGCCTCAGACTTATGATGCTGCCTGACCTAAAAGATAATTTTATCTGACTAAGTTATAGATCATTAAGCTGAAAAAAAAAAGTTTGCCTGTTACTGCTGTTTTTCCATCTTGCCCCATCTTGTCTCATTAGCAGGAACTGATTGAGCATGAAGGTGTTCTCTGGCTGTCAGTAGATAAAGTAGGTACTCTTGGCTTTCATCTGTTCTGAATTCTCCTTGTCTCATTATCTTCCCAAGGTCGAATTCTCTGACACGGAGGCTGCTTGCTTAGCACTCCATCCTGGCAATTATCTGCCTGGCAACCTTAACCACAATAAGGTTTCTCATCAGTAGCAGCACAATAGAATAGGCACCAGAATCCCTAATCTGAGCAGAACATCCTCAAACTCCTTTCTCAAATGCTACAGCCTGTTTGTTCCAAAGCCCCATCTTATTGTGATATACTGAATAAGCTACAACTTCATGCAGATAGCAGGGTCACAATGCTCAGGGTCACAGTATTATACTGGGGCAGTTATTACCGCACTTTGGTGGGAGAATCTCATCTTTAAATATATTTGATGTTTCAATGAAAGGAATATAGCTGCAAAGCTATACAGTCTTGATTTATAAATCTGTCTTTCTCTCTCCATTAGTAATAACTGCAAGATCAATCCTGCCTGCCTTTGTGAAGCTGTCAAATCGGGCACATGCCCTGGGAACATTCTTCCAAGAGCTATTAGCGAAAGTGAATTTTGTCAGAGTAACTGTCTGGCAAAGTTCTTCGGGGACTCTATTACTTTGTAAAGAATATCTGTAAGGAAAAGAAAGAAACATACTTCTAACCCAAACTACTTAGAGGTAGGTCTGGATTGAAGCCACAATTCCCTTCATGTATTTGTAGGTGAATCTCAGCCATTTGTACCATGCACAGGGACACACAGCTGCTGACAACTTTATATTTAGGAATTTAAGTTCCCCTCAATTTACATGTCAATGCATTAAAACTATCCATCTCTTTTTCCATAGTGGAAAAAATATGTGCAGATGTACACTTCTCTTCACAGTGGAGGAGTGACCAATTCATCTGGGTGATGTCCAGACCAACAGGCAGCAGGATACAAAGTGAGAGCCTTCTGCAAGTTAAATAATCTGCTCACCAGGAAAAATCCAGCCATCTGCCCTCTTTTAAACACAGCCCTATGACTTTTCTGTGCGAACAGAACACTCCTTAGTCCAAAAAGGGGGAGGGGGGAAGCGATTGCCCTCTATAAACTCACAGATCTCAAGACTCACCCGGGTCCTATGGGAACACCAATTTTGATCTAATCATGAAAAAATCAAATAACAGGATGTGAGTGATTTCTTCCTCCTTATCTCACATTAAATCCATAAACCTTAGACCAAAGAAATCTGCCACAAGTGCTCTTCTCTGGTAAACACACTGGTAAGCACAAAGAGTTGTCCCAATTGCAAAAATACCTATGCAATAGCAGTAAATATACACAGCCCTATAGTCTGATAAGAATCTGCAAGGTTTTGCATGTAGTTTAAACTTCTGTTCATTGTCTTTTTGTTTTTCATTTTCAATATTTGGGCCTGTGAAAGCAAGGCTATTCAATCCAATAACCAATAAAACCAGCAGTCTAACTTTAGTATTGAATATCATGATAGTTTTTTCTTCTTCCAAACCCTGCACTAGTCAGTAATCCAATGAATTCTCTACCTTATTTGTAGAATCATCTGGAAGATCTTGGAGATTTTGCATGATTAGTAAAGAACAGTATTTAGAAATGAATAACCTAAAATGGGGTCACTTCATGATTTAAAAATAATGCTTCTTATTTCATAGAAACACGGAGTATCTTATGGTTGCTATTTCTGTGATAGAATATTATGACAAAAAGTGATTATGGGAAGAAAGTTTTTATTTCAGAAGCAGAGTAGAAAGCCAAGCAGGATAGAAACCTGAAGCAGTAACTGAAGCCATGGGGAAGTGCTGCTTACTGGCTTGTTCCCCAAGACATGTTCAGCCTACTTCTTATATGCTCCAGGACTGCCATCCCAAGGGTAGTGCTACCTAAAATAGGCTGGAATCACTACTTCAGAAAATGCCCCACAGGCTTGTCTACAGGCCAGTCTTGTAGAGGATTTTCTCTATTGTAATTCCCTATTCCCAGATAACCACAACCTGGGGTCAAGCTGACATAAATCTAGCCAGCATAGAGTGATTAACCTTTTGTTGATTGTTGATTAGGCTTTTGCATGGTTCATGTGGCTTTTGGTTTTTTAGACAATTTGATCCACATGTAAAGCACATCTATCATGACATAAGAAGCTAGGAGCTACAAATGATGGGCCAATACATTGTCTACATCACTAAACTATGAAAAATGAAATACTTTCTGCTAACTAAAGCCAAAGGTAAATATGCTGGTTCTTAAGTAATTAAAAATCTATATTTCTCATTGGTTTTCTTGTTTGCTTTGTTTTTAAGCATACATAGAAATCAACTATGTTCTCTAAGACTCAGTTTTATCTGTCAAGATGCGTAGTAGTAATGAGTCCTACAGCAGATAATATGCTAAAAACTTAAATGTGTCTCATCATATCCTCCCATCAACCCAATGACAGAAGTACATTTATAATTCCAACTTTTCATATTAAATAATATTTTATAACACCTATCAGAAATGGTAAGTGTTGCAGTCAATACTTAAAATGAGACCAGGCACGAAAGATATATTGAGAAAGATTGGAGAATTGTGAGAAACAGAATATTTTCAGTCTTAGGTGACTAAACTGTATTATGACAAGGAGTAAAAATATACCCATCTCAACAGTCCTAATATGCTTTATTGTCATCGGTACTTCGTGCATATTGACTCTCCTTTTCACTACTGTCTACCCTAAATTAAGAGAAACCAATGAAGGTGATAAAATATACATTTATATCATTTCTGTTCTAAGGGTCTTGAGTCTATGAGTGTAGCCATAATATTTATAATAAATAGACCAATAAGGAATACTGTTTGGAGAGACAACATAGGATTTGTTTGTTATAAGCCTCCTTTCACTACCAAGAGATTATTTTTATTTATAACCCTTGTCTGTATTTTGTTTTAACAGGATAGTCATTTCCCCAGCAAATTGGAAATGAAGGAATACTGGAAGCCTGGCATGCTCTGGATTTCCTTCTTCTGGAACTTTCATTCTTTCTGTTTGCCCTTTTAAGAGGTGAGACACTACTTCCTGATCTTAGAAAGAAAGCTCAAAGAAAATCTATTACCATAAAACATCACCAGGAGGCTTATCACATCACTTGACAGTATCACTTTAGCTAATGTTGACTTAGTGTTTCTATTACAAACCCAATTTACTGAGGAGGAGGTGGAGGAGGAGGAGGGAAGGGGGACAAGATGGATTCATATGTCAACCCAGTGAACTGACATGAGGCTGAAAGTAGGTGGCCAACCAGAATGGAACTTTTAAGCTATGACACTTAAGGGAACTATAATTCATGTATCCTCTATACTTACATTATTCAAATAAGGTGGCACAAGCGTCTGAAAGATTAAAATAGAACCAAAGGCTTTGCCTACTGAAGTACCTCCTCCCTGTCATCAACTACACAATTCAAGTAAGAAGAAGAAAAATAATGTAATAAGAAAGGAAATAAATGAGGAAACAGAACAAACTTTAGGTGCCCTTTCTGATGTTTAACCACATCCTAATCAAGTCACTACAGATGACATAAGAAATGGAGGATCTCTTTATTCTATGAACTGTACTTACACTGATGCTGCCTGAGTAGGTCCCTGTAAGGGTAGAAGGAGATCAGTCTAAAAGTGTTCATTGAAGTTTGGTAGCCACAGTTCAAATGAGAAACAGTATCATAGCCTTCACAACACAAAAGTAATCCCAAATCATTTAGACTGACTCCTTCCCCTTCACACTTCACATCCCTAATTATTCTTCTGTAATTTTCACACTGTATGTATACTCAACATTTTCATTGTTCATTTGTACTTTAACGGGCACATAGGCTGACTACATCATTTGATTATTGTGAACAGAGCTAAATGAACATGGGCATGTGGATATCTCTTTCCATAGGTTGACTCTGATTCTTTGGGGAAAATGTCTAGAAGTGGTACAATTAGTCCTATGGTATTCTATATTTATGTTTGAGAAACTCCCATAGTGATATAGTCCAAACTATACTTTTTTTTACCAACAGTGTGAAAGTATGTATGAGTGCTACTTTCCCTGACATCTTCACTGACTTTGACTTATTTTTATTCCCTTGGCAGTAGTCATTCTTGTGGACATAAGATGGGATCTCAGCGTAAATTCAATGTATTTCTTTAGTGGAAAAATCTTTCCATGTTTTTCATAGCTACTTGTACTTTATCATTTGAAAAAAAACTATTCAGTTAATTGGCTCACTTTTTGATTGTACTATTTCCTCTTTAGGTTTTCAACATTTTTTATCCTATAAAAAATAATATTTTAGCTTTATCCCTGACAGAAAAGTGTCTAGTTGTAGATTTCTCCAATTCTGTGAATGTTCTCTCCACTCTGGTAATATTTCCTTAGTTTTGAAGAAGCATCTTTTTTGTGTGTTGTACTGGCTATTTTGAGTGTCAACTTGACACAAGCTGAAGTTATCACAGAGAAAGGAATTCCAGTTGAGAAAATACCTCCATGAGATCCAGCAGTAAGGCATTTTCTCAATTAGTGATCAAGGGCAGAGGGCCCCTTGTGAGTGGTACCATCTGTGGGCTGGTAGTCTTTGGTTCTATAAGAAAGCAGGCTGAGCAAACAAGCAAGTCAGTAAGTGACATCCTTCCATGACTTCTGCATCAGCTCCTGCTCCCTGACCTGCTTGAGTTCTCCTGACTTCCTTTGGTGATGAAGAGCAGCATGGAAGTATAAGCTCAATAAACCCTTTCCTCCCCAACTTACATTTTGGTCATGATGTTTGTGCAGGAATAGAAACCCTGACTAAGACATGTGTGTTTATTTATTTATGCACAATAACACACTCTCTCACATGTCACAGCATGTATGTGGAAGAAGCTGATTTTCTCTTCCACCATGAGGGTCCTGGAAATTGAACTTGGGTCATTAGGTTTGATAGCAAGTACCTTTACCTGCTGAGCTGTTCTGCCAGTCCTTTTGTTTTGTTTGTTTGTTTATTGTTCTGTTTGATTGGGTGTTTTTTGGTTGTTTAGTTCTTTGTTTTTACAAAAGATTTTTAAAACCCAATTCCACTTGTCAATTCTCTTTGTTTATTTCCTGACATTGAGATTTTATTTAAAAAGCCATTGGTTTTACCTAGATCATGAAGTGCATCCCCTCTGTTTTCCTCTAGCAATTTTTAAATATCAGATCATACTCATAGTGAAGATTTTAACCTATTTTGAATTGACTGTTGATTATGTTTATGTGTTTCTTACTGGCATATAAGAATTCTGCTGAATTGTGCTGACTTTGTATCAGATCATCAAAGGCTTAGGCTGGTCTTCAATAACAACAAAAATAACAGAAGGCCCACATACATATGGAAGCTGAACAATGCTCTACTCAATAATTTGGTGAGGGAAGAAATAAAGAAAGAAATTAAAGATGTTTTAGAATTTAATGAAAATGAAGACACAACATACCAAAATTTATGAGACACAATGAAATCTGTGCTAAGAGGAAAATCATAACTCTGAGTGCCTCCCAAAAGAAACTGGAGAGAGCAAACACTAGGAGCTTGACAGCACACCTCAACTCTAGAACAAAAACAAGCAAATATACCCAAGACGAGTAGATAGCAGGAAATAATCAAACTAAGGGTTGAAATCAACCAAGTAGAAACAAAAAACTCAACAAATATACTGAAGAGGAGTACACAGCAGAAAATAATCAAACTAAGGGCCGAAATTAACCCAATAGAAACAAAGAATCAACAAAACCAGTAGCTGGTTCTTGGAGAAAATGAACAAGATAGATAAACCCTTAGCGAGACTAACCAGAGGGCACAGAGACATTATTCAAATTAACAAAATCAGAAATTTAAAGGGAGACATAACCACAGAAACTGAAGAAATAAAAAAAAAATAATAAAACATCAGATCCCACTACAAAAGCCTATACTGAACAAAACTAGAAAATCTGGAACAAATGGATAATTTTCTAGAGAAATACCAGGTGCCAAAGTTAAATTAGGATCAGATAAACCATTGAAATAGTCCCATAAACCCTAAAGAAAAAGCAAAAATCATTAAATCTGTCCCAACCAAAAAGAGTCCAACCAGATGAGTTTAGTTCAGAATTTCATCAGACCTTCAAAAAAGACGTAATACCAATTCTCTTCAAACTATTCCACAAAATAGAAACAGAAGGAACACTACCCAATTCCTTTTATGAGGCCACAGTTACACTGATACCAAAACCTCACAAAGACCCAACAAAGAAAGAAAACTTCAGATTAATTTCCCTTATGAATATCAATGCAAAGATACTCAATAAAATTCTCACAAACCGAATCCAAGAACACATCAAAACCATCATTCATCATGATTAAGTAGGCTTCATCCTAGGGATGCAGGGATGGTTCAATACCTGGAAATCCATCAGTGTAATCCACTACATAAACAAACTCAAAGAAAAAAACCACATGGTCATTTCATTAGGTGCTGAAAAAGCATTTGACATAATTCAGCATCCCTTCATGATAAAAGTCTTGGAAAGATCATGAATTCAAGCCCATACCTAAAAATAGTAAAAGCAATATACAGCAAATCAGTAGCCAACCTCAAACTAAATGGAGAGAAACTTGATGCAATCTCACTAAAATCAGGGACTAGACAAGGCTGCCCACTCTCTCCCTATCTATTCAATATAGCACTTGAAGTTCTATCTAGAGCAATTAAAAAACAAAAGATCAAAGGGATATAAATTGGTACGGAAGAAATCAAAATATCACTATTTGCAGATGATATGATAGTATACTTAAGTGACCACAAAAATTCCACCAGAGAATTCCTAAACCTGATAAACAACTTCAGCAAAGTGACCGGATATGAAATTAACTCAAAACAAATCAGTAGGGATAAATGGGCTGAGAAAGAAATTAGGGAAATGACACCGTTCACGATAGTCACCAACAATATACAATATCTTCATATGACTATAACTAAACAAGTAAAAGATCTGTAAGACAAGAACATCAAGTCTTTGAAGAAAAAAATTGAAGAAGACTTCAGAAGATGGAAAGATCTCCCATGCTCTTGAATTGGCAGGATTAATATAGTAAAAATGGCCATCTTGCTGAAAGCAATCTACTGGTTCAATGCAATCCCCATCAAAATTCTAACTCAATTCTTCATAGAGTTAGAAAGAGCAATTCTCAAATTCATTTGGAATAACAAAAAACCCAGGATAGCAAAAACTATTCTCAACAATATAAGAACATCTGGGGGAATCATCATCCCTAACCCTCAAGCTGTACTACAGAGCAATCATGATAAAAACTGCATGCTATTGGTACGGAGACAGGCAGATAGATCAATGGAATAGAATTGAAGGCCTAGAAATGAACTCACACACCTATGGTCACTTGATCTTTGACAAAAGAGCTAAAACCATCCAGTGGAAAAGACAGCATTTTCAACAAATGGTGCTAGTTCAATTGGCAGTCAACATGTAGAAGAATGCAAATTGATCCATTCTTATCTCCCTGTACAAAGCTCAAGTCCAAGTGGATCAAAGGCCTCCACATAAAACAAGATACACTGAATCTAATAGAAGAGAAAGTGGGGAAAAGTCTTGAACACATGGGCACAGGGGAAAAGTTCCTGAGCAGAACACCAATGGCTTTTGCTCTAAGATCAAGAATCGACAGATGGGACCTCATGAAATTGCAAAGCTTTTGTAAGGCAAAGAACACTGTCAATAGGACAAAACAGTGACCAACAGATTGGGAAAACATCTTTACTAATCCTACATCAGATAGAGAGCTAATATCCAATATATACAAAGAACTCAAGAAGTTAGTCTCCACAGATCCAAATAACCCTATTAAAAAATGGGGAACAGAACTAAACAGAGAACTATCAACTGAGGAAACTCAAATGGCCGAGAAACACCTAAAGAAATGTTCAACGTCCTTAGTCATCAGGGAAATGTATATCAAAATGACCCTGAGATTCTACCTTACACAAGTCAGAATGGCTAACATCAAAAACTCAGGTGACAGTAGATGCTGTCGAGAATGTGGAGAAAGAGGAACACTCCTCCATTGCTGGTCCAACCACTCTGGAAATCAGTCTTGTGGTTCCTCAGAAAATTGGACGTAGTACTTCCCAAGGACCCAGCTATACAACAACTAGAATATCTCCAGAAGATGCTCCAACATGTAATAAGGACACATGTTCTACTATGTTTATAGCAACCATATTTAAAATAGCCAGAAGCTGGAAACAACCCATATGTCCCTCTACAGAGGAACAGATACAGAAAATGTGGTACATTTACACAATAGAATACTACTCAGTTACTAAAAACAATGACTTCATGAAATTCACAGGCAAATGGATGGATCTTGAAAATATCCTGAGTGAGGTAACTCAGTTACAAAAGAACACATAGGTATGTACTCACTGATAAGTTGGTATTAGGCAAAGAGTGTGGAATACCCACGATACAACTCACGGACCACATGAAGCTCAGAAGGAAGAAAGTCCAAAGAGTGGATGCTTCAGTCCTACTTACAAAGTGAAACAAAACAATCAAGAGAAGAGGGAGAGGGAAAAAAGAGGGGAAGAATCAGGTATCGGAGGAGATGGAGACGATGTACAGAGGGTCAGGAAATTGAACAGAGGTGTGTATCAATGGGGGATGGGAACTTGAGGGTAGCAACCAATAAGTCCCAGATACCAGAAAAGCAAGAGCCTCCCAGGACCCTACGAGGATGACGTTAGCTGAAATACCCCACAAAGAGGATGGAGAACCTGTAGAGACCATATCCAGAGCTTAGGCATGGTTCTCCGGTTGAGGGATGGGGCCATCCACCCATCTCCAAAATTTTAACCCAGAATTGCTCCTGTCTAAAGGATATATAAGGACAAGGAGTAGAGCAGAGACTGAAGGAAAGGCCATCCAGAGACTGCCCCACCTGAGGATCCATTCCACATGCAGACACCAAACCCATATACGATAGTGGATACCAAGAACTGCTTGCTGACAGGAGCCTGATACAGCTGTCTCCTGAGAGGCTCTGCCAGATCATGACCAATACAGATTGGGAGGCTTGCAGCCACCCATCAGACTGAGCACAGGAACCCCCAGTGGAGGAAGGGGAATGGGCTGAAGGAGCTGAAGGGGCCTTAACTGCCATCAATGGGAGGGGAACCCCTTGGTCCTGCGAAGGCTTGATGCCCCAGTGTAGAGGAATGCTAAGGCTATGAAGCAGGAGTGGGTAGGTGGGGGGGGAGAGCACCCTCATAGAAGCAGGGTAAGGGGGGATGGTATAGGGTTGTAGAGGGGAAACCCGGAAAGGGGATAACATTTGAAATGTAAATAAATCAAATAAATTTTAAAAGTTAAAAATATAATATCCCACAATTTATTTGCTCTGATATTTTCTTCATCTGTTGTATTTTTAAGTTTCTTTGTGGGTGACTGTCTTTCTGGTCTGTATGTAGAATTTCTTTTCCTTTCATTAGGTCATGAGTTTTATTTTAATCGTGTTTATCTTGAAAATATTTTTATCTATGGATTTTAAACAACACTATTTTTTGGACATAAAGATCTTGCTTGGAAATTATTTACTCTCCAAGTTTGAGCTGTACCAAATTCCAGGATTTTCTAATGGCTAGAGTTCTGCTGAGAGCTTAATAGACTTCTGATGAATTTGACTTTGTAAGTAACATGATATGCTCCACTTGAAGCTTGCAATATTCTTTCTTTGTCCTGTACCCTTAGATTTTTAATTACAATGTGACAAGGAGAATTATCTTTGTGTCATTCAATCCTTAGTCATAGTATCTACCAAAGTAGTTACAAATAAGTAATAAGAATGAAGATATAACTCAGAAGAAAATTTCCTACCCTGTACAAAACCTATTAAATCTCTAGCAATGCAGTACACACACACACACACACACACACACACACACACACACACACACACACACCATAGTGGCAGACACTTATAATACCAGCATTCACCTACTGAGGCAAGACAGTCATGACTTTGAAGCCAACTTGAGCTACAAAGTAAGAATAAGGACAGCTTGGGATGTATATAAAGACCTTATCTAAGTGTAAAAGAAAAGGAGAAATCGGAGAAGGTTGTACATGGACATGGACGATAAATAACTACACATTTTTTATGGGTGTTTCCAAGTCCTAATTCACAAATTCCCCTGAGTTTTTTCAATATACAGGAATTTTCAGCAAGGCTTTAATCTTGATCACAATATTTAATACTATAACACAAATTTATGTTGTAGAAAATAATCATTAGTTTATTTGCTACAAAGATATTTGGGGCCAAATAAAAGTTTTGTAATGAATAAGACCAACAACTATACAATCCTTCTTCAAGATATTTAATCTTCATAAAATTCTAAATCATCACATCTCTTTCACTTCCTGCAAACTAGGAAAGGATTAAAGAACCATTCCCCCTTCTGCCTGATCTTACTACAGAAATGTCTTTTAGAGAAATCTAACTCTTGGCTTTAGTTTTCCATCATTCAGGGAGACTTCTTGGAAGTACATGCTGTGCAGTAATAACATAAGTTATGGTAGGTGAAACTTTTACTTTTTTTGTTTTGATGATAATGTAGACATAATTGTTACTAATAGAGAATTGAGTGAGTCGAAAAGTGAAGAAAAGAGTGATATCAATGCTTCTATTGCCATAGGGTATAGAAAAAAAATCAAGTTGGTACTGACCAAGAAGCATTCTACCTAATGGATAGTTTTTAAACACTGGATGGTGCTGTATATACTGCCAGGAAGACAGAGTCATCAACAATTTTACCCAGCTATGAACCTTGAGGGCTATAATAATAACCTAACTAATATTCCCATTTGACTCAATAGTGGAAGTCATGTGATGTGAATAACCAACTGCTTTCTATCAGATTCAAGCACACTTTGGAGGAAAGAATGAATACTGTAATCTGGACAATAGCCCATGGCTTAGGAGTTTATAGCCCTAAGGAATGAATACATAATCTTGTTTTGCTACAGCAAAATAATCTATACCCCGAAACTATTGCAGGTCGCAGACTTCATCAGAGAAGTTTCCTTGTACAACAGATAGTGGATAACGCAGAAACTCATAACTGTTCCAAGTGCAAAAATGTGTCATAAGAATACTCAGCCACTAATGAGACACTAGTGTCAAATTCTTTTTTCCTGAATACTCAGAGACAGTCATGGAATAGGAGGTGGGACAGCTATAAGAGTCAGAGGTCAAGGAGGACTTTGTCTTCTCAAAATATTGTCTTCTCAAAAATGTAGTCTTCTCAAAATGTGGTCTTCTCAAAATGGTAGGACCACTGCACTGATGAATTTACAGCATCTGTGACTGCCTAGAAAAGACTGAACAAAATCAAGAAAGTTAACATTATAGCACAGAAAGAGGAAGGGCTCTTGCACCCCCACCCATAGTTGAGTGTTATTGACTCTTGTTGGCTTCTGGGAAGGAAGAGTAAGGTTTTTTTGTTTTGTTTTTAAAGAGTGTGATCGATGGTAGGTAGACAAGTCTATACTGGATAGCTCAACACCCATGGGAACATGGGAGAACATATTTTAATTAATTGGCTATAACAATAAATCATGAATATAGGAAAAGGCAGAGAATGGAGGATAAATATGAAATACTTAGGGAGAGTAGTGGGGAGAATGACCAAAGTATATCATATTCATTATCAATAATCAATAAAACAATATATTCTTAGTGAAAAGAGAAAAAGCTATGCATTTATAAAATGTCTTATTTTTATATACTTAACTTAGCTTTTAGAGTCACTTATGATTGTCAGAACTATGAACTACCAAACATGAAAGTCTAAGTGTAAAAAAATGGGGAATATATTGTTTTTAACTTGTCATTTACCTAATTAAAAATATATGTATAGATATAACTTATTGTGATACTATGTGTAGTATGGTAAACGGCATAGTAACATAGTAACTATTAATAGTTAATAGCAACCAGAGGAGGCAAGTAAGTTTTCTTTATGCTTATTGCTCAACATGAAAGTAGGCAGAGGACAGTGCATGGAAGAAGAACTTCTTCAGAGTAAGGAATCGTGGTAGATAAAAGAGGGGAATGTCAGTGAACATGATCAAAATACACTAAATACATGTATGGAATTTTCAAAGCATAAATAAAATTATTCATCAGATAAATAAAATAAAGGCTTAAAAATGTGCATGCAGACACAGCATTCTTGCCATGAAATAGTGGATCATTAACTAGCTTTTAAAGAAAAGTAGTCTAGCCATAATGAATACATGGCAGGCTGGCTCCTTCAAAGAGATAAAGATTTGATAGCTACATACTGAAGTGGAATCAGATGACATAAATCAATCCAGTGACATTCAAATACTAACCTACATATTAACCCACTGAATTGTCTTTTTTTTCTTTTTTCTTGGATATTTTTTGTATTTACATTTCAAATGTTTTTACCTTTCCTGGTTTCCCCTCTGGAACCCCCTCTGCCATCCACTCTCTCCCTGCTTCTGTGAGGATGCTCCCCCTCCCACCCACCCACCCACTCTCACTTCACCAACCAGGCATTCCCCTACACTAGGGAACCAAGCCTTCACAGGATAAAAGGCTTCTCCTCCTACTGATGCCAGACAATGGTCTTTAATGTCATGATATTTTCAGATTTAAAAAAATAGTGTAAAACCTAATCACCATTTATCTTGGGAGCTTTAAACTGTGCAGTGCCACATGAAAAAAATTAGCACATAAAAAATTTAGCACAAAATTGCAGTAATATATATGGTAGTACTGAACTGTTAACTCTTGGAGTTCCACAAATGAGTCAAATGCTTAGCCACCCTCCAGGAGCCAGTGATCATCTTGGACAGGATCCAGATATATAGAGACAAGTTCACTTGTGTTACGATGGTTCTTCCAGTGTTTACTGTTGCCATATCTCTACTATAGACAGTTTCAAGGTCTCTCAGTCTTACCCTAGTGACTCAACATTACAGTCAAAAGTGGATCTTCCTCAAAGCATCACTAGGATGCTTCATGGATGTTTTCCTTAAGAAATCTCACCAAGTTTATACAGAAAGCCTCAACTCCCAGACTGCATCTCAAAGTACCTGAAAAATAAATCATAAGTCATGCCAAGAAAAAAGGAAGTGTTATCCTGTATCTTCGTGGAAGAAACAAAACAAAACTTTTCTTTTAGGAGACTCAAATGCAGAGGAAGTACAACCCTGCTTAACACAAGAGAAATGTTAGATTTATTTTACTCACTCAGTAGTAGTTTAAATTTTTAGAGTAACACTACCTCATACAACTCTTCTAAGAGCAATTTTGCCCCAAACTTGTAGAGTTAAATGATCCTTTAGCAAGGTCTCCCAGATCAAACAAAAAGACTGTCTCAGCCACAGTTTGCAACACAAAAACAAACATTTCTTTTATTTTTATTCCCTGATAGTTTTCTATAGGTGTATGATTGTACTGGCTGGTCTTGTGTCAACTTGACAAAACCTTGAGTTATTACAGAGAAAGGAGTTTCGGTTGAGAAAATGCCTCCATGAGATCCAGCAGTAAGGCATTTTCTCAATTGTGATCAAGGGGGTAGGGCCCCTTGTGGGTGGTACCATCCCTGGGCTGGTAGTCTGGGGCTCTATAAGAAAGCCAGCTGAGTAAGTCAGAGCAAGCAAGCCAGTAAGCAGCATGCCACCATGGCCTCTGCATCAGCTCCTGCTTCTTGACCTTCTTGAGTTCCAGTCCTGACTTCCTTTGGTGATGAAAATCAGCATGGAAGTGTAAGCTAAACAAGCCCTTTCCTCCCCAACTTGCTTCTTGGTCATGATGTTGGTACAGGAATAGAAAAGTTTCTGATTAGCCCAAACAATTTGCAACAGACAAAAGTCTGCATGCTAACTCTCAGGTTCTTCTGATCTACACACCACCTCCTGCTGCTACCTTGACTGATAAAACTGAGTCTTCCTGCAGAGTGCTATACCATATGCTCATAGGAATCCTAGCAGTTTTTCCCTGGACAGTCTCTTCTTTCTACCCATGGAGTGGTCTAGTTTGGTGGTTCTAATGTACCATGCTCATAAATAAATGCAGTTGCTTGCTGATTGTTATTTCTAGCTCAGGCTTTCTAGTTTAACCCTAGGAGTTTTGAGTTCAACTTTAGCATACTTCATATTAAATTGTGAAATACTCTAAAAAGTTGTGAAAAATTTAACTCAATATATTGATATTTACATGGTATATAAAATAATGCATACTTAGAGTCACAAATTGGACATTAAAGAAAATCGATCATAATAAATTATAGTTTACACACAATTCAACTTTTGCCATATTTCACTCCTATATAAACTTTTTCTTGTTCAAATTGGTTTTAGGTTTTAATTTGTTTTATTTCACGTATTGTCTGCAGGTATGTATGTGTGACATATACATGCCTGATGACCAAGGAAGTCAGAAGAAGGCATCAGATTTCTTATAACTAGAGTTACAGATAATTATGAGCTACCATATGAGTGCTGAAAACTGAACCTGGATCCTCAGGAAAGAGCAACAATGGCTTTCCATTGCCTCTCCAATCCCATAAACTTTTTATTATCATCAAGATAATTTTATTATTCTATAATCTTCTTTATTCATCTCAAGTATATAAGAATGTACTTATGATTCAATTTTTTTCTGAATGCTCTTTTTAATGGCTCTAAACTTTATATTAGTGAATGATTTATTTAAGATTATCCTATTGCTAAATATTTGTATTTTTGATAAATATTATTAAAACATCTGTAGTACAGAGAATTTTACAAAAATCTATATAAGAATTTCAAATTATTTTATTAGAAATATTCTTTGAAATAGAGTTAGAGACTTGATATATTTTAATAAATTTTGAAAATTTAATAACTTCACACTATTTATCAATTTCATTATAAATGTACTAAATTGAATATTAAATTTTAAGTTTCACATTAAAATACCATAGTTAGATATGATAGTGCATGCCTTTAATCTCAGTACTCAGGAGGCAAAGGCAGAAGAATCTCTGAGTTTGAGGTAAGCCTGATCTGCAAAACAAGTTCTGGGACAGGTATAGAAGTTATACAGAGAAACCCTGTCACAAACCAACCATCCAAACAAACAAACAAACAAAAAACCTTAATGTTCTAATTAAATGTATTAATAAACTTGAAGTATAATCTGCTGTTACAGTAACATCAATGACACATAGGAAACTAGATACCAGGCATTGGTGGGTGGTGATTTTTAAATGGCTGAAGGGAAAATTATGTCAATGATAATTTCCCTGCCAACTGTCTGGGGGAAGAGTTGTGATTGCAGTCAGGAAAAGACAATCCCAGACAGATCTTAGCGGTCATTCATGATTGATATCTTGATGTCTTGAGACACCATGAACAAATTACGGAGAAAGAATACCAAAGAAATAAAAGTTATACATAGAAAAGGTTGTAGACTTGTGTAGGGTCTCTTAAAATCCTAATTGGAGTACAAGTCAGAATAAACATGGGAGGGGAAGAAAGATAGGAAAGAGACTCAACCTCAAAGAGTAAAGGAAAGTGTGCTCAGATAAAGTAAGTGGCCAACAATAGCACATCCTGTCAAAAGCCTTAAATGGCACCCCTCATATTTGGGGAGCCATCTACTACTGTACTAAGTAAGAGTCATGGTTCAATAGTGTGGGAAATTAAACTTAAATTAAATACAGTGCTAGTCCTGTTTCAGCAACCAAAGTATAAAAGCAAGATCTGGATTCTCAAACAGATCTTAAGTAATTTAACAGTATTCCCAGAGAAAATTCAACTACAATTACATAAAATTTCTATGACTTAACATGGCAAAACACACAGTGCCCACTCACTGGTCAAATATTTTCAAGTCTGAAAGAGCAGAAAAACACAACCTCTGCACAAAAAAAATCAGTTAGTAAAATTAATCAGAAACAATCAAAAAGAAAACAGTAAATAGGGACATCAAAATAGTGTGCCTACAGTTTGTATGTTCAAGAACTGGACTGTATGCATGGCCCTGAGACCAGTTCCTTGAGTGAGGTGGTGTTCGAAGCCTTTGTCCACATTTTTGTGGAGACTGTGGGTCACCACTCTCTGTTCCTGACATCGGGCGAGGAGAGGAGCCTGCAGCGAGAGGCCTTCAGAAAAGCTGTCTCCTCTAAGAGCCTACAACGCTTTCTGGAGGTCTTCATGGAGACACAGACTTTCCCTGGCTTCATTCATTCATTCAGGAGTGGGAACTACACAGGGAAGTTGCCAAAGGTCTGTTTGAAGTCCAAGCCCAGGAGTACCTGGAAACCTTACCCAGTGGAGAACACAGTGGGGTCAATAAATCCTTGAAGGGACTAGGAAGTAAAATGACGTTTCTACACAAGAAATAACCCTCATCTTGGATCAAAGGAAAACCTCCTCCCTAGGCCTCTAGTCCTCCCAGGATGGCCCCTGAGCTAGGCAGATGGCAGATGCTCAGAACAGCTCTGGAAGCGTCCTGCCAGCATGCAGACTGTTGTTATTGTGGTTGGTTGGTTCTGGGATCTTTCAATTGTAGATATCAAAAGAGAAGAAGAAGGATAGTGTTTGGCTCTTCATTCAGCTCTCCTGCCCCATCTCATCATTTCTGGACCAGCTCACTGATAGCTGTAGAGCCTGGAGATATGGAAGAATGGCAGCCACAGAAGCTGTCTTCTGCCTAAGGCCACTGGTTTTGCTGGACTAGTCTATGACGACACCTGGTAGCAAAGACTGTGGACTCTACTGTTCTTTTTTTTTTTTTTTTTTTTTTTTTTTTTTTTTTTTTAATTTTCTGATACTTTATTTACATTTCCAATGTTTCCCACTTTCCAGGTCTCCTATTTGGAAATCCGCTCTCTCCTCCCCCTCCCCCACCTCTGTGAAGGTATTCCCCCTCCCACCCACCTGCCGACCCACTCCTGTCTGTCTCCCCCCCTTGACATTTCCCTTTACTGGGGCCTCTAACACCCTCAGGCCCAAGGACCTCTCCTC
>CM052704.1:5697961-5713036 GCA_028551405.1 Uromys caudimaculatus
ATGGGGCTGCAAGCTCCCTTAGTTCCTTTAGTCCCTTCTCCAACTCCTCCATCTGGGACCTCACTCTCAGACCAGAGGTTACTGTAAAGTGAAACTTGGGTATTCTGAACTTTTGGGCTAATATCCACTTATCAGTGAGTACATACCATGTTAGTTCTTTTGTGACTGAGTTACCTTGCTCAGGATGATATTTTCAAGTTCCATCCATTTGCCTGCGAATTTCATGAACTCATTGTTTTTAATAGCTGTGTAGTACTCCATTGTGTAAATGTACCACATTTTCTGTATCCAGAGCAGTAGTGATAAAAACTGCATGGTACTGGTACAGTGACAGGCAGGTAGATCAATGGAATAAAACTGAAGACCCAGAAATGAACTTACA
Source organism: Uromys caudimaculatus (assembly GCA_028551405.1). Classification (NCBI taxonomy): domain Eukaryota; kingdom Metazoa; phylum Chordata; class Mammalia; order Rodentia; family Muridae; genus Uromys; species Uromys caudimaculatus. Next base: position 5,698,344 of record CM052704.1, read on the forward strand.
CACCTATGGTCACTTGATTTTCGACAAAGGAGCTAAAACCACCCAGTGGAAAAAAGACAGCATTTTCAACAAATGGTGCTGGTTCAACTGGTGGTCTACATGTAGAAGAATGCAATTGATCCATTCCTATCTCCCTGTACAAAGCTCAAGTCCAAGTGGATCAAGGACCTCCACATAAAACCAGACACACTGAATTTAATAGAAGAGAAAGTGGGGGAAAGTCTGGAACACATGGGTACAGGGGAAATGTTCCTGAACAGAACACCAATGGCTTATGCTCTAAGATCAAGAATCTACAAATGGGACCTCATGAAATTGCAAAGCTTCTGTAAGGCAAAGGACACTGTCAATAGGACAAAATGGCAGCCAACAGATTGAGAAAACATCTTTACCAATCCTAAGTCCAATAGAGGGCTAATATCCAACATATACAAAGAACTCAAGAAATTAGACTCCAGAAAACCAAATAACCCTATCATAAAACAGAGAATTCTCAACTGAGGAAATCCGTAGGGCTGAGAAGCACCTAAAGAAATGTTCAACACCCTTAGTCATCAGGGAAATGCAAATCAAAACAACTCTGAGATTCCACCTCACACCAGTCAGAATGGCTAAGATCAAAAACTCAGGTGACAGCAGATGCTGCCGAGGATGTGGAGAAAGAGGAACACTCCTCCATTGCTGGTGGGATTGCAAACTGGTACAACCACTCTGGAAATCAGTTTGGCGGACCCTCAGAAAAATGAACATAATACTACCTGAGGACCCAGCCATTCCACTCCTGGGCATATACCCAGAAGATGCTTCAACATGTAATAAAGACACATGCTTCACTATGTTCATAGCAGCCATATTTATAATAGCCAGAAGCTGGAAACAACCTAGACTCTACTGTTCTTGACTACATTTTGCCCCCCCAGCTTTAGAAGCCATATAGCATTATTCATTCCCAAAATGTCTGTGGCTTTTAGAGGGACACATAAAAACAGGAAATCTTGTTAACTGCTAATAAAACGTTGTAAGGGTCCTGAAGTTTCTATTTCTGTGGCCCAACTATGACATTTAGGCCACTGCTGTGAACCTATTCCTCTTGGTCAACCTAGCTAGGAAAGGTTTCTTGGTTGCTTCTCTTAATGAAGGAGAACACAGATCAGCTGACCTGTGGAGCCAGTGAGAGTTTGCAAGAGTCCTGTGTTCAGCAAAGGAAGGTTCTTGGTCAGGCCTCGGGTCTACCACCCCGACACTGCTGGGCCCCAGTAAATGCCACCAGTAACTTACTATGTCTGGATTGCCTCTGACCTGGGCAGGATTAATAGGGGTATGTGGCTCGGGTATTGGGAGAAGCCTGAGAAAGTATATGAGCATGGGGCTCAGGAATCTATACCACACAAGCTCCTCAGTTTAGATAACTTTAGTAATAGCAATATTCTGTATATTTTTACACTGCCCCCAAGTGATCGTAGTTAGTATTTTGGAATATACATTCTTTTCTAACTTATTTTATATTATACTGCTTTACTTAAGAAATCTGGGTGAATAAATAAAAATATCTTTATCAACATTCCTAGTGAGTGTATAATATTCTATTTTATTGATGTTTTTGTATTTGACTTAAGCAAAACCTAAAATAAAGTTGGGGAAATGTGCTAGGCTAAAAAACAAAAAAGGATAAGGCTAGTATGCTTTGAGGATAATTATTTTTATTATTATTAAACTATTGTTATCAACCTAAGTGTCTGCAGGGACTGTTGGACAGGGAAAATATAAAATAAGTTTGTTTTTAAATCTTTAGAGTAATGATTTAAACATAGCTAAGACACTTTCTGGCCAAGTTAAGAAAAATCTATATATCTTCTTAAATACTGGTATGAAAATCTGGGAAAAGGTTCAAATATTAATAAGATTCCAGTAGGAATCTTATTAATGGTTATACTCTCTAATTACAACACCAAATTCTCCTCCCTACTTGCTCAGGCTATTCTGCACTTAGTAGGATGCTTGTCCTTGTCTTTATGTTCCATTTGTCAGTAATAAAACATTTTGATGCCTTCTTAGTTCATGTGCATTGTATCATCAAACTAAACATTCAAAACAATCTTCCATGGAGAGCTATTTAAATTCATCATAGAACTGATACCAAGGACAGAGAGACATAAATAGATGTGATAGATATATAGATGATAAATGATAGAGGATAGATACATAGATGGACAAATGATAGATAGATAGATAGATAGATGATAGATAGAGGACAATACATGACCGAGATAGATGAAAGAGATAGAGATAGATGATACATAATAAATATATAGATGACAGAATATAGATATATACATAGCTGATAATAGATACTTAATAAATGATAGATGATAGATAATAGACAGATATATTAGATAAATAGAAAGATTTATAGATAATAGATGACAGCTGACAGATAGATAGAGGATAGATAGAAGATAGATGATAGGTAGATCATAATAGATAATGAATGATAAATAATAGGTAAGATAGAAGATATATAGATTACAAATGATAAATTGATAGATGATAGGTATATGATAACAAATAAATAACAATAAATAGATAACAGATGATAAATGATAGATAATTTATAGATGACAGATGCATAGATGATAGATATAAAGGTAGATAGGTGGATAGAAGGTAGATAGGTAAATGATAATAAATAGTTGATAAATGATAGATGTTAAACATCTAGATAAGATACAAAGATTATATATAGATATAGATGGTGTAGAGACAAGCATATTAAAGATAGATAAATAGAGATAAAAAGATTGATAGATGATAGACAGATAATAAATAGATAAGTAGGTAGGTATGGATAGATTATAGATGATAAATAGTTTGATAATAATAGATAGGTGATAAAAGATGATAGTTTATAGATAATACATAGATGATAGATAGATAGATAGATAGATAGATAGATAGATAGATAGATAGATAGATGATAAATATATGACAAATAGATGATAGATAGGTAGATAGACAGATAATAGACAGGTAGATGATAATGGTTAGTTGATAAATGATACTTAGATAATAGACATCTAGATAAGATAGATAATATATGCATAGATTACAGACAGTTATATTAAAGATAAACAAATAGATAATAAATGATAAATAGGTAGATTATAATAGATAATAAATAATGTATAAATAGATGAAAGATAGATTATAATCGGTAGATGATAAATGGTAGATTAGACATGATAGATTATAGCAGATGTATTACAGATAGATAAATAGACAGACATATATGTCTAGATAGATCATAGACATTTCCATAAAACCTATTTACATATAATCATAGCAGTTTTATCATTATAGTTACAAACTATAAACTATGCACAAATTACCAATAGACCAATACATAAACAATGGTTATTTATATAATCTATAACTACTATGTAAAAAAACAAATTGCTGAAACATATCTCAAATTGATGACTATTGAAGAGAATTATTATATGGGGTTTTTACAGAAAAGTATATGGCACATGAGTCTCCTTATAGAATCCTTAACTGACACAAAGAATCAACCTACACAAAAGTAACACAAGTTGCTTCTGAGAGCATGGGAAGACTGATTACAATACTAAATGAAATTGACTGCAGGCAATTTTACCTAAGTAAGTTGGCTCAAAAAAATTATTGGTGCCTACCAAAAGGGAAAAGTAACTCCCTTCACCAAGGGCATGAAAAGACTTAACACCAAAGAAACATAGAACATTGTAGTGCTCTGTGACTAGGGATGCTTCATAGATGCATAAGTGTCCCGGAGCACCATAATAAGCAATAGCATACTAATATTAGGCAGAAATAAGTCACTACAGCGCACAACATAACTATTCTGGAATGACAATGATATAAAGGAATAGATGATGATTGCTAATTGATTAGGGGAGATCTAGGACAGGATGATGGTCACACTTCAATATGCATTATTTAATATTGTATATGACTCAAAACTGAGACCTAAAGTCTTGTAAACTATATTTTAAATTGATTTTGTAAGGTATGAATCCATAGAGCTTTGTTGTTATTGTTGTTGTTGTTGTTATCTCCAATTTCCTTATGAAGGCAAATAGAGTCAATAGTCTGTTTTCCTTCTTTTTTGTCTCTTTTTTCCTGTTGTGATAAATATTTAACATCAATCAGGGGTCTCTGCCCCACCTTAGATCTTTCATTTTCCAGATAAAAGACACAAAACTTATATTTATAATAAGCCTTAGACAGCACTAGAGTTGGGAAGATAGCTACCCTTTAAGCCTTTAGTATCTACTTCTTTAACAATATCCCTGAGATATGACTTGCCATATTCTGCCTAAGCTGCTCTTATTCCAAGTGGCCCTCACAGCCAGTTCTCAGGATCCCTCACCCTAGGGCATCTTTTTCTCTCTCTCTCCTCTTCTCTTCCTTGTGGTCCTACTTCCAACCACAAGCCTGGGCACTGAAACTCTGCCTACCTCTCTTCTCCCTAGCTATAGGCTATAGACATCTTTATTCAACCAATAGTTTTAAATTAAGGAGCAAGGTTACACAGCATCACTTGGAATATGTAAGGATCTCCTTTGTCCCTGAGGCATTACAATACACAGCAACAGACAAAACCTCAACATTTTCACAATACTTGGGCTTGATTCCCATAAGTAGGTGATCAGCCCAGTGCTGATCCAAAGAAAGATTAGTGACTTTGAACAACAGCTCTGCAACAGTATGGCCAGTATCATAGATTCTTGCTATTAGGTCAGCTCAATTTGGATCTTTAAATGGACAATAAGAAAAGTATATCCCCAGAAATCTATACTAAAGAACGAGAGAAAGAAAACCTTTCTAGGACAGACTTGCAAACTCTAACTAACTAAATAAATAATAAAAAATTAAAAAAAGACAGCCAACCAGTTTGGAGTGAATTTCAATATTTAACATTCAGTTGCCATGTAAGAATTTCTGAAGCATATTATAGATATGGCTGTTTATTATTGTTCAGAGGATCACAATCTGTACTGATTCCCAAGGACAAGCATAGAAGTTGTCTTATTAATTTTCCAGTTGTGATACCATAGTCTGAAAAACAGTTTAAGATATAAGTGATTTATCTGGGCTCGAATCTGTATGTTACATTCTATTGTGGTGAGGAAATTGTGGCAGGAGGATTTTGAAGCAGCTGCTCACATAGCATAAAGAGATAAATTACTATGTTCATTTCTCTCCATTTAATACAGCCCAAGATTCAAGTCCAACCCCCAAATGGTACCAACCACACTGAGTGGGTCTTCCAACTTCAGTTAACTTCATGGAGACTTTTCCTTTTAAGTAACAACAGAGGCTCATCTCCCAGATGATTTCAGATCTCAGCAAGTTGACAATTGATATTCATTACTACAATTCAATGCCTTATCAATTTGATACCCAATTGTATCACATTAAATCATAACCTTACAGCCATGACCCCAAACTCTTATTTTTATCACATAATGCAAAATAAAATGCAACTTCAAAAATCCATATATTCTTTAGCAATTTAATCAATTTAAGATTCCAATACTGCTTCTAAAAGTCATGAGTTATTAAACAAAAATCTCAGTGTCATATGTGGGGTAACTTCTTAGCAATTGGTGGTTATGAGACCTCTAAAACAACATAGGCTCTTACTATTCTTATTTGCTGCCTACTAGAACTAGATGGTGGGGGTGTGGTCTATTGTTGAAGATGCCACACACTTTCATTGCAAGATACAATGAAATCAAGCTGGACCTGACCTGGAAACTTCCTTTCTATTAGCTAGCTTTCATAGTGACAGAAAGTAGGTCCTACACAGGATACTGGGAAGAAAATCCATCATCGTTTTTGCCCATCCTTGAATCCTATGAATTGCCTAGCCAGGTGTGTCCACTTATGCCCACAGTGGCACACTGTGATAAGGTTGGCACAGCCACATCAAATGGGAACAGTGAAAGTCATAAAGGCAGCACAGCTGCTTGACAAAGAGCCACGGTGGTGTCATGTGACTAAGAAACAAAAGAATTCCATGATTAAACATAAAAATAAATTCTACACAGTGAAGGATGCCCACAGCATCTATGGCACAATCCTCACTATCTGGTAGAGAAGAGCATCCGAATGTGTATCTATGAATCAAAGTACTGCAAAGAAGAGTGTTTTGGACTTACAGCTGAACTGGTAGTCAACAAAGCCATTGAGTTAAGGTTCGTAGGTGGTGTGTATGGTGGAGACGTAAAGCCAACTCCTTTTCTGTGTTTAACCTTGAAGATACTTCAAATTCAACCTGAGAAGGACATCATTGTTGATGAAGATTTCAATTATGTCCATATGTTGGGGGCACTGTACATGAGGCTGACAGGAACTGTGGTTGATGGCTACAAGTACTTGGAGCCTTTGTATGATGACTGTTGGCAAATCAAGAGCCAGAACTGAAATGGGGAGTTTGAACTGATGCATGTAGATGAGTTCATTGATGAACTACTGTACAGTGAGAGTGTCTGTGATATCACTTTGCCCCAGCTACAGAAATGGTATGTGCTGGAAGAAGCTGAGCAAGTGGAGCCTGGAGTGAGTGCTCTACAAGAAGACATGGACATGGATGGTCTAGTGAGAAAGCGGAAGAGGAAGATGAGAAGCTAGAAAGAGTTCTATCACCTGACCACTGATGAAGAAGCTACCGAGACTTTGACAAGCCACGGTGCTCACCTGCACTATGCTACAGGAGGAGCCAGAGTCCTTTTCCCAAAAGGCTGAGTAGATCCCCTAAAAAAAGAAATCCTTCTCCCCGAGGAGAAAGGAATAGGAGCAAGAGACCACAATACCATCGAATAAGGTCCAGAAACAGACAACACAGATCCAGCTCTAAATTCCAGGTCACCAATGTAGTCACAGACATTGGAGTCACTCAACATCTCCTGAAAGGTCTAAGAAAAGCCACCAGAAGATCAGTAGAGGAAGGAGTAATGGATTCATCTTGATTTTAGTCCAAATGACCTCCTGTGGATATGAGAGTATCTGTTTGAGTGGAATGATCAAGATCTCCTCTTCAGGCAGCTATGAGTATTTTGGGTTTTTCAAATTCAACTTCTTGTTTTGTTGGATTTGTTTTTAATATTACAGAGGTGCTAAGTTTTGTATCTGTTTGTAATAATCAACAGTTTTGAAGGGTGTTTTTGCCCAAATCAAGGCCAGGTTTTGGCCTATTCAATTGTGGTTATTCATATGTAACAGGGTCAAGAAGACCTGGAAATTGGAGAGGTTCCTGAGAATAAAAAGATGTGACCCTTTTATTTGTATTAAACCTGATACAGTTCTCATTAAAAAATAAAATACATTCTACAAATATATAAGATATAAGCATTGTATTATACCAGAAATTGAATGATAACTACAGCAGCTTTGACCTAAAGAGCTCTGTTCTGTCATAGTTTTTCAATGATTACTAAACTTATGACAAAGAAGAAGTTAAAACACATGTCCAAGAACAAAAATGATATGATCTATGTTTTGAAACAACATGAATCTATCCCTGCCTACTAAGTTTTGTATAATTAAAGAAGCACTATGACTGCCAGTCAGTCAGGATATAAAATTTTCCTGACCATCTTGCCTGATTCACTCCTCACTCCTTGATTCCTTTCCTCCTTTATGGGACCTGGGCATTGCCAGGGCTGCACCCAGCACGAAGTAACCAATTGTTTTTAATGGGATTTGAGGCTTACTCCATATGAAAGAAGTCATTTTTGATACTGTAAATCCTGTCAGGAACACATTATTGAGAAATTTTAAGGCAATAACCAAAGTGTACACTGTTGTTTTGCTATAATGAAATGGTGCTAGAGTATAAATAGTTATGGTTAGACTCTTAGGCAGATACTATTCTCAGCCTTAATCAGAGACACATTTTGCAATTAATGCAAGTAGATGGGACCCCCAGATACTCAGGTGTTTCAAATAAGTGACAGATCAGTGCTCAGCACAAAACAGAATGAATATGTTTATACTACCTCCTCTAAGACTCAGGGAACATCAAAAGAGAGATCAAGAAATCACCTCAACCCAGTCCCTGGGATTAAAATTCCAGAACACTAACAATAGGCATGATATTCATATTAGCTGCTTACCTTATGAATTAGACCTATTATGGAATAAAGGGATATCATTAATCATTTGAAACATTTGGTTTTTAAAAAACTTGTAAACAGAATCTGTATGATATTCTTTTGTGAATGTCATGGTAATGCCATCCAAATGTTGTAAATTAGATTATGGATGTAATTTAATGATAGAATGGTTCTTCACCATGAAAACGTCCTGGGTTCAAGCTCCAGTACTAGGAAGAATTTGAGGAGGGAGAGAGAGGGAGAGAGGGAGAGATCACAGATCATTATAGAACTAATGATTGCTACAATTTTTTGTCACTCTCTGGACTGTTTGGAAATATGCAAATCATGGGAAATAGCAATGAATTATAATAGCCTTAATGTGATTACTCATCAAAATATGATCTTTTATTAAAGCAAGTCTCTGCACCTGTGTGTGTGTGCAACTATTGCTATGGTGAATGTTTTCCCTGTAGCCCATAGCTGTGCATTTCATTTAACAAACATGGTAATCAGAGTCTTCTCTCAATTCAACATCTTTTTGTGATAAACATACACTCAATAGACTAGAAAGGGGATTTTCTCAACTTAATAAGCTGTATGTATGCTAAGTAGAATGCTTACGTACCACACAGGTGTGAAAGACTGAATGCCTTCCATCCAAGTTTGGAAAAAAGAGAAGTCTGAATAGTCTGCCTCTTTCATTTAACATAGTACTGTTCTGCTAAAGGACCACAACAATAAACTGTTTTCTAATGATATTCTACTATATTCACAGGTCAGTGTCTTGCTCAGCCACCACTAGAGATTCTTCTTCCTGCAGCAAATGAGAATAAATACAGAGACCCACAGCTAGACAATGCTGGGGGGTGAGTGAGAGAGAGAGAGAGAGAGAGAGACAGAGACAGAGACAGAGACAGAGAGACCTTGAAATAGTGGGTCCTAACTGGAATGTCTTCAACTCTTTCCCCTCGTGGCTCAGGGAATTCTGCAGAAGAGAAGGCAGAAAGATACTCAGAACCAAAGAGGATGGAATACACCAAGGAAACAATGCCTTCTAAACACACATGACTAATGCACATAGACTCTCACAGAGACTGTGGCAGCATGCACAGGTCCAGGCTTGATAGAGTCCTAGAACTGACTATAGAAGTGGATACAAGTCCACACCCTTAACCCAGAGGTTAGCTCCAATTCCTAATCACTCATAAATGAAAAAATTAGTTTTCTCCCAGAGAGTCTCACTCTGTACACAAAGGGCTCATATAACCAGGCCCCACACCCATAAGTAGGTGGACAACATAAAACAAATTCAAACTTTGGAGAGTTTGGGGGTTGTTGTTTTTCTTGTTTATTTGTCTCAGAGTGCTTCCCCTGGGCAGTTTGTCTTTCTTTTCTTTCCCTACGTCTTTTGCTTATGTATTATGGCTTCTGATTTTGTGTTTTTATTGGATTTCTGCATTTATACCTGAATCTATGTGTGTTTCCTTTCACTGTTTTTTTCTTTTTCTTTTCTTTTGTTCATTTCTTTGTTTTGTCCTATTCAGATTTGCTTCCTTTTGTTTTATATTATATTATTTTATTTTGGATACCTGTTGATTTCTAGTAAGAGAGACCAAGAAAGAATGTGGACTAGAATGAGTGGAGGGGACTTACATGGAGCTGGAGAAGCGAGAACCATAATCAGAATATATTGTACAAAAACTCTATTTGAATGAAAATATTATTTTCTGATGCATGGTTGTATTACATGTAGAAAGAATTAATATTTTTGAAAAGTTGTATGGCTAAATGATTGGTAAGATATTAAACAGTAATTGGTGATTTTCACTGCCAACCTGACTGGATTTAGAATCACCCAAGAGACATATCTCTGAACATATCTGTGGAAGACGCTTAAAGAAGATTAAAACTGAGGAAGGAAGACCCACTATGAATATAGGTATCTCTATCTTCTGTGCTCAGACCCCACACTGAAAATAAAAAGCTGAAAGTGAATTGAACACAAGCATTGTCTCTCTGCTTTCTGACTGCTGGTGCCTTATGCTGTCTCCATAGGAACAATCATTCTGACTACCATTCATTCTCAGGAATAATATTAGATTGAACCTCAAATTGCAAGCCAAATAAACTCTTCTTTACTTAACTTGATTTTTTCAAATATTCTGTCATAGCAAGTAGATAAGGAGCCTCTGTGTGTGTGTGTGTGTGTGTGTGTGTGTGTGTGTGTGTGTGTGTGTGTGTGTGTGTGTTTAAGACCTATAGTATTGGCTTTTACACTAAGTCACTGGGCTATCTAATCTATGGTTCTTGGTCACCCAGGCAGTATCAGGTATGGGTTTCATCTCATGCAGTGGTCCTTAAATCAAACCAGTTATTGGTTGCTTACTTGCACAAATTATGTGCTACCATTGCCCTAGCATATCTTGCAAGCAGTCCATCATTGTAGATCAAAGGTCTCACAGCTGTCTTGGTGTTTACATTTAGGTTTTGGTGGCATATAGAATACCTTCCTGTACCAAAAATGCTAGCAAGTAGGGGCAAAGGCTCTATGTAGGCATTAGCTTGGATTTTCAATGTTCCATGAGTTGTATAGACTTTGTCTTAAGCAATAGGCTTTTGCTATCAGTTTGTGGCAAGCAGCCCACTGCCTTGGAAATACCTATGTTGGTTAGAGATTCCCACAGGACCTGTTTGGCCAACAACCCAATTAGATGTAACTGAATCCTGGTACTGGGAGCCTTGATTGATGACAAGAGATGGCCAGTTGAGATTTCTCTGTCTTCCATTTTAGGGGATTTCATTTAGATCACATTCATATATGTATTTTTAAAAATTTCTACTGTTTTAGGTTTCAATACTACCTCTCAAATGTCCCTTTATTTTAGCTCTCTTTTCCTGTATATTGTCCCTTAACTCCCACTCTCCTCTCCCTCCTAATGTCATCTCCTGTTCCAGCTCTCTCTCATCCATCTATAATTGTCCAGTTTATTTCCCTTTCCTAACAAGATATATGTGTTCCCTCTAGTCCCTTACTCTATGCCTACCCTCGGTGGTTCTAAGAACTGTAGCTTCATTGTTGGCTTAACAGCTAATATCTACATATAAGTAAATACCAACTATATTTCTCTTTCTGGGTCCTCAAACCTCACTCAAGATGTCTTTCTTTTCTGGTTCAATCTATTGGCAGTTTTTATCTTTAAGAATATTTATAAGCTGGATCATATCAATTTCTATATATTGAACCATCCCTGAACCTCTGGGATGAAGCCAAAGTGATCATGATGGATGATCTTTTTTATCTAAGATTTAGTCTATAAGTATTTTATTGTTAATTTTTGTGTCCATATTTATCAGAGAGAGCTGCATATAATTTTCCTTTTTGTCTTATAATTCTTTGTTTTGGAAATTTTAGTAATACCGGCTTTTTAAAACATATTGGAACTGTTCTTTCATTTTCTGTTGTCTAAAATATTTTTTGAGTTTTGTGTTAGTTCTGTTCTGAATTTACCTGACTTTGGGCTTTATTCATGTGGGTGATTTCTAATCACTGTTTCTATCTCATTGGATATAATAGGTACATTAAAATAATTTATTTAAAAATTTTTAGCTTTGGTATGAAATATTTATCTAGAAATGTATCCATTTCTTTTAGATTTTCTAGTTTTGTGGTATACTGATTTTTAAAGTGCATTCTTTTTATTCTGTTAGTTTTCTCATTGATTTGTTTTGTTTCCGTTCTTCTCTAGTTTTAACTTAGACCTTGTCTTTCTTTGTTTTGGTTAATTTGCTTAAATATTTATCATTATTGTAGTAAAAAATATTGTTAAATCTCTGCATGGGGCTTCTTCCCTGCCTTAGTCCATTTATGTTCCTGGATGAAATACACACACAAACTGTATATTTTTAAACAGCCTTAGGCAGCACAATAGCTTGACAACTCCCTACCTCCCATGCTGTTAGAATCTACTTTCCTATCTATAAATAACCCCTAGTTGCCAGGGCAGTGGTGGCGCACGCCTTTAATCCCAGTGCTCAGGAGGCAGAGGCAGGTGGATTTCTGAGTTCGAGGCCAGCCTAGTCTACAGAGTGAGTTCCAGGACAGCCAGGGCTATACAGAGAAACCCTGTCTTGAAAAACAAAAAAACAAAACAAAAATAAATAAATAAATAACTCCTAGTTGTCAATTACTGTTTACTATTTTCCATCTATGCCGGAGACCAAATGACCTTGTTTGAACCTAAAGACCTTGCTCTTAATCAGTGAGCCAGAGGGTCCCAAGTTTTAGCAGACATTCCTTTGACTCCGACCCTCTGCAGGTGTAGATGATCTGTTTATAGTAGCTTGTGACCCCAAAGAGACCTTGAGATATCCCACTACCTTGAGGCTTGTTATGCTGATTTACAGCAGTGTAAATACTTGGCTGCAATTAAGTGGCTCTGAGAAATTTCACACCCTTTGTATCTTCCTGCTCTATGGTGACCTCTGGTAACCTTCCTGCCCCTGCCCCTTTCCTTCCTAAATGCTTATATACGGACTTGGAATAAAGGCTGGTTGGAGCTTGATCGGATTTTTCGTCTTGCTCCCAGATATTTCTTGTTTCCTGTCATTCTTTCCATTATCCGCAGCCCCCCCCCACCCCCCAAGCAGCTGAGTGTCCTGCAGGCAGGACACCTTGGATCCTGGTTGATAGTCCCTCCTGGGAGGGCCCCCTGGACGGGACAGGACAGCTAGCTCTTTGCAGTTGGCACCTAGACATGGGGCTGAGGAACGGGATCGTGCACACTGCTGGACGTCACATCATGGAGAAAGCCTGGCCCAGATGTCCTATTGAGGATCACATAGAGAGGAGACGTTCTCGGAGTGACCCGACCAAGAAGCAGACTCCTGGAGAAGAGGTGAGTGATGCATGAAAGAGACAGATGCTTTTTCCGGAGAAAAGGAAAAAATAGGAAAAGTTGGTTCACGGAAGCTTTTCCTCCAGGACAAGGAATATTTGGGTGAAAAGAACTGGTCTGTGAGAAAGCCGTGAATTAGTATCACATGATTGATGGATCTATATGAAAACTGACAGGAAGTAATATAGACTCATAGTAAAAGATGTTTATGTAGAGTCTTTGCGAATTTTAGTAACAAAGGCGAAGAAATAGAAAAAGAAATAGGGATCCTCCACTGTGAATAGGTGGAAGTGTATAAGTTAAGAGAAAACAGATATTTTATCATGTGGGAATTGTATAGGGTGAAAACAAAAGAAAAAATATTGTGTTAAAGTTGTGTAATATAGTGCAGAATCATGGGGCAAACATTAAGTGACCACGAAGCCTTTTTACAAGGAGTTAAAGAGTCTCTCCAGATTTGAGGTACCAGAGTCAAAAAGAAAGATTTAAGGTGTTTTTTCAAATTCATTCAAGAAATTTGTCCATGGTTCCCTAAAGAAGGAACTATAAGTACAGCTCCTTGGCATAGAGTAAGAAAATGCTTACAAGATCATTATTAAACGTTTGGTCCACAGAGAATTCCTGTACAAGCAATGTCATACTGGAATCTTATTAATGAAGTTTTAGAGTTTATGAATTCTTTTCTGATGTTCAAAAAGTCATGCCCGAGGGAGAACGTGTTCTTAAGTCCTCATATAGGTCTCCTTCCTCGTGCGGTTCTGTTTCCATTGACAAGCCCCCACTAGAGAAAGAACAAAAGCCAGATATGTCCTCTTTGCCTCCTCCCACTACTTCTGTTTCCCCGGCCACTTCCTTAGCTGCAGGTCCAAAAGTTAACCAATATGTATCTCTTAGAAAACAGATCAAAACTCTTGACTCGCTGCCCCCTGGGGACGCTGAGACCTTGGAGGAACAAGCGGCCAAATATCATAATCCTGACTGGCCTCCTGTACTTACTCCCTTTGAGCCTCCTCCATATCCCCTATGCGTTCCAGTTCTTAATGGTCCTCATGATTTTGAGCCTCTTTTTAAATCAACACTGAGCATTTTGTGCTGATATCATCCCAAATAATCTTGATGTGGCCAATACTGCTCTTTCCCGTAAAAACCAGGTTTTAAAGGGTTACTTAAACCAGCACCTAGAGCATTTAAATCTACTTCAAGAGCTAAGATCCCTTGATCTTGAGGTCCAAGCTGCTCTCTCGCCTATTCAGGCAAAGCCTCTCACTTAGAAGCCTAACACAGTGCCTAGCCCTAAAGAAAAAGTGAAAGCAGTTTTTCCAGTTCTCCATTCTCAAACCAAAAAAGATAAATTAGTACCCTGTTGAAGGACAAGGTGATGGTAAAATGTGTTTTATGGGTTTAGAGTTATGTTAAAATCTAAGAAGTGAAAGTAATTCTCATAGGTGTTGGGAGCCACCACCCCCCAGATGCTGAGATCTCTATAGGTCATGAGAAAATGAAGCCAAGAAGAACTGGAAAATATTATGACTACTCCGAAAGCTGAATATGAAACCACAAAGATCAAGGATACCCTGTTGTCGTAAAAGAACAACTGAGTCACTGTGACTGAATATGAAACCACAAAGATCAAGGATACCCTGTTGTCGTAAAAGAA
>CM052704.1:5713136-5733728 GCA_028551405.1 Uromys caudimaculatus
CCCCTTTTTGAGTATTGTATAAAAGTAGATGAGTTTTGAAAATTAAACGAGACCTTGACAAAGAGCTTGCTTAGTCTCCTTCTTCTCTCTCTCGCCCATTCTCTCCCACAGGTAATGGGGTCTCCTCGGGTATCCCTCCAATAACTGGTCCCGCTGGTCGGGGCACATAGGTGCTTTTAGTCTTTGGACCTGACTAGAGATAGTTTACACCCTAAATGTGTGAGAATGGATTTGATAAAAGCAAACCTCCCCGACTATCCAGGGAAGGAAAATGGAAGTATGAACTCTCCTAGGGACAGAAGGAGGTCTAGAGACATCCTACCTTCTCTCTGGCCCCTACAGGAAGAATGCTCCCCTAGGGACAGAAGGAGTTCAGGAGACATCCTGGCTCCTCTGGCTCCTACAGGAGGAATGCTTAATTCTAGTTCTGGGTCTTTTAGGTAGGATGTCTGAGTCCCTTTGGGACATCTAATTCTCTCTCCCATTGTCTATTGTATGTTCTTGGTGCACCAATCTGTCCATGTGTCAAAACTAACTGTTTTATGTTAAGTCTGTGTCTTGTGTCGTATGAATGGATGTTGTCCTGTGTTTTATGTTGAAAATAAAAGAAAAATTGGTTAAAACTTTATCCACTAGCTAGTTACCCTTTGATTTATCTTAACTTGTTTTAAAAAGCAGTCTTACTTGGCTGCACCTGTGACTAGGAGTGGCTAGAAAAGCACTGCCAAGGGCTTAATTATCTGCACTAACCACTCTTAAAGGGGCCAGCAGCTTCTCGGCTTCTATGGCAAGGGAGCTAACAGCTGTTTCTCCTAGACAAATGTCTCTGATTGTTGGGTTCAACAAGTGACAAGGTGATCCACTCTTAAAGTTACAACTAGAAAAAGTTAAATTTTGTTTGATCTAAATGAATAAATGTGCAGTTATTTTATTTTTGCTTCTGGTTGGCTTTAAAAGTATGAAAACATTCTACATGTCTTTGATGTTGAGTATTGGCTTACAAATTATTAGGTATGATTAAAAACTTGTAATCTTGATAACAGAAAGTGGGTTTAAAACTGATAACTCAGGGTTGGGGTCATTCTAGATAGCAACACGTGGCATGAGCCAACCCAGGGAAACAGGTCTCTAAAGATAGGTTTAAATTGGGTAGTATTTTATGTAATTCTTATCCTAGAAAACAGACTTATAAGAGATAGGATTTAGGGCAGTGTTTCTTTGAGGTGTTAGAGGCCACACCATCTTGTGTTTATGTGCAGGAACTGGCAGCCAAACCTTGTAGCATGGGGTTGAATCAATTGGTGACTTTGGAGAGACAGATTGTTGGAGGTTGAGTTTTTCCAAAGTTATGATTGTGCTCTAATGTTACAAGAGAAACTTAAAGATTATAGCCAAACTGCCAGTGTTCCATTGACTGCAGCCTACAGCTCCATCGGGGCCTCAAAAGGAAAGCAGCAGATAAAATCTTTTGAGATACTCCAGCAAGAGTTCCCTTTGCTACACAATTGGCTTATGAGAATTCTAATGCTGCCTGGCTGTGCCCTATTAGACCATACAGAGCAAGACAGACTTTGCTGGATATAGTTATCTTCCTACAGAAATCAGACCCTCATATGATCAGGGTCTGCCTATGGCTTGCTGCCTTACAAGGAAAAACTGTGCAAACAATGCTTCCAACAGAAATGAGGGGATGAAGGGTGTTTTTAATGTGAAGGTTTGGGTCATTCTAAAAAAAAACAATTATTCCAGGAACAGAGGCAGGTACGGACTTTCAAGTCATGCCCCAGTGGTCTGACCTTGGTGCAGGAAGAGTAAAACCTTTGTCCACGTATGAGTAAATAGACCCAATTAAGAAACATTTGCATTTGAATTGGTGCAAAACTCAGCAGCCTCTGCAAAAGCATGTATAGCATTCCTTTTGGGCTTGACCTTTCCTCGGGAAGGAGGGGTCAGCCTCAAATACCAAGGCATTCACAGCTGGCTCTTATTTAGGTGTCATAAAGAATTGTGGCTGCTTTCCCTATAGCATTAACAAAAGACTTGCTTAACTTGTTTGGTTCCCTGATGTGTACTGAGAGAAACCTAACCTTAAGTTGATAATTGAAGAAAGTTTTGAAGTATTAATAGACATTGGAGCTGATGTACTCATCTCCAAGGAATTGGTTATTCCATTAATCCAAAACAAAGTTAAAATTTAAGTTTTATAAAAGGTTAATGAGGCTATGGAACTCATGAAGGCATTAGAACCTGGCTTGCTTATCCTAGCTGCTATTCCAGGAGATGCACATAGAATTATTATTGATTTGGAAGATTGCTTTTATACTGTCCCTTTATGTCCTGATGATTATAAAGAGGTTGCTTTTAGTGAGTTTGTAATTTTGAAGAGCCCACGAAGCGATATCATTGGAAAGTTTTGCCTCAAAGAATGGCTAAAAGCCTCACATTATGTAAAAAATTTTCTGCTTCAATACAAGACACTAGGACTTTAAATGTTTCATTGTATATTATTCTTTATGGAGGGTATTTTATTGGCTGATTCCCTCTGAAGAAGTTTTACTACAAGCCCATGCTCTTGTACAACAAGCTTTAATATTTTGGAGTGGTTGTTGCTCCAGAAAAGATTCAAAGGCAGTGTCTTCTTCAATATTTGAGACATCGATTATATCCTAGACAAATTGTGACACAGAAAATTCAAGTAAAAAAGGTAGAATAGAATCAAGAAAATATTTTGGGAAAGAACCTGATAAATTATTTATTCCTTATTCCAAACAGCAATTAAATTGGTTATTGCAAAACACTGATATTTGGCCTATTGTATGCACAAACGTTTCAGGGAAAATTGATAACCATTATCCAAAAAGATAAGTTGTTGTAATTTGCCTCTATGCAACCCATAGGAAATGTATTTACTGTCTTTGCCGATGGCTCATCTATGGGGAGGCAGCATATGGATCACATTTTCATTTTCTTGAGTTTCCCCTTGCTTCAGCACAAGTAACTGAACTACATGCCATAGCCGTTGTTTTTGAAATGATAAAAAAATCAAACTTTTAATTTATGATAGCCAATATATAGCTCACGGTTTACAATTACTTGAAATTGTTCCTTTTTTAGATACTGCTAATTCTCAAATTTTGCAATTATTTATACTAATACAGTTCAATTTAGAGAATGTATAGTTCCTTATTTTGTGGAACATTTAAGAGCCTATACTGAATTGCCGGACCCTTTAATGAGGGCAATGCCACAGCAGATTTGTATACCAAGAGGGTTATAGGCCTTACACAGGAACAATTGGCCAAACAATCTCACTCTTTATATCATCAAAATAGTAATAGCTTGAGATAATAATTTGGTATTTTTAGATAATGTACGTGTCAAATTATAAAGACTTGTCCTGAATGTCCTCAGTCTCTACCTGTACCACATAATGGTGTTAATCCTTGAGGACTTATACCTAATCAGTTATGGCAAATGGATGTTACTCATATTTCTGATTCTGAAAAAATAAAAAACATACATGTGACTATTGACCACCTTTTCTAGCCTTCTAGTTACTACAGCTTTAGCAGGAGAAGCAACTAAAAATATAATTAGTCATTGCCTGCATTGTTTTTCTATCAGATTAAAACAGATAATGGAACTGGCTATTACAGTCATGCATTTGAGACTTTCTGTCAACAATTTAGTATTTCCATATTATTTGGATTCTTTGTAATTCTCAAGGAAAAGGTATTGTGGAACTTAAAAATAATATTTTCATAAAGTTAAAAAAGGGGGAATTATATCCATGTACACCACAGAATTATTTAAATCATGCTTTTTATTTTAAAATTTTAAAAATTTGGATGCCAAAGAATTCTCTGCTAAGTGTCCACAGCTCCCTACAAGTAGGCATATTTATGCCTAGTGAAATGGAAAGATCCACCCAGATCAGGTATTTAACAGGGGTAAGAGGGCATATTTGTGTTTTTTTCTACAGGATGCTAAAGGAACATGCTGGCTGCCAGAGTAATTGAGATCATGGCTGCTCTCCTCCCTCTTTTACAGTCTTCTTCCATGTCGTCTTCTTCATGTTCCTTCCTGCCTGATCATCTTCTTTCCCCCAAGTGCTTGAAATCTCAGCCCCACCTATATCTCTTCTGCCCAACTATTAGCTGTTGGCATCTTTATTTACCAATCACAATCAACTAGGGGCTGGGTTACAGGGGTTACATAGAGACTCCAGGTCTTGGGGTACTGCACTTAGCATTACAATAGACAGTAAAAGACAAAACCTCAACAATTCTAGCTAGTCTTTTTCCCCACATTCTTTTTTAAAATTAAAATTTATTTTACATCCAAATAGCTGCCCCTTCCCACTACTTCCATCGTAGAGTTCATCCCACATGCCTTTCCCCTTCTTCTCTGGGAGGGCGGGGTTGGGTATCCCCCCCACCCTGGCTCATCAAGTCTCTGTAAGGTTAGGCACATCCTCTCCCACTGAGGCTAGACAAAGGCAGCCCTGTTGGAGAACAGCTTCCAAAATCTGTCATTAGCACAGCCCCCACTCCACTTGTTGGGGGACCCACAAGAAGAGTGAGCTACTAGCTACATGTGTACGAGAGGCCTTAGACTAGTTGTGTATGCTCTTTGGTTGATGGCTTAGTCTCTGTGAGCTCAGTGTGTCTGGTTTTATGTTGAGGTCCTTGATGCACTTGACTTGACTTTTGTATAAGGTAATAAATATGGATCTATTTGTATTCTTTTACATGCAGACAGCCAGTTAGACCAATACCATTTGTTGAAGATGCTTTTCTTTTTCCATTGTATGGTTTTGGCTTCTTTGCCAAAATCATGAGTCTATAGGTGTGTAGGTTTATTTTTGTGTCTTTGATTAGATTCCACTGATCAAGTTCGCTGTTTCTATATCAATACAAAGAAGTTTTTATCAGTACTGCTCTATAGTACTGCTTGAGATCAGGGATGGTGATTCTCCCAGTTATTTTATTGTTTAGAATTGTTTTAGCTATCCTGAGGGGTTTTTTCCCCATATGAAGTTGAGAATTACTCTTCTGAGGTCTATCAAAAAATATGTTGGAATTTTGATAAATAAATAAATTAATTGAAAGAAGAGGATGAGGAGAAAATTAGGACACCATTCTATAGAGATGGAAAAGGGAAAAATAGGTGAGGAAATTTGCCTGGGAATGGGTGAAGATGGGGCAACACAGAGAGAGAATGAGTAGGGATAAATAACACTAAGAATGATTGATAAAGTCATGTGAAATTTATTATTTTATATTTATTTAAAATTATATATAATGCATACATATTTGTATGAATATATATATGCATACACATATATATTTTAATAAAAGTTTTACCACTTGGAGTGATAATGCTTTCACCCCAAACCATAAACTACTTTACAAAACCTCCAATATGAGACATGAGAAACTTCCTTTCAAGTTCTTGGTGAGAGGAGTTAGTAAGACCACCCACACAATAGGTTGTTACTGTTGCCCTTGACTCTTTCCAGAAAAAGAATGTAGGAACATATTGCTGAAAACAACACATACTTTGGACACAGGACTTAGGGGAATTGATCTGAATCAAAATTCAAATCTTTCTCAGTGAATTCTAGCTTTCATAGTATCAGAGTAAGTTATATAAACATTCAAGGGACACAAACAATCAATAGTTCTTTTCAGCTTTAGTGCCTACGAACTACAATAATGAGCAGCGCAGAAAGATATCCCTAAAGGTGCTCTTAAATCACAGCAGTAGGTAACAGTCACTAAATTATACTTAAGGCTCAGTCAATGAGAGGAATTCATACCTGGCATTGTAAATCTAGCCAACTACTCATGGCTAGTGAGGTCATAGAACCTAGAGATGACCTACTACTGCCCCTTTCCTAACCCAGTATACGTTCTACCTATATTGCCAATGTGCTTTATTGAAAAAGGCAGATATCCTCAAAGAAAGCCACACCTGGTTAAAGCACAGAAAAGGTGATCATGAGGTACCTATCTCTAAATAATGTTTCCAACACAATGTCTATACCTAAGCCTCAGGGGAAATGCTGGGAGGAAGACATAGTATAAGAGCCAGGAGATCAGGGTGTCTACTGTGATGTAGTCTCTCTGAAAAAGAAAAACAAAAGGACACAAAGTGTATTGGGAGGAGGAGGCAGATTCATAAATGTGATCAAAATATGTTATGTAATGTTCTTAAAATGTTAAGAAAACATTATTATTTTAAAATCAGAGTAGAGATTTCTCAAAAAATTAAAACTTTGACACAACTATACCCTTGCACATATGTCAAAGGATTCTACAATTATATTAGCCTGGATGTCCATCTACAGATAGACAAAGAAAATTGGATACATAAATACAATGGAATTTTATACAGCTAAAGGAAACTAACTTTGCAGGAAAATGAATCAAATTAGAAAATAATTATACTAAGTAAGATAACTTACCCCAAGAAAAAATGACACCATATATTTTTTCTCATATATAGGTCCTAGCTTCCAATTTTTATATACATGTATTTATGTGGGAGATAAGTGATTATAAATTTAGAAAGGAAATCATAAGAGAAGAAAAAGTAAAGAGGGGTAGGAAAGTAATAGAAGATGTGTCATAAAAGAAAAATGGAGAATGCTGGGATCAGCATGTTATAGAGTGGAAGTGGGGGCATGGAGATTGCAGAATGGAAAATAAGAGGAGTGGAATTAACCAAAATTCTATTATTGATTGATGCTGGTCATTAGTGCTGAGGTACAGAGAAAAGCTCACCAAGATACTAAACCTTCCTTTTCCAAAGGAACAGAGTGGTTCTGCCTTCTAGGAAAAGCCTGACAACCTGCAAGCTCACTCCAGTTACTTTATTCAAACATTATGCAAGGTTAATTGGGGCTGGGAAAGGTTGCAGCTACCAAAGTTATCTTGCCCTTGCTGCATGTGACTCAGACAACCCACACAATCTCAGTCCCTTTTGACCAGGGCTAGCCATAATCAAGGGTAAGAACTCCATGTTTGCAAGAAGTGTCATAGGACCAAGGTTAGTGTAGATGCAAGCTCTCATGTAGGAACAAGTGCAGATTTGCTAAAGAGACAACATTTTTCTCAAGGTTCAAGCCATCTCAAAACAATTTCTCAGCCTCTACTAATTGACCCAAACATAGCAAAGGATTGCTGAAACATTTCACTCAAAGCCAGATTTAAAGACTTTACTATACATTTCATTTAAAGCCAGACATAAAGGCTTTATTGTACATATCACTACATTGTATATATAAGAAAATGTCACAAGGAAACTTGTGATTTTGTGTAAAAATTTAAAAAAATAACTCCAAAAGAAAAGCCATGGTAAAAAGATCAAATAAATGAAAGATAGTCCTGACTTATCTCAAAAGCCATCTAGTAGTCCCATTGTGTATTAGGATTCTTTTGAGGAGCAATCAATGAAATGAATATATGTTTAGTATTATGCATATTAGATAAGCTATTATGTCATTTTATATTAAAATAGCAATAACAGCCTAATCACGTTTGAGAGGTTTAGGATGGGATAGAGTAGCTGTTTCTCATGACCAGACTGAAAGACTGGTAGTTGCTCACTCCACATATGTATGTGTTCAGTAATCCCATGTTGCGTGAAATATTAAACGATAATCCACCTTACTGCTGGCAAGGCACTAGCAGACAGGCCTGGCTGTTCTCAGCCTGGCAGACTCTGACTCAGAGCTCTGAATTCTCTCCACATGGCTCGCTAAGTTTCCATTGGCAGGCCGCTGCCACACATGCCCCACGCTTCCAAATTCCCATGGCTAGCTGGGGTGCCCTGCCACCGTACCTTTCTCTGGAACTCGGTTGAGTCACTACGTGAAGAAAAATGCCACACAATCTTAGTTTAGAATCTACAGGTAACATAATCGCTGGGCACAGAAACTAGCATCCTAATTTTGTTAGCTATTAAGTTATAAATCTTCCAGTGGTAAATCCCAGCAGATCTGCCACCCAAACTGGGGGCCTTTTACTACCTACATTAGGTCTCCATGCTCTCTCCTATCCAAAATAAGTATCTTTCTCCTGCCTCCCCTCCTCCTCTCTCCGACCTGGAAGTCCCGCCTACTTGCCCAGTGATTGGTTCCTTGAAAACTTTATTCATTAGGGGAAGGCTCTGTCACAGTCCCACTGTGAAGTTGAAAACCTAGATGATTCCCAGAAAGCTGCTAATCTTCAGCCCATGACAGAATCCTGGAAACACTGGGTAGGAAGCAACAGCAATAGGATGAATCAATTCCCAGTAGGATGGAAGGACAAGAGAGCAAAATGTGGATTCTCTTCCTTTATCAGATTCCTTTTTGTCTGGACTGTTACCAAAAAGTTTTGTATATTAAAAGAGAGGGTCTCCCCATCTATTAATCTAATGTAGTATGTATGATTAGTAAACTTTTGTTTATACTTATGTATACATGCTACAAATAGCAACGTGCTATTTACAAAACACTCTAATCATCACTTCTATCATAGAATTCCTACTGTGCCACAACATCGACAACTTGCTGTTTTTAATGTGTATTTTAACTTAATGGTTTATCCAGAGGGGGGAATGTAGCAGATGCAGCAGTTCTTACAAAAATCATCAGTGTGCCACCTCATGTCATCAACTTTCAATCCACAGCCGAAATCATGATCTTCAAGAGTTGAAGAGAAAAATGAATGGAAAGACAGTGAAGATCTCTTTGGGTCATAGCACTCCTCCCCACATATCAGGTGGGGAAAGTAAGACAAAGATAGAGGTCTTTATTTAAGATGCCTAGACTAGTCTCTGAGGTGTCCTATGCATACTGAATCTTTATCTTAGAAACTTAACAGAAAATCTGGGTGAAATTCTTCTGCTGTAGATTGAGATTACATTGCTAACTTTGAGCCAATTTTAGTTATGCTACATACTAGCCAGGAATTGGTGTTTCACATTGAAATATACAGGGGAAGAAAAGTAAAGCATATTTGCACCACACGTATCTGTCAAATAGTATTTCTTTTGAAGCAGGATGATGTTATTCTACCAGGAGTGGAAGTTTCTATGTAGTGTTGTATATTTGTAAGAAAACACACATTGGCATTTTCTTTCCTAGTAACAACTCTACAGCACAGTTGCACCAAAGCTTAGAACACACAACAATGAAGATGCCTGGAACCAGATGCTGTCTGCCAGAATCAGAGTAATACTCATGTTAAAACATAATAATAGGCCGGGCAGTGGTGGCACACACCTTTAATCCCAGCACTTGGGAGGCAGAGACAGATGGATTTCTGAGTTCGAGGTCAGCCTGGTCTGCAGAGTGAGTTCCAGGTCAGCCTGGTCTGCAGAGTGAGTTCCAGGACAGCCAGGGCTATACAGAGAAACCTTGTCTCGAAAAACCAAAAAGAAAAAAAAGAAAAAAAAAAAAAGAAAAGAAAAGAAAAGAAAAAAGAAAAACATAATAATAACTTTGTGGAGTAGACAGTGTTTCACAAATGAAAATCACATATGGTCTTCAATAAAATGACAGGTACAGTACAAAAGGTTACCTCTATCAAATGTTTCTAAGTACTTGGAATAGAAATAAACTCAATATTCCTTTTTTTAATGAAGGAAAAGGAGGAAATTCATCTGAACATTTGCATCCTAAGAATTCATGAAGGAGAAATTCATGTAGTCATTCTCTCTCTCATCTAATAACACATAGACCAGGATGGACCATATACCAAAACATAAAGTACATTATATCACAATGGGCAACAAAATATTTAAGTATTGTTCACACACATTATAATCGAACGTGATATACAGATATTTGCTTTTACAACACTTATGCAATTTAAAGGTTAATATCTAATGTTTATATAATCACTGGGATGAACTTACTGACTAGCTGAGAGTGATAACTCAGGCTCTCACATTGTGTTCATTGTTTGCATTGTACCATATCACAACAATATCATTTGTTGTTAGAGATCTGGTATCCCAAAATCATCAATAGCATTAAACCAGAAGAAGAAACATCTCACTTTACTTTGATTGTTCTGAAAAATCTTCATAGCATTCTTTTGTAAAAATTGTTTACAACTAAAGTGTAACATGAGGCTGTGAAATGTTGTCATGGAAACATGAGAATAGGGGAAAGAGAAATTTGAGGATTTAGTGAATATTTTTATTTTTAAAATACAATAGCTTCCTTAACAAAGTCAACTATGCCATATGGCGAACTATG
Organism: Uromys caudimaculatus; assembly: GCA_028551405.1. Classification (NCBI taxonomy): domain Eukaryota; kingdom Metazoa; phylum Chordata; class Mammalia; order Rodentia; family Muridae; genus Uromys; species Uromys caudimaculatus. The sequence continues at coordinate 5,723,392 of CM052704.1, forward strand.
TGTGATAATTTTCTAAGCTTACAAATAGATTTCTGCAGCACGTGATCAAACCCTGTCAGTACATTCCACGTGAGCCCCATTGCACTCCTGCTCAGAATTCCCAAAGTGATTAGATGCCAATACAATAGACACTGCAAACAAAGAACACTGGCTTAATTTTTCCCTGTGACTATAATAAAATATCCTGACTGAAACAACTTAAGGGAGAAGAGTCTTATTTTGGAATACAATTTCAGAGGGATACAGTCCATTAAACAGAGAACATGGAAGCAGTTGGATGCTAATAATAATCCATCCTCAGGGAACAGAAAGTAAACAAGAAATGGGACTATGCTATGAAACCTCAAGGCCACCTCAGTGGCCTATTTCCTCAAGAAAGCTTTCACATCTTAAAGGTTCCATATCTTCCAAAACAGGGCCAAAGACTATTGACCACACATGCAAATAGATGAGCCTATGAGTGATATTTCACATTCAAGCCACAAGGAATTACTTGGAATTTAGTTTAGGCTCCTAGACAGTAATGATTCTTGCCATAGGAAAGACTTTTACAAAAAAAATCACCAGTTGAAAAAAAATAGAGATGGCACTAGATTCAAAATTCAAAGACTTATTCTGTTTTAATTAAAATATAATTTCTCCTTCCCTATTTTCCCTCTAATATCTCCCATCTTACCTCCCTTCCATGCCCCCTTAATACTTCTTAAGTTCATGGATATATATATATATATCCTGTTGAGTCCATATAGTGTTGCTTGTGGCTGAGCACTTAGTATTGAATAACCAATAAGGGAGCTCCTCGCTGAGGAAGACTAATTCTCAGCAGTCATTGGTTGCCAAGAGTCCTTTGTCTAGGGGTGGGAGCCCAAGAGATTTACCCCTTCCACATTAGCTTGTCTATTTGTGTTGCCATTGTTTTGGTCTTATTAAGAAAGTCATATTGTTCTGAGATCATAGGTAGAGCTTCATTATCATTTCTAGGCAGTATAATCTTATACCATACTCCCTGGTCCACTAGTTCTTAAGAGCTTTTAGACTTCTCTTCCTCTCTGCTCCCTAAACCTTAGGTATAGACGCATTGTTGATATAATCATCGGACCTGGGCACCCATGACCACTCCTCTGCATTTGACTACTTGTGTTTTTCTCTACTACAAAGAGAAGTATCTTTGATAAGAGATGAGAGCTAAACTTGTGTGTGAGTATAAAGATGAGTAATTAGAATTAAGTTAGAAATTAGACTGGTCTAGTAAAGCAACAGTAGTAGAATCTCTAAAATCCATGACCTCTGTAGTCCTTGATAGTTGGCTATGCTTCTGCTAACAGGATCAGGCATGATTTTTAAATGTTGAAAGAGCCAAGTCCAATTAAAGAGCTGTTAGTTAACACCCAGATATTAGTGCCACTGTTGCATCTACAGGAATAGCTTGATGTTCTGATCATTGTTGTAGTTCATAAATTTCATGGCTTAGTAGGACTTCTGATTGCCTTTTTTCTTCAATAATTTACACAATTCTTTCTGCTACTGTGAAAACTATTCCTCAGGAAGCTTTCAGATTCGATCTAGCTCAAATCTTTCAAATTATGTGACCAAAGTCTGTGTCAATTTCTGGGTCCAAAGTTCATGTTGTGTTCAAAAATACAGACTTACCATCAACCTCTAAAACACAACCAGGGGCAACAGTTATAGCCTGAATTGTTTGAGGGGTTTCTTGGACTCCCCTGACCAACAACTTGGAAAGCAGTACCTCATGCCTAGTCCTGGTTTTTTGATCATTGCTGATAATGTATCTGGGACTACAGATTGTATTTGAATTTAGTTACTCCTCTTCCTAGCACTGAAACATTATAATGCTGCTATTGTTATAGTACAAACATTTTCATAATTTAAGCATTTTTAAATCAAAAATATATTTTGCTGTAACATACAAACATCACAAAAATCCACTTTGCATACCAGATAATTATTACTTTCTTGTGTACCTATACATTCACTCTACTATAAGCTGCAAGGCTATTGTGTGAGGAATCTGAGATTTTTACATCTAACACTGGGGCCTAAGATGGAGGGCCAGTACCTTCTTTATATGGTCTTCCTAAGGCATTAGCCAAAGTACAAAGTACAAAACATGACAACCAAGCAAATGCTTTTAAAGCCGCAATTTGTATCACATTTTCTAGTATCTCCTTAACCAAAGTATGTTGGAATTAAGTCCTACAAAGATACAAAGTGAGCTATAATCTTCCCATTGAGGTTAGGAATAAAATGGATATCAATATAACATCGTTTATAACACAGTCAGCCATTTTCTCTCAGGTATTGTTTTTATCTTCCCACATGCAAAATATACCCATACCATTTCATCTTTGAAACCACAGCATCAGAAACAAGAACCTCTGACTTCATCATTGATATGGTGTACTGGCTATTTTGTGTGTCAACTTGACACAAGCTGGAGTTATCACAGAGAAAGGAGCTTCAGTTGAGAAAATGCCTCTATGAGATCCAGGTGTAAGTTATTTTCTCAATTAGTGATCAAGAGCGGAGGGCCCCTTGTGGGTGGTACCATCTGTGGGCTGGTAGTCTTGGGTTCTGTAAGAAAGCAGGCTGAGCAAGCCAGGGCAAGCAAGCCAGTAAGTTATATCCCTCCATGGCCTTGGCATCAGCTCCTGCTTCCTGCCCTGCTTGAATTCCAGTCCTAGCTTCCTTTGGTGATGACCAGCAATGTGGAACAGTAAGCTGAATAAAACCCTTTCTTCCCCAACTTACTTCTTGGTCATGATGTTTGTGCAGGAATAGAAACCCTGACTAAGACATATGGTATGGACAAAGTTTTGCTCGATTGAGTGAAATGTTAACAAACAAACAAACAAAAACATGTTGTTGTTTTTTTTCCAGAAGACCTTTGATGTGTAGTATGACTTGGATAGAAAACCTACAGTAAATATTCCTATTGTTAAAAGGGGAAAGCAAAAAGCACCATCAGCCTCTGGTTTATGGTAATTTTAGAATCCAGAAACACAAATATCTTAAGCCATTGGTTGTTAGACATTCCTTCTCTGAGTTATGTTAGAGCTAACACTCAATATTGTAACTATTACACAGACTGCACATAAAAAGTGAAAGTGTTTCAGCAAGGCAATGATTTTTGAAAAAGAAAAAAAAAATGAAAAGAAAATGAAAATGTGGCTAGCAACACTCCTGAGACAACAGAGCTTCCATCTTTTATCCCTGAGGTAGTTGGTGACTATCTCATCCCATTAGGTTTAGCTCAACTTTCCATTCTGAAAGACTTGACTATTTGTGCAAAGAAAACGAGAATGATTCAAGAAATATGAATGCTTGTCAGAATAATTACCTTTGATTAAAAAATCATGAGGACCAGTGTAATGTATATCTTGCACTGCAGCCAGCTAGAAGGAGACCAATACTAAATTGTAGCTCCATACTCTTACATGAGAAGAAAATGAGCCTTCTTAGACAAGAATATTCTCAGGGAGCTGTACAAGCATTTTGGTTTAAATATAGTGGTTGCCTTTGTCCCCTTAGAAAGTAGAGTACATAAGCAATATAATTATGGCCATAGTTCTTGATAAGTTTCTCCATTCATTGTTCTCCACAAATCTTGATTAGCCCTCATACAAGGCCCTTTCTCATCCATTATTATCATATTTGACTAGAAGGCACTTGAAAAGCTTTTCTCAGTGGTTTAATAGTTGTGAGGTTGTGTTGTGTGTGTGCGTGTGCGTGTGTGTGTGTGTGTGTGTGTGTGTGTGTGTGTGTGAGACTTTAATTCTTGACAATATAATGCTGAGGAAGATCAGGAGGTTTTTGTATATTTGTAACAGGCTTGGAGTCTTTCAGTCTAGGCTGATGGTTCTTTTGCCAATATGACTTCTAGAAACTTGCCAAGAGCCACATGCACAATCTCCAAGTCATGTTTCCATCTAGAGTAACTATGAGTACTGTAAATCTATCAGACTTCTGTGTTATCTTTCCCTTGATTTTTCTAGAATTCCCAGATATTTCCTCTGAATTGAAGCATTTCCTGTTAGAGAGAAGAGAGACTGAGAAGAGCCAGGAAACTAGAAAACCTTATAAAGTTCATTGTATTGTTTTCCTCATCGATAAGAAAAAAAATCCCAAAAGAGGCAATTTAAAAGAAATAGCATCCAATTTTTTTTTTTGTCACAGAGCTAAGTGGTAGAATCTACCTCTAGGCAGGGAAGTGACAACAACAGGAATCACTGTTGACATTGCCTCTAAGGTCTGGTAGCAGAGGGAGATGAATATTAATGCTCAGTTCACTTTCTCCTTTTTCTTTGGTCCAGAACTCAAGTCCAAAAAGTGATGCAACCTATTTTTAGGATGAGTCTTTCTACCTCATTATCCTGATCAAGATAATCCTTTGAAGACATGCTTAGAATTTTGTCTCTTTGATGATTCTAAATTCTGTCAAGTTGAAAGTTAATATTAACCATCACACTCAGAAAGCAAATGGAGCTTAGAAGGAATGTAAGGCCCTTTCTTGAGCCTGTTAACAGTTTCTAGAGAAAGGAAGAATTTGGCTTGTAGCAGTTTGTGAGTTGTGTAGGTAGCTATAGTTATACATGTTTCATGAGTTATTCATTACCCATGCTAGAGTGGTCTTCAGCAGGTGCTGTAGCTGCCTTTGAAGCACCCATGTACCTCTAAGTAACTCCTTATCCATGCCTCTTTAAGAAATCCCAATATACTCATTGATTCACAAAGGCATATTAGAGTGGAATCATTTATTTACTCTGTAGTTTGTATCCTATCTGGGGTGTATATGTAGTTGTCCATGTCTTCCCAGGAAGAGTAATGTAATACAATTGATTCTCAATATAATTGAGACCTACAGAACTAGAGATGACTTGGGGGAAGTAGATACATTAGCCCTGAAATGGCCGATCCATCTGAGGGTGAAGCATCTGCAGAGGCAATCTCAATATGGCTATCTTTATAATATGGTATGGGAGGGCATGCCTCCTTGAAGTAGTGATAGACAAATACTTTCTGGGACACATGATATTACATCTGGCCAAGACTGATATGTTGAACAATGGCACATCTTTAGGGGTAGTTCCAATATTCCTACTTTTCTCTATAAGGTATAGAGTATCACGTCTCCTTGATGAATATGCCGGCTATGTGAGTTTGAGGATAATCCCAAAATGGCTGATAGATTTAAAAATCATGTTACAATTTCAGAAAAGAGTATATACGGGAACTGATTATAAACAGATTGTGTCAGCTGCTGTGTGGTCTTTGCTGTGGGCAATAAGACATTGAACTGAGGCTCAGCTATCTAACCAGAAAGAACTTGCTGAAATAAAAAAGCTTCACATGCATTCATTGATAGCACAAGTGTGCCTCCATCTCCAACAAATATTAAATAAAATAACATACTTTTTAAAAGTGTCAACCTTAATTATGGAAACTGTGAGACAGCTAGGTCAGTAATCTAAGCTTTCTCTTGGGGACAAATATAATGAAAGAAAAAAAAGAGACAAACAATTTATCCAATGACCTGCACACATGCACACACACACACACACACACACGCACACACACACACACAAATAAATAAATGTAGAAAAATTAAAAACAAACAAAAATCAATTGAAAATTAACTTTTTCCTAGTTTATTTTTTTTAATTTGAGTGAAGCTTCTATCGTATTATTAATACCAGTTTTATGTTTCATTTAATTTTATTGAAAGCTTATAATTATAAAAAGAAAGTACTATTCTTGGTACCACAGATACCAGTCTATATCCAAAACCTGCCAACCTATTATTTACTTATTAATTAATAATATTTAATATTCGTCTCACTATTATCTGTGACACCCACATAGCAATAACTTATTTATTCTGAGCCCATTTTTCCCTCAAATGAACAAAATAAAGTAGTTTAGTTTTATATTGATATTTTTAGGTATAGTGGATAAAATTAGTGTAAAGGTTGATGGCACATGCTCTACAGGGTTGGGCAGTGGGAACAAGTTGGCTATCAGAAAAATGGGGTCATAGAATGGAACAAAGAACAGAGATAAATGAAAGTTAAAATATATGGTTCTTTAAATGCAAGTTTGGATATTTAGATTTTATCTGATAAAATATTTTTAAAGCAGGAAAGTCAGATCATCTACATTTTAGAAAATCTTGGGCAGGAAGATCCTCTTGGAGAAAATCAAGCATGGAGGGCACACAGAGAAATCACGGAACTTTCACATTATGTAAAGCAAGTAAGAATGCTTAAAGACAGTGAGACAATTATTACGTTGTGCTCAATATTTCATCCTAGGCAAAACATTCCATCTTGAAGAATATTTTTATAAGATTCAGGATATTCTAAAGAGAAGTGAAAGATTCCCTCCTATAGGAAAGCTCATTAAAAATCAGAAAGCAAGGAATTAAAAACTTCAGCAAGCTGGGCAGCGGTGGCGCACACCTTTAATACCAGCACTTGGGAGGCAGAGACAGGCAGATTTCTGAGTTCAAGGCCAGCCTGGTCTACAAAGTGAGTTCCAGGACAGCCAGGGCTATACGGAGAAACCCTGTCTCAAAAAAACAAACAAACAAACAAACAAAAAAAACTTCAGCAAGTCTCTGAAACTGAGGAGATAGTTTAGGTTCTCCCCTCCACAACTGCATACATAATAAACAAAAACAAAAAACTGTTGATAGATATTCTCAGAGCAGCCACACTACCTGAAGAGACTCAGATCAACCGAACTGCCTGGAAGAGACATGTAGAATGGCCAGAGGTCATACAGTATGTTGCAGGCTTCTAGTTGTCATAACCTGTACTGGTGATGCAGTTGTCTTTGAGTCATTTCTGCTCCTGTAAGTATCTCCTCATGCATATTCTTAAATAACTCTAACAAAACTCAATCACAAGTTGAACTTTGCTGGCATCCTTACTTTGGATATGTCATCAGTTTCCTGTCTAAAGTAAATAGACATTTGTTAACACCACCCTGTAGTGTATAGTTTTTTCTACCCAGCTGTAATACTCCTGGACAGGTTGTACTACCAGCCACCAAGCCTAGGTTCTCTTGGAGATCTGCAGCTGAAAGACACATACACATTTATTCATTTATTTTTTGTTTTTATTTTACTTTATTTTTTAGTTCTGTGCTCATAGACCCTCACAATAATGTATGTCAATTTTCTACTCTATGTCTAAGCCTATTTCCTCTTTTATTTTTTATTTTTTGATACTTTATTTACATTTCAAATGTATCCCCTTTCCAGGTCTCCCCTTTGGAACCCCCCTATCCCACCTCCCCTCCCCTGCCTCTATTAGGGTATTCCCCCACCCACACACACACTCCTGTCTTCCCTCCCTGGCATTTCCCTATATTGGGGCATCTAACACCCTCAGACCCAAGGGCCTCTCCTCCCACTGATGGCCAACAAGGCCTCCTCTGCCACACATGTGGCCAGCACCATGGGTCCCTTTTTACCTCCCTTACTGGCTCAGTAGCTGGGCTCTTCTAAGACTAGTGTGCACTTCCCTTTACTCTTAGCTCAAGCTCTCTAAATCTTCCCTCAGCTTAGTAGTCTGATTACCTACACTCCCAGCTCAACAGCTCTAAATCTGCCCTCAGCTTAGTTGCCCAGTTACCCTCTGTGAAGCCCATTGGTCTTGCTGCCCAAGATGCTTTCAGGCTGCCTTTCCATGGGCTGCTTTCCTATTCTGCATACATTTTGGAAGATTTTCCCTGTAGCTCTGAGTCACTTCTGACTCTTCCCCCAGTATGTCGATTCTCTTCTTCCTGCCCTCTACTGTCTCCCTCCTGGGGGAACCTAGAAGTACTGCCTTTCTTTCTGCCCAGCCATTAGCCATTGGCATCTTTATTGATCAATCAAGAACCAATTTGGAACAAGGACCTTAGCATATGGATGCATAGATTTCCCCATCCAAGCATCGGATCCATTCCCCTACACCACCCTGAGATTGTCATAGAACAAATAATTATTTGATTGTAAAATGTGAATATATATACATATATATGTATATATATTATGCACATAATGCACACACACAAGCACACACACACACACACACACACACACACACACATATATATGTGCGTGTGTGCGTGTGTGTGTCCTACATTGTATCTTTTCAAAAGCCTATTTTTTTCTCTTTCCCAGAGGTTAGCTTTTTCTAAATTTAATATATATGCACATTCCATATTTTTCTATCATATCCCTTTTCTTGTCTACTGTCACCTGTGTGTCCAATAACACTTGCTGAATAAAAAATTTGCAGAGGCTCTCCTGGGCCACCAGGGTCCCATAGCCAAGCAGCGCCAGGAGAAAGTTACTCTCCCAGGTCCTCAGGACAAAGAGACTGAGGAAGAAAAGTAAGGGACAGCAATCTTTCAGTTTCCATCTCTGACAGGAAACCTGTGAATGGGCCACCAGGGTTCCATAGCCAAGTAGAGCCAGGAGAAAGCAACCCTCCCAGGAGCTTGCAAAAGCCGTGACTGGGTTTAAGAGGAGCACCCCTGCTCACCGGGGCATGCCCTGAACCCACAGGACACAGGGACTGAGGTAAAGTCGGGCATAGGAACCTTCCGGTTTCCATCTGTACCAGGAGACTTCTGCCTGGGCCACCAGGGTTCCATAGCCAAGCAGCATCTGGAGAAAGTTACCCTCCCAAGAGTGTGGAAAAGCCTGGAGTGGGGATAAGGCAAGCAACACTGCTCACTGGGACCTGGGGACTTCAGCCTGGGCCACAGGGCTCCAGGAGAAAGCTAGTATCCCAGGAGTGCTGACACACCTTCAAGCATAGGCAAAACCACCATTTCTGTTCAAACTCACTGGATCAACAGGGACCCTGGCAGAGCCATCAGGACACAGGAACCAAGTGACAGCTGGGGACAAGATCTTTCTGGTTTTGGTCAGCACCCCAGAGCAGGCCCTGTGCCACATCTCTCCAAACCCAAACACCTCTCAGAAAGAGCTGGTCTCCAAGGACTATTGATACAGAGGCCTGCAGGAGGGGCAAACCATAGCCAGACAGAGTAAGATCAGCTAACATCAGAGTTAACAAGATGGCAAAAGGCAAGGGCAAGAACATAAGGAACACAAACCGAGGCTACTTGGCATCATCAGAATCCAGCTCTCCCACCACAGCAAGCTCTGGATACCCCAACACACCAGAAAAGCAAGACTCAGATTTAAAATCATTTCTCATGATGATGATAGAAGACTTTAAGAAAAAAATAAATAATACCCTTAAAGAAACACAAGAGAACACAGGTAAACAGCTAGAAGCCCTTAAAGAGGTAACACAAAAATTCATTAAAGAATTACAGGAAAACACAATCAAACTGGCAGAATTATAGGAAAACACAATCAAACAGACAAAGGAAATGAACAAAACTATCCAGGAGCTAAAAATGGAAATAGAAACAATAAAGAAATCATAAAGGGAGACAACCCTGGAGTTAGAAAACCTAGGAAAGAGACCAGGAGCCATAGATGCAAGTATCACCAACAGAATACAAGACATAGAAGAGAGAATCTCAGGAACAGAAGATACCATAGATAACATTGACACAACAATAAAAGAACATTCAAAATGCAAAAAGTTCTTAACCCAAAACATCCATGAAATCCAGGACACAATGAGAAGACAGAACCTAAGGATAAAAGGTTTTGAAGACAGTGAAGATTCCCAACTTGAAGGACCAGTAAATATCTTCAACAAAATTATAGAAGAAAATTTCCCCAACTTAAAGAACGACATGAACATAAATATACAAGAAGCTTGCAGAACTCCAAATACATTGGACCAGAAAAGAAATTCATCCCGTCACATTATAGTGAAAACACCAAATACACAAAACAAAGAAAGAATATTAAAAGCAGTAAGGGAAAAAGGTCAAGTAACATATAAAGGCAGACCTATCAGAATTACACCAGACTTCTCACAGAGACTATGAAAACTGGAAGATCCTGGGCAGAACTCATACACACCCTAAGAGAACACAACTGCCAGCCCAGGCTGCTATACCCAGCAAAACTCTCAATTAACATAGATGGTGAAACCAAAATATTCTATGACAAAACCAAATTTACACAATATGTTTCCACAAGCCCAGCCCTACATAGGATAATAGATGGTAAACCTCAACTCAAGGAGGGAAAACACACCCTAGAAAAAGGAAGAAATTAATCTTTCAACAAACTGAAAAGAAGAAAGCCATACAAACCTAAAAGTAACATTGAAAATAACAGGAACCAGCAATGATTATTCCTTAATATCTCTTAAAATCAATGGACTAAATTCCCC
>CM052704.1:5734228-5760734 GCA_028551405.1 Uromys caudimaculatus
CCAAATTTGTCCTGTCTAAAAGTAATGCAGGTACAAAGATAGAGCAGGGGCTGAAAAAAAAGGCCAACCAATAACGGGGGTCAACTTGAAGTCCATTCCATGGGCAAGCACCAATCCCTGATATTATTAATGATATTCTGTTAGGCTTGCAGACAGAAGCCTAACATAACTCATAAGTCCCCTGAGAGACTGTATCTAGCAGCTGACTGAAACAGACACAAATACCCACAGTTGAGGGAAGGATTGAAGGCCCTGAAGGGGATGGCAACCCCACAGAAGGACAAACAGAGTCAACTAACCTGAACCCCTGGGAGCTCTCAGAGACTGAACCACCAACCAAAGAACACATACTGTAGGGAATGAGGCCCCCACACATATGCAGCAGTTGTGCAGCTCAATATCCATGTGGGCCCCAACAACTGTAGTGATAGCTCTCCCTAAAGCTATAGCCTGACTGTGGTATCCGTTCCTCAGCAGGACAGGATGCACCTAATTTGACAGAGACTTGAGGGGCCAGGATAGAATGATACTTGGGGGGAGCACCCTCTCAGAGGGGAAGGAGAGATGGGAAGGTCTCAGTGCAGAGGGGACCAATGGGGGGCAGCACTTAGAGTGCAATTAATTAATTAATTAATAACAAAAATAGGAGATAAAAAATAAAAATATCAAAAAAGGGGTAAGAAAACAAGAAAGAAAAGATGTAACTTCTGTGAAAGCAGAGACAAGCACAAGAAAGAGTCAAAGAAATCTGTTGAAGAAAGAAGAGATGAAGAAGGCCTTCCGGATGGCCTGGTTTCTGGCTTCTGAACTTATAGCTTACTGAAGAATGGCAAGAAAAAAACAAAAAACAAAACCCAAGAAAACAAAAACCCAAACATATCTTTAGAACAAAACAGAAGTAACCAGTGAATCAAGGAAAGGTAGATATGGTATCAGGAAAAAAAAACTTACTATTTTTGTTTGTTTGCTTGAACAAATTGAAATTAAACAGAGGAAACAATACACATGACATGTAAATCTAGTTTTAAGGGACTATTTGAGGTGAAGCTACTCCTGAATTTTGAAGTTTTAGTTTGCTTACACAACAGTGAATTGAAGAAATCAGTGGAGAAAATTTAGGTAATACCAAGCACTTTAAATGAAACTTAGAAGTAAAAATCATTGTCAGTTCAAAAAATATTATTCTCTCTGTATGTGTGTATATACATGTATGAGTGTGCAGTGTGTGTCTGTGTATATATACATGTATGTGTGTGCAAGTGTGTGTCTGTGTGTGTATATTTGTGTATTTGTATGCATATATCTGTCTTTGTGTGTACATGTACATGTGTGTATTATGTGCATGTGGTACATATGTGTATCTTTGTGTGTGTGTATATATATATATATGTGTGTGTGTGTGTGTGTGTGCGTGTGTGTGTGTATGAGTATGTGGTGCATATGTGTGTCTTTGAGTGTACACATGTCTGTGTCTGTGTGTATATATGTATGTATATGTGTGCACATCTATCTCTGTATGTATATGTATGTGTATGTGTGCATGTGTATGTGTATGTATGTGCGTCTACATCCTCTGCTTTGCTTTCCTCTCCCATCCCTTTTCTTCCCACTCTTTTATCTCACTCCCTTCTTTCAAAATGAAACTGAGAGATGAATCACAAAGTCTAAAGCTAGCCTCTGAGAAGCAAGAAGACAATATGGAGAAGAATGAAAAAGGAAGAAATCTACTTAATGAAACCCAGATTTATAGCTTTCTTCTTAGTCATTTTCTACCCTTAAGGTTGAAATTTTTTTATTTAATGAAATTTGTTTATGTGTATATTTATACAGTTAACCACTAACAAAGGTCAGATGAAGTAAAATCATTATTTTTTTAGTTATTTTAGTTCATTTTCTAAAAAAGAAAACTTACTTGATTGCTTATCTATAGTATGGTTTTCCTAAATGAAACTGTTTCTACTTTGCCCATCAAACTACAAAGAAAACGAGATGGTTGCTCAATGAAATAGTGTACTTAAAATGAAAAAAAAAAAAAAATAAAACAATCTACAGTCATATCAACCTGAATTTGCCCAATATTATTTGATTTTGAAAAATGGTTAGGTCTATGGGAGAGCAGACTTGGCAGGATCCATTCCTTTTTTGTTTGTCTTAGTATTGGTGGTATTATAATACTATTGTGTGATTATGTTTTCTCCAGTGAAAGTGTGTAAGCAGAGGTTCCCTAATTGTCTCTTGATTGGATCAATAAAAATGGCAGAAGCCAATCACTGGGAGAAGGAGAAGGCAGAATTTCCAAGCTGGACAGGAAGAGAAGTGGATGCAGAGAGGATGGGGGATTCGGACCAGGCTCTGGAGCAGAGAGGAAGCACAGGCATGTAGTTCTTGGGGACTGATAGTTTGTGGCCTCCCCTGTGGGTGGAAGACAAGGAGGATAGTGCAGGATATTCTTCACCCAGCCTTTGAGTTATCTGGTCAGGGGTTTTTTTGTTGTTGTTTTTATTTTGGTTTTTGTTGTTGTTGTTGTTGTTTGTTTGGGGTTTTTTTGTTTTGTTTTTTTGTTTTTGGTTTTTTGAGACAGGATTTCTCTGTGTAGCCCTGGCTGTCCTGGAACTCACTCTGTAGACTAGGCTGGCCTCGAACTCAGAAATCTACCTGCCTCTGCCTCCCAAGTGCTGGGATTAAAGGTGTGCACCACCACTGCCCAGCAAAGTCTCTAGTGTTTTCCTCGGGGCTAAAGGAGACAAGAGAAGAAAGCGGGCCACTGGGGTGGTAGGTTGATGGAACAGGAATGGTAGCTCCAGGCATTCTCAGGAGGTATGGTTGTTGGGCAGCTTAGCAAGTCAGGCAGAGGAATGGGCAGTGTTCTCTGGGGGGAGGGGGAGGGGAATGCAAGCCATTGTTCTCCAAACATAGCCCAGAACACAGGAGAGTGTTGGCTAGCTGTGGGGGTTGAGTAAATGACAGGCGAGTAGGTACTGATCCCATAGCCTAGCCAGAACAACCATGTTTCATAAAATTTCACACAACAAAATTGTATGAAACAACTTAAGTCAAATTTTGCTTTTGTTGGTGTTAAATCTAATTTTCAGTGTATTTTTGTATTTTCTAGTTCTGAAAGTGAAAAGATTAAATTCTCTATAATGTATTAAGTGACATATACTTTTAAAATGTTCTGTACAAAAGATAATATAAATCTATCTATATTGTAAAAAATGTTTATATTAATGTTTTTATCCCCACCCCCAAAAAAGAGTCTGTCATGGCAAAGAAAGGTGGCAACAAGCAGCAGGCATGGTGGCTACAGCAGGAATCTGAGGGTTTGTTTCTTGAACTGCAAGGATGAAGCAGAAAAAGTGAATTATGAATGCCCCAGTGTTTAAATTCTCAACCCCCCCCGCCAACATTCTTCCTTTATCATGACTACACATCCTAACCCTACACAGTGCCACCAACTGACCAAAGATTTAAATGCCTGAGACAATGGCAGACAATTTTTCATTCAAACACTATGATAAATAATGTTCATGTCCCCAGAGTTGCAGTAGTGAGACAACATCCAAATTATTGTACGGCACCAAATCAGTTCCCATCTTGATTAATTCTTAGGAAAATTAGCATAATGTCACTCACACAAGAGTAACTTCAAACAGTTTTCCTCTTCAACTTCGAGGACCTTCCTTGACTATACCATATATTTGCTCCTTATAATTAGTTACTCAACAGTAATAATAAAAGCCATAGAAAAGCTGATAATAATGGCAAGCATACTTGACCCATTTGCCATATGACACAGATATAAACCATTGCATGTATAAAAGATCTTATGTGAGACTTCCAGAATCTCTGTCAGAAATCAGGTCTCATTACTGATCCAGAGAATTCTTTGAATGTTTTCCAACCCCTCAAGGATATGAATTCTATATGCCCAACAGCAGAAAAAAGCTTATATGTATGCTATTTCTTTAGGCAATAGTATAGTCATTAAAGTAAATATTAGTGCCACTGGTAGTGAGGAAACACTAGTAATAATGATGATGACAAGAGCATCATAATCGTAACTGAAATGCATCAGCATGGGCCTTAGATAAAGAAAGCATCGCACCAAGAGCAAGAGCAGGTATTGTGCTGATTTCGCTGCTCATTTGTTTAGTGCATAGCTAAGAATGGGGCAAAGCTTTCCTTCTTTTCAGTTGTCACAGCACATGTGGTTTCACTTGCCTAAGGCAGCAGGGCCCCTGCTGCAGTTTGTGTTAGTAACAGAGATTATTTCCATGGTTCCCTTATGGTTTCCAGAGACAATAATATATATTTTTAAAACTTGGCTGATTTTATTCATGGAATCCACCCAACAGCTGACACATTAAAAATGGCACAAGTCCACATTTTGTAATGTGTATCAACATCGCAGTTAAGAACTACAGAATTTTAGACTAGACAGGTCTTCTCAAAATGAAGAGCTTCTATCAGAGTCCTGCTCATAGTACCAAGCTGTTGGACCTTGCAGATTTCCAGGCCAATAGCAGTCCACTTGGACAGCACAGGATAAATATTTTCATCTTAGGCATAGAGGCCAATAAGTGATGCCGATGTAGTAGAGGAAGACATAGATCCTTATGTTGAAATGTGATCTATTCCTCAAGAGAGAATGATTTATTCTCCTCAGGTTCCATATTTCCAGGAAAACTTTCCCTGGAACATATAGTATATAAGCTGAATTTTGAAGAAAAAGGAAGAATTCAGCAGGTGGGGAAGAGAGTGAAACTTCTGCTGATGTAAACACATGAAGATATTGGAACATTCTTAGCCTGTATTTGCATGGATCATATGATACACATTTTTACTAATATCGTGTTACTTACTAGTTCTGCCTGGAAATATTTCTTCTTGATGAAAAATAGTCACTGAGAATTTTGTCTTATTCATTGTTTATAGTAACATCTCTACACTTTTGCAAAAGCTTCTCTAGCTGAGCAAATAACTTCTGTATACTTATCTGTCACTAGGGAACAGGATATATCTCAGTGTTAGAATATTTTCCTTACCTTTAAAAGGCCTCGCATTCCATCCTCAGCATTGAAGAATTAAACAAAACTAAATAATCAACCATGAAACGGCAATAAGAATCAAGAAAGTCTCCTATTTTATTTTTTGAAAACTATTGTGTGTCTTTTGAAGATTTGCTCTTCTGCATGTGTGTTTATATTCTCTTCATAATCATATAAATCAAGATCTACCTGGTGACATTTGACAGAAACTAAACTCAAAATACCTGGGGCAAGAATAAGCATTTGGTGTCTTAAGTAACTTGAAATACAGAAGTTCTGTGAAGTCACTAGAATAATTGCAATGGTATCATTGGCCGTCTCCTCTTCAGTCTTTGTTTTCATCTGTATTGTTCACTTTTATGTATGTCTTCTCTACAGTATGATCCACATAGCTCTCAGCAGATCAACGTGACTAGAAATTATAGTGTCCAAAGTAACAAAATTAAAGCAGGTTTCTTTCTTAATCATATCTCCGAAAATTATAGCAAAGACTTTGATTGGCCCATTGAATATCTGCCTATTGCTTTATAAATTGCCAGAACTATGAAGGATGTGGAATCAGGTAATTGGGTCAGTCTCAGCTGGACCACCTGTGCAAAGAGACAAGAATACAGCAGCTACCCAAGAAGATCATGGGAAAATAGTAGGGTAAAGGTTGCCTTGTTGAAATTGAGGGACAGAGCCTCTTGGAATCAAATAAATTTTAAGACCAATAAATGGATGGCAGATTTGATCCCCTTTGATTTGGGGAATCAGCATACTTAGTCTTTTTTTGGTAAGGGTTTTGCTTTCTATGATAAGATGAAAACTGTTCTAACATAGAAAACAGTTGGTACCATGTTACAAATATATAGGGAAGGAAATAAGTAAAGGAGAATTTCCATACCATCAGCCAGCCTAAGAGCAGAGGATGGAAATTTTTCTATTTTCTTAAAACACACTGAATAACACTGGGGGGGGGGACATATTCTCTTTATTTTATTTTATTATATTACTATTATTACTACTACTACTAGCAGCAGTAGTAGTGTCCTTGTAGTATACAAATGCAAGTGAGTGCATATATACCATAGCCCACATGTGCTACAGTGTGCATATGGAGGTCAGAGAACTTCTTTCAGGAGTCAGTTTCAGGAATTGAACACGGGTCATCGGGTTTGCACAGTAAGGGGTTTACCAACAGAGTAGCTAGGATATATCAGCCACAAACTTTCTTTGAGTTCCTAGGCTATGCCCTTAGCTTTGCTTTTTTCATCTGCTTTTAATATTTTAGTTTAAATTTATGCCTTAGAATAAATAGAAAATGGCTTATTTATAAGATTCTGGAATGAAGATTTGTACAAAAATGGATTTGTACCAAACATTGTTAAGAAAATACAGTGGGGGAGTTTGGAAGTAAAATGGAATAGGGGAAGAACAAATGTATGCTCCAACCTGGAAAATATCAAATAATACAGGTCACACCTGTAAATTATGATCAGAGCAAGGGAATTTTGTCTCTTGGTCCATATTAAAGACTCTCCTGGGGATAGGACTGGATGAAGTCCCAGGTTGTTCTGACTTTTCACACAAAGCATGATCCCAATAACAAAGAAATCAGAAATACATTTAACATACTTTAAAATTTGTTAAATATTAAAGGCCAAGTATCCAAGAAAAAAATAGGAGGAAAACAGTAAGAGCACTTGCTATCATTTTCACTATAATTTATAATGCTTTCTGTATTCTGTTTGCACCAACGATAACTTGTGTTATTCACATCAGTGTCTTCTCAACACTGTTATCACTTCTCATTCCAGTTATGTGACTTTTCTTATATGCAGATGTGTTCAATATTCACACAGAAGAATGTTCATCACCATTTCTTCACAAAGAAGGAAAAATTTCAGACTTGCTGATATTACATGTCGAAAGATCTAGCGCAGTAGGAGATTTGTTAAGGTTAAGATTATGCTGTAGATATGGCTTTATATGCTGAATATTTTTAGTATTGGAACTAGTGAGTAAAATCAAATAACTTTCCAAATTTTGCAACATTTTTCTTGAGACTTCTACTTCAATATAAGATGTATAAGAACAAAGAGAATGCTACTCCTGCATTAAACATGTGAAAGATCTAGGTGACTTGCAGTTGTATATCTTCTTAAATCCATCAGAAGCCTAAGATTAGAAGGCAAGATAAAATGCTTCTGCAAGAAAAAAAAGAGGAAAATAACAACAACAACAACAACTGGTCTGAGGTGGTGAGAAAAATATACATTTCTGCACAGGTTCAGCTACAAAACAAGACACAGGGGGGAACAAAAGCGTAAACGAAAGTCTCTGTGGCCTGGCTCAAGCAAACACACAAAACATCAAGCATATAAAAAGAAAAGCTAAGAATTGGATTCCATCAAAAGTAAAAAATTTTGGATACTTGAAAACACTCTCAGAGAAACAGAAAAGATAATCAATCCATAGCTAAATAAAAACTATTTGTAAAATACACAGTTAATAAACAACTTATACTAAAAATATAAAAAAGTAATACTTACAGATAATTTTAAAAGCAGATGCTACCAAAGTGTTCTGACAACTACCTGGTTTGCTCTGATGACAGGGTGTGGTAGGGGATCCAAATAGCTGTCCTTCAGAGAAGTACTGAGAGGCTGTATCACCACGAAACTCTGGACCCTGAGATTGTGAGCTTCTCTAATGAAAACTCTCCACATGAATTGCTACAAGTCAATCCTAGAAGAATTAAGCTCATCCCCCTTGAGACTACCTAGAGAATTCACTGGGAAGCTGTGGTTGGCTTGCTCAGAACTTCTCCTCATGAGCATTTCCTACTGTGGATTATAGTCTATGTCACCTCAATGCAATAAGTCATAAGTATTAACAGTTTTTTTATCTGCTTGTTTAAAACAAACATTCTATAAGTGCCTGTCTTAGTTAGGGTTTTATTACTGTGAACAGACACCATAACCAGCGCAAGTCTTATAAAGGACAACAGTTAACTGGGGCTGGCTTATAGGTTCAGAGGTTCAGTCCATCATCATCAGGTTGGGGGGAGCATGGCAGCATCCAGGCAGGCATGGTGCAGGAAGAGCTGAGAGTTCTACATCTTCATCTGAAGGCTGCTAGCCAAATATTGGCTTCCAGGTAGCTGTGACAAGGATATTAAAGTCTACACCCACAAAGTCACACCTACTCCAACAAGGCCACATTTCCCAACACTGCCACTCCCTGAGCCAAGCATCTACAAACCATCACAGTGCCACTTTAAGTCAAGTCCTGGTATTAGAGGCCATTTATACAATGAACTAATACTAATGCCAGCTTAAACAGCTTACATAAAACAGATTTGACCAGGATGGAAAGCACTAGGAGTTTTCATGTATTATTATTATTTGAAATGCAAAATGATACACCCACTTTATTTGAAAAAAAATTTGGCAGTTTTTTTGAGTAGTATATACAATTTATTTTCAGTTTATTTTGTACAAATCTAGAAAATTATGTTGGATGTGTTCTAATAGAAAAGATTAACATTATAGCTATTGAACATAGATATTCCAAAATTTGGGGGGGAAAAAATCTAAAATCTAACACTTCTGGTCCTGAGTACAGTGGATAAGAAGTTCAACTTTAGATTAAACTCTGGCAAACCCAACCTATATTTTTGAATTGATGGAATTCAGATCAATGTAATTGCATCGTATTTTAAAGAAGACACAATGGGCTGGAAAGGTGGCTCAACAATTAAGAACACTTAAATTATTCCAGAATACTCAAAGTTGATTCTCAGAAGCTGCATCAGAAGGCTTGTAACTGTATGTAAATCCAGATCTCTGTGGGAACCTACACTTACATACTCACATGTGCGTGCACATAATAAATACTACATAATAAAACTAAATTATTTAAAGAAGACATAAGCATTGGAAAATTATAGAAAATGAATGCCTTCTTCTAGCAAATTCAAAGTGCATTTTCCAGGAAGCACAAACAAACATATATCTAATCATTTTCAAACTCATGAGAAACACTGAAAAAAGTTTAAGAAAAGCCTACCCCTATAATAAATTGCCCAAGGGCCTTTTCCCTCCAAGAAAAAAGCTGAGGTATTTTTATAATGCTTATATTTACCTAAAACAAAAGCAACTTACAATTTCAAAAATAATTCATGGAAAAATATTTGTGCAGATGAACTCTCTGGGACTTGAGGTGTAGTTAATTTGGCTTCTTAACATGCAGGAGGCCCTTGGTTTAACTCCCAAAGCCACATAAAACCAGGATCAGTGACATATTACTATGATCCCTGCTCTCAGGAGGTAAATGTAGAAGGACTCAAGGATCAAGATCACCCTCAGCTCCAGAGAAAGTTCAATGCCAGGCTAATATTCATGAGACAATGCTTTTTTTTTTTTTTTAATATACTCTGGTAAAAGACAAATAAACAAAATACTTTTATTGGCTGGAGTAGAAATATACACCTATAACCTCAGCACTAAGAATGCTGAAGCAGAAGACTCTCAATTCAAGGCCAACCTGAGCTACTGTTGGAAAATAAATGAAAAAGAAAATAGAAAACCTAAGCAGTCCTATAATCAGATAAGAGAATGTATACAAGTAAGATGTTTAAGGATGAAACAGTTGACTTAGTTTCAGATACCCAAAATAATGCACCTACTAAGTGCATGATAATTTTTGAAATGAAGCCTCTCCTAAAATATGCTCAATATCTCACCATAAAAAATTCACCCATTCTATTGCAGAACATATCAATAACTTAAATATTTTATTATGAATAATTTTATAAGAACATTTATATATTTTCCCTTTTTTCTGTTATTTTTACATAGTCTTTCATCTTAAAAATCTCTTTTGATTCTCTTACGTTTTTATCTTATGATATAATTTTCTTAAATAACAAAATGAGCTGTTAGACCTCTGAGGAATTTCTTGAGGGAAAGGCTGATTTTTTTCTCTCCTGTTACTTTTAACTTAGAGAGTGCTCTCTCCATTCCCATGCTTCAGTCAGAAACTCTTGCTTCCTCTTCCATACTGGTTTCAGGACTTAGTTTAAACCTGTATTCTAACTTTCTCAGGCTACTCTGGAACATCAGTTTTTCTCACTTCCCCCCCTTTGATGGCACATTTAAATTCTCTAGTTCTACCAGCACAGGATTTGGCACAGGGCAGAGACTTGATAAAAACCCCTTGGCTAGACAAAAGAGCGATAGGGTCTCAACAGTTGTGCCCAGGCCTGCTCCTGCTACTGTGTAAATGCAGCTTCAAGTATAACCCTAAGGGGATCTGTTTTTCATCACAGAAGGCTTTGGGTTTGGAGTATGGTTTTTTTCTCTGTGTTCTATGACACAAAGTTTGGGTTTTGTGAGCTCACTTGCAATGAAGAAATTATGCACCGAGTATAGTATTAGGGAACAAATAAAACCCTGAGTGTGTGAAATACTGTATGAATGTGTCTCTTGACATGATATGGCCATGTCAAAGACCGCCAAGCCTCAGACCCTAGAGGAAATTGCAAAGCAGCCCACCTGAGGTTAAGCTCAAGGCATGAAAATGCCATCATGGGAGAACTGAGTGTGAATGCTAATCATGTGTACAGAATATGTCCACCCTTTCATTTTCTCCCCAGGATGTTTATAGCCTGTAGACTGCTCCCTACAGAGGCTGTTCCTACCTAAATTACCTAAAACTGTCTCCTTAATCCAGTTTTTTTTTTTTTTTTACCACAAAACCTGAACCATTGCTTACCTATATGTATGTGTCCTTGCCCAGCTCTATGCAATAATCCAACTCTCTGTTCAACTCTATAAAGTAAACATGCTGAATTTCCAGGGTACTATGGTTTCTCCAACTAAGAGCCCAGACCACCAGAGTGTAGCCTTTGTCAATGTAATTGTCTGTCTGTCTTTTCTTTATTTCCTTGCTGCCTGTCAGGCCCTCCCCTGGAGTCACACTGGACAAGGCAATGGTAAAGGCGATAGGTTTCAGAAGCAGAATTGGTAGGATGTAAGATGAGCTTTGCTACTTACTTCTTGTATCTTAAAAAGTGGGTGCCATCCTTGGTATATGGGAGAATTAGCTTCAGTCTTCTATGGTGAGCTGATATTGTAAAGATTTCTACACATAGGCAAGGTGTAATAAAGTTGACTTTCCTTTTGATTAGCTGTGTCTTTCTCCTGTTCCTTCCAAAATGAGGCTTGCATTTAAGAAGAGCATTGGGCAGGTTGATTTTCACTGGCTGGTACACTGGGAAGGGAACCAGGGGCAGGGTGAAGGGCATTTGTGGCCACACCCCACACCCCCTTCAGCATCTCCGCACTGAATGCCCTCCACACCAAGCTCCGAATCAGCATGTCAGTGATCTCTGATTGATAAAAGAGCCTTCTCAGCTAGCTGTGCTCTTGTGATCTGGCTGCACAAATATGAGGCATTATTTTTCCTGTCAGTCATGTCATCATTGTCCCTCTGTTGTCACTAAATGCTTCTTTCCTTCTACTTAACTCTCTAATGGAAAGTGGGCAAGCCTGGGAGCATCTTTACCCCTACTGCATCCAGGCCATAATTGCTCACCTAGTGAACAGTATCCCATTTGGCTGCTTTTCCAGCAGCTGGCTTCCGCCTGCTCTTTTTATTTCTCTTGTTTGCTTTACAAATTAGAAAGAAAATTATTCCCTCAATCTTTATTTCTGTCATGAGTCTGGGATCTGGGCAGAATCTGACTCTCCAATGTATCTTTCTAGATACACAAAGACAAGGACTCTAAGAGATCTGTGGAATTTGCTTTTAAGATTAAGTACCTGCTGAGACTATACCTGCTGGTTTTGCAGGCTGTAAATAAATATGGAACTAGAATGCTTCAGTAAAATTCTAAGTAAGACTCATTTTTTAAGTGAATAGTGAAGGGGGAATTCAAGCTCTGTATTCTAAGCAAATGGTGTAGCCTCCCAAGGCCATCCACCATCTGGCAGCTATGAGTCGAAATTGCTACTGCTCAAATCCCACTCCAGTAAACAAGATTAACCAAAAGGTTCTCTTTGCTGAATCATTTTCATGTTCTGAAAAGCAGTCCACAGTGACATTCAATGTGGCAGGTGGGGGCATCATTTTAGAAGAAGGCGAGGCACAGTTTGTGCAGTTTGAAGAGAATCATGACGATTGATAATAGAATCATACTAGAAAACACTTACTGAAAAAATTTCGTTCTATCCTGAGTCCTCAGTCTATTACCAATATTGCTACTTAATTTTCAGCACAAGCTAATTTTGAAATATGAAAAGCTTGGCTACTTGAGGCTATGTTTGGATCTGATAAACACATTATTTTTCTTACAATGCACATAAGCAGCCTGTTGGCAAACTGTGATACCACACACCCTCAGCCACCCTCATAGGTTGCAGGTATTCATGATTCAAACAAGAGAAATAAGCCAAGTTATTCTTGGCAATTGTTCGATGACATCTTAATTCTACTCACACATGTTCCAAGATCTACCCAAGATGGAGAGATAGAGGCCAGATATGCAAGCACTAGATTTAAATATATCGGCAGTAAGGCCAACTCTGTCATTGAGTGAACTTTTTGGTAGAATCTCATGGTTACCATCGTATGCTTATGAATTGTTGAATACATGTGATTAAAATCATTGGAAAAGACCTGCATAGTAAAGAAAAACATAGACAGGTCTGTCTATTAAATTGGGCCACATACCTAGTAGTGAGCTTCTACTTCTCTCAGTTCCCAACAAAGACCCTCCAGACAATTGTGTTCTGGAGTATTCAATCACTCTGGTCATTTGCTTCTTCTCTTGGTGTTTATCAAAAACTTGTATTCTTTGCTTTGTTCTTTTTAGTTACTTTGATTATTTTACAATCCAGTCATTACCCCCTCCCGGTCCTCCACCCTTCCACAGATTCACATCTCATTCTTCCTCACCGCTGTTCCCAAGAAGATGTCCCCACCCTCTACCCCCTGGGCAGGCCTCCCGACTCCCTAGGGTCTCAAGTCACTTGAGGGTTAGGCCTATATGCTGTATATATGTTGGGGGCCTTGTACCAGCTAGTATGTGCTGCCTGGTTGGTAGCTCAGTGTCTGACAGATCTCAGGGGTCCAGGTTAGTTGAAACTCCTGGTCTTCCTATGGGGCTGACCTCCTTCTCATCTTCGTCCAGCCTTTCCCTAAATCAACCACAGGGGGTCCCTGACTTAAGTCCAATGGTTGGGTTAAGTATCTGCCTCTGTCTCAGTCAGCTGCTTGTTGGGCCTCTCAGAGGACCTCCATGCTAGGCTCCTGTCTATAAGCACACCATCAGTAATAGTGTCAGGCCTTAAAGCCTCCCCTTGAGTTGGATCCCAATTTGGGTCAGTCACTGGATCTCCTTTCCCTCAGTCTCTTCTCCTTTTTTGTCTCTGCAGTTCTATTAGACAGAAATAATTCTGGGTCAGTGTTTTTGACTGAGGGAAGGCGACCCCATCCCCACTTGATGCCCTGTCTTTCTACTGGAGGTGGACTCTACAAGCTCCCTCTCCCACTGTAGGGAATTTCATCTGAGGTCCCTCCCTTTGAGTCCTGAGAATCTCTCACCTCCCAGGTCTCTGGGACATTCTAGAGGGTCCCCTACTGCCCATCCCCACCTCTCCAGGTTGCGTATTTCCATTCACTCTGTTGGTCCTCAGGGGTTCTCTCCAGTCCCCTCACCCCCAATACCTGATCATGTTCCCCTATTCCCCTTCCCCTTCCCTGCCACCCAGGTCCCCCCTCCCTCTGCTTCTCATGATGGCTTTCTTCTCCCTCCCAAGTGAGACTGAAGCATCCTCCCTTGGGCCCTTCAGCTTGTTAAACATTTTGAGTTTTGTGGATTGTATCCTAGGTATTCTGTCCTTTTTTGGCTAATATCTACTTATTAGTGAGTACATACAATGCATGTCCTATCGGGTCTGAGTTATCTCACTCAGGATTATATTTTCTAGTTCCATTCATTTGTCTGCAAAACTCATGATGTCCTCCTCCTTAATAGCTGTATTCCATTGTGTAAATGGACCACATTTACTGTATCCATTCTTCTGTTGTGGGAAATCTGCGCTGTTTCCAGCTTCTGGCTATCACAGATAAGGCCACTATGAACATATTGGAACATGTGCAGCTGTGGCATGGTAGGGAATCTTTTGGGTATAAGCCCAAGACTGGCATAGCTGTGTCTTCATGTACATCTATCTCCAATTTTCTGAGGAACCTCCAGATTGATTTCAGAGTGATTGTGCCAGTTTGCAATCCCACCAGCAATGGAGGAGTGTTCCTCTTTCTCCATATTCTCACCAACATGTGCTATCACCTGAGTTTTTGACCTTAGCCGTTCTGACTGGTGTGAGGTGGAGTCTCAGGGTTGTTTGTTCAGATTCCTTTGTTCTTAATAAAACTTCTTGGCGCTTTATGTTTTCCATTTGCATCTTCTCCAGTTCTTTTGAACAAGACACAAAGGACCTGGAATCATCTGTTCCCACCAGTGACTCCCAGAAACTGTTCTGCAGATAACAAAAGTAAGAAAATATCAGAAACTTATCTTAACTCACAGTCATGAATGACAAAACTCGATTTAAAACTGTCCTGCAGGAACACACTCTCTGAGACCCTGTACTTCCTAGACAGAACTTGGTAGTCACACCTTCTTAGCCACATCCTCTGAGGTACCTTTAGAAATGGACACCTCAGCACCATGCCTCAAATTGCTAATTCATACTAAAATGTGTGAGCGAAGGAAATCTGATGAAAACATGTTAGTTCCAATCTCAGCAGCTCCTGAGTTTTGAAAAGTGTATCAGAAAGTTACCAAAAGACACTCTTTTGCCTGTTGCTGCTGACCAGAAACAGGTTGAGTTTGAGAGTAGGGGCTGCTGAATAGACTTTAATACAAGTAACATGTTATTCATTTTATGACCTGTTGATTATGCCCATAAGTTTTCACATTCTAAAATCACAAGGAAATATTTGGTGCCAAACTATGAAGTTTGGGCTATACTGTAGTTGTTCTACATATACTTTTTAAGACTTAAAAATCCAGATTCAGAAAGCTAGCTATTTAATGTATCCATGTAACTATCTCCTTGACTTTACAGGGTCAGCCTCTTAGTATATAGGAGAGGTACAAGAAAGAATTAATATAACCAATGAAAACCCATAAGTGTAAAATTGCAATGCAGGAGGGCTTGGGGGCTAGTCAGAAGCTAAATAAGACAAAACTGTGTAAACATACAACCACTTATCTTCCACCTTTAATGTGGCTACAAACTGAAAGCATCAGTACCTTCTAATTCCTCTATGTCCTTCCCCCCAGGATTCTTGGGTGTTGTGTAGAGGTACTGAAGCTTCCTCTCCATTTACACTATTGTTAAGATTCTACAGTGCCAACTTTGAGTCTTGCAGTATGCAATTCCGAAGCAAATGCTCCCCTTCCTCCCAGTCCCTTAGATATACAGCACCTTCATTTATTCTTCCTCAGGTTACTTCTGGAGGCTAAAATAAATGATTGCCATCAACCTCAATACATTTGCTACATTTTTTCTGTCTCACTCCTGTTTCTTTGGGAATAGATTTTTGAAACCAGTGATAGCATTTTAGTTTCAGTTTAGGCTCAGATTTGTAGAGGTATAAGACATACTCGTTCATCTAAAAAATTTTCTCTACAGAGTGGAAATACAGTGAAAAATATGGATACCTGAAAGGAAAAGTAGCCAGCTACTTCTTGCAACAGATTCAGAATCTTGCAATGAAACAGAATCTTAAGCCAGGCTGCCTGGATACATACTCTGCTTCTTTATATGCCTGTGATAACTCAGCTAAGCCTTTCACCTCTTTATTGAGACTTTCCAAATGTGAGAAAACAGAGCAACAAAGTATGCCCCATAGAGTTATTATCAGGATATCACCTAATATATGAAAAGAGTTATATTAGGCAAACATCTATCATAACCAACAACATTAATATCATAATCACCAGCACCACTTTGCCTTGGCTCTCAACATTCCTATTGCTGTGACACATTAATACAGTTCTTCATGTTGTGGTTACCCCCACCATAAAATTAACTTTTGTTTCTACTTAATAACTGTAATTTTTGTAACTGTTACAAATTATAATGTAAATATCTGTTTTTCAGTTGTCTAAGGCGACCCCTGTCTAAGTATCATATAACTCTCAAAAGGGTTGTGACCCACAGGCTGTTTTAAGGCCATAATAGTCTGAAAGAGTGAAGGAAAAGGTCAAAAAAGAAAAGAGATTGTGATCCATAAGTTTAACTCAACTCTATCCCCACTAAGTGATGTAGTGACTTTTTTTTTTTTTAAGAATTCTGGAATTTTTGTTTTTTTTTAAAAAAGCACCAAAATATTATGAGTGTGCTTTTGTTTTAATCTCAGATATAGGAATGTGGAGCTGCTTGCTTTAGACGGTCCACAACAGCTGACTATGATTTGCCTCATGCTCTAACAAAGGCACGGTTTTGACAACTTCAGATAATTTTTGCGATTGTATGACATTTGAAATTCTGGGAACTTTCCAGAGGATATATAAGTGCTAGACCCCTAAGAGGTGGGGTTGGTGGTTGTTGATTATGACATGATTGAAGATTTATATTGAACTTTGATTAAACTAACTTCTAATTAAAGACAGTTGTCTTTCACCTGCTCAAACAAAGAGCAAGAAATCATCCTAAATTGATCTGTGCACTCTGCACTTTCCATACAAATGTCTTTATAGAGCTAAGTATTATTTGTAAGGTTTACATATTGCAGAATAGAAGACTAGGTGGGCAGCCCTGACAAGATTCACCCTCAGGGATACGGAGCTCCAGAGACCTGCTGTTCTAGCTCCCTGATCAGTCCTGCCTCGAACTAATGCTGTTTCCAGAGATTTGCTCCTGAAAAAACTTCAGAAAGAGCTGTTGATCCCAAATGACTTTGGTTCATCGAGCCTTTAAGACTGCTCCAGTCCAGACTTGAGTAAAGCCCTGAACTTTCTCAAAATACATATACCATATGTATTTTGACCATATACCAGAGCTAGCTTTCTTAAGACTAACCATTTTTCTAATTTTCTTGGGCCCCACAAAAGAAATTCTTTGCCCCAGTTCAGCAGGAAGCAACCATGAGGAGACTGTCATCTCAGTCCCTTAAGTTGAGGTGGATAGTTTTGGTCATTTTATGAGTTATATGTTGTCATGTTAGGGGAAAATTACAAATAATTATTGTCTTGGACAGAGAGTAAACAAAATAGTGAGATTAGACTCAGGGATTTTCCTTTTTTCTCATGATTTTCTTCCTTCCTTAGGTAAGGAAAAGAGGTTAGAAAAGAAAAGGGGAGATAAAGAAATATCATAATAAATTAGGCAATTAGGGGTAGATTACTGAATCTACTCTTATACCAAAACAATTATAGCCATAATCTTGCACTAGTAGAGATCTTAATATTTTGATGCAAAATTGAATTTATATTTTGTTATATTGGTATAGAATTTTGTATATCGTTATAAAAATA
The DNA here is from genome assembly GCA_028551405.1 of Uromys caudimaculatus. Classification (NCBI taxonomy): domain Eukaryota; kingdom Metazoa; phylum Chordata; class Mammalia; order Rodentia; family Muridae; genus Uromys; species Uromys caudimaculatus. The sequence continues at coordinate 5,751,815 of CM052704.1, forward strand.
AGATTCTTTTGATACATTGGTATAGGGTATTTGGATATTAGTATGAATTTAAGGTTATTTAATACATATAATGTTTATTTGTGATATTGTACTTACATAATTCTTAAAGATACAGTATGAAGTGCTGGTCCTTTTGAAAGCTGATATTAGCCAGGCAGTGGTAGCGCATGCCTTTAATCCCAGCACTTGGGAGGCAGAGGCAGGTAGATTTCTGAGTTCGAGGCCAGCCTGGTCTACAGAGTGAGTTCCAGGACAGCGAGGGCTACACAGAGAAACCCTGTCTCAAAAACAAAAAAAAAAAAAAAAGAAAGCTGATATTAACAACTGTTAGGGATGATAAAAATACAAATATCAAACTATTATGAATGGTTAAAATTACAAATTAATAGTCAGATACTTAAACTCATTGTCGTATTAGATACTAGTTTACTTAATTATAATAAAATCTTTTCAAGGTTGTTCACATAGTAAATAACTAAGAATAAACAATATTTGACAATTCAAGTATACTATAGGTAGACAGTTGGTCTTCAAAAGCCTCAGAGGTCCATGCAATGTGGCATTTATTAATTATTTCATTATTAAGAGATCTTTTGACTATGAGACAGTACCCCCATTCCACTTTTAAAAAAAATGATGAGTATCAAAAGATCCATAGCGACTTATCTCAGTTGTGGCAAGTTAGCCACTGGGCAAAGAAAATGACCTAAATTCATCTGCAGACAAAAATTGTTGTCCAAACAGGACAAGTGGATGTAGGGAAGTCAACTCGCAAGCTCTGCCAAGATACACCTAGCAAGTCCTTCATAATTCCTACTTCACATGAGCTCTGTCAGATAGTCTTGGCCAAAAGGCTGGGTATAGATGCACCAATGTTATAGAGAATATTGGAGAGTGTCTAGGCAGTCAGCTGTCTCTGTCATTTCTATAGTTTTGGAAGACGCATTCCTGTGCTTCCTAAATATTCAGGTAATATTTATTTCTTCTCATGTTTCTCATGGGGTTGAACACTACATACTCACAATTAAACTTAAGTTGTTTAGGATTGAGAAGATGTTCTAGGTCTAATAAGATGTTTTTAGGATGGTAATATAAATTAAGATAGAAATTGAGCTAAATAAAAAACTTTAAACATCCCAAAATAGGATAGATAATAGAATATTTTCTAAAGTTACCAAATACTATAGACTAGACATTTTAAATATATATTTGGGGAAAAAAGAGATTTTTTTGGATTAATAAGAAAAATTATAGAGAGAATATTTTGTGTATTGTGTGGATACATCACCTGTCAAGTAAAACGCCTATGGCCTATGGCTTAGGGAAAAAATGGAAGGTAGAACATCCAGGAAGAAAGAGAATCTCAGATAAAGCCAGGCATGGGGAGATTTGCCAAAAAAAAATATGACCAGACAGATGCATGGTTCCTGAGCAAAGGTAGGCAGCTACGTGACAAAATGTAGTTTAAAATAATTATTTATTTAAGTTATATCTTGTCAGAGAAGCGCCTAGCTATATGTATTTGTAGAAGGTATTTGTAAGTGTATTTTCAGTCTGAGTCTTATTTCTGGTAGCATGGGACTTGGAGGTAGAACCAGGGCTAACTTCAAAAGTGTGTTTTATAAGGAGATTAGTGGGGGTTTTATTAGTGCCCCTGATCAAAGACGAAACAAAAGGAAAGAAATTAGATTCAGCTCTTGCTCACTTGCTTTCTCTCTTTCTCTCTCCTCTCTATCCTTATTTCTCTCCAATGTTAGGGGTGTAACACGGAGGGGGATAAAGGGTAGGAAAAAGAAGAACTCATGAAGTAGCTAAGACCAGCTACAAAGTGAGAATGGCCAAGAGATTGGGTAGGTTCTAACCCTCTCCCCAGAGCTCTTAAATACCCCATAAATAATCTGAATTCTTCAGCAAGATTCACTAGTCTTGTGTCTTTTGCCCCATAGTATCTGTGAGAATATTGTGGAAAAAGAATGGAGAAGAATTAGAATGGCAAAGATCAAGCCTAGTGGCAAATTCTAAGTACAGTAGTCTAAAGACTTTTGAAGGAATTGTACTAAAGAAGACACTTTGAAGAAGACCAAATCTTACAGAACTACACTGACATTATAATCTCAGAGCTCAGCTATGGTGGGGACAGCCTCTAGTCTAGGCAGTTTCATGACAGAACAACAGCACTCAGTTCCCATTCACTCTGAGGAGGTAGAGAACTTCAAAGAAATGGAGCCATTCCTTGAAAAAAAAAATACACAGGCTAGTGTCCCCTGTATAGAACCCACCAACAAACTGACTTGCTTTCCCTAGCACAGATATAATGGAGAGAAAAGCTCCTTTTAGAGAGATTTTTCCGACATATTTATATTGATCATTTAGAAAGTTCACCATCATGCCCTCACTTTCCAGTCCTCCCATGTCTGCTTTCTCACCCCTGTGACCTCTCCCCCCAAAAGAAAAAGAAGGAAAAAAGAAAGAAGATGAAAACAAACAAACAAAAAGCAAGTCTACTTTGTGATGTCTTTATGTACTCACTAGAGCATAGTTGAACTCACAGTAGCAAGCTTCCCATTGCCCTTCCCCCAAAAAACTGAGTCCTTCTCCACCTACACCCCTACCAGAAGCCATCAATTGTGGAGAGCTACACTTCTGCATCTTCATCACAACTTTCAAGTGTTCTCTTTGATTGCTTCTCTTCCAGGTCGGTATGTATGTATGTATGTATGTATGTATGTATGTATGTATGTATGTATGCATGCATGTATGTGGAGAGGTAGAGATTGTCACAGAAGCCTTCCACATTTCTTTTCAACTGTCATTAACATCATTGCAAGAGTAGTTTTCCTCCCCTCACAGTCAGCCGGAGCATGGATGCTGAGCCTCCATGTGGTCTCTGGGAACAGAACAGACCACAAACATCCACATGGTTTCCAGCATCAGCATGCACCAAGGACCTCTGCTTGGTCTCCAGTGGCAGTTGGGCTCATGGACATCAGCATAGCACTCTGTCTAGGCATGAACCACAGACAATCATGGAGATCTTTTGAGGAGGTCCAATCCAGTAAATAAATCATTCTTTATCTTAAATATACTGTTGCTGTTCAGATTCAGGACAACCATTCAGCTAGGCAGCTTGTTTGCTGCAGAACCTCCTGCTGACTCTACTGGACAACAACTTGTTCCCCCACCAACCATAGACTTCTCTCATACCGCCACAGCTGTTAAAGATAGATTTTTATTTAACAAAAGTCATTACATATCATTGTGGCTTTTTATTTTTTTTTGAAGAAAAGTTGCCTTTAGTCAGTTAATTTCCCTGTTACTTTTTCACTCTTTGCCACTGTCCTTTCTTGTAACCTTCCTCTCCTCTGCCTGATCTTATCTGGAGAGTATTTCTATAAACAGGTCCCTAATTTTACTTGGAGGATAACCCTGCACAAGGACGATCAAGCTTCCTGCATGTTTCACTACATAAGAACTGCTCAGCTCTTCCACTATATAATTTGGTACTGTGGTAAGACCAATCAGTCCTTTTGTTCTGCAACTCCCCCAAAATCTCTGAGGCCAGATTACAGGTTCAACTTCCTCTCTCTTGATAAGAATCTACCTAGCAGATTCTTGGAGTTCTGCTTCACATGAAGCAGTACCACCATAGGCAATAATGTATATTTATCCTGGAAATCCATACCCACTCCCCAAGATCTATATAATCTTTGTTCACCCCGAATAAAGTTTAGCTGCCTCACTGAAGCTGATCCTGGAAGTCCATATGTACTTGGTACTCATCATGTCTGAAAGCCCCCATCCCCTCCCACTTTCCCTACATCCCCACCCACACATACACACATTCTCACCCCTCTCACCCCCTCACACCTCCACAGCCCACAGCCCACACCCCTTACCACATCCTCCCAACCCCCACACCCCACTTCTGTTTCTTTTGTCTTTTATGGCCAGAGGCCAACAACCCCTGGGGATAAGCGAGGATCACATATTGTGATTGACCTGTTAGCTGGTTAGAGCAGTCTTGGCAGGCTTCTGAGGTTTTTTAGAGGTTAGAGAACATCCATTCTTCTGGCTTTTAGGGTCCGCATTGAAAATCAGGTGTTATTCTAATAGACTTGCCTTTCCATGGGCTTTGTTTTTCTGTTTGTTTGTTTGTTTTGTTTTGTTTTTTTCTTATAGAGTTTAGTGCTATTTCTTTGCTCTGTACATTTACTATTTTGATTATTATGTTCCATGGGTAATTTCTTTTTCTGATCCAGTCTTTTCGATGCTGTGTATATTCCTTGATAGGAACCTTCTGTTTTAGGTTACAAGATGTTTCTTCTACAATTTTGTTGAAAATATTTTCTGTGCCTTTGACCTAGGAATTGATGGCTGAAACACAGAGATGGGGTGATGAAAGGAAGCTACCAAAGTAAAACTGTATGACTCACTTGGGACTAGGGGCAGAGAGAAGAAAGCTGCAACAGATGGTTTGCTATAATGCTGGGGATTCTTTTTATTTATTTATCTATCTATTTATTTATTTATTTATTTACACTCCAGATTTTATTCTCCCCCCCATCCACCCTCTGACTTTTCCACATCCCATAACTCCTCCCCATCCCCATCTCCATGAGGATGTTCCCACCCCTCACCCCCACCCCCTACCCCCATCCCACCTGACCTCTAAGCTCCGTGGGGCCTCCAGTCTCTTGAGGATTAGGTGCATCATCTCTGATTGAACATAGAGCCAGCAGTCCTCAACTATATATGGGTTGGGGCCTCATATCAGCTGTGGTCCAGTGTTTGAGGATCTCAGGGGTCCAGATTAATTGAACTGCTGGTCCTCCTATAGGATCACCCTCCTCCTCAGCTTCTTTCAGCCTTTCCCTTTCAACCACAGGGGTCAGCAGCTTCTGTTCATTTTGATTCTTGAAGCTAGTTTTTGTGGTATTGGAGTTCTATTCAGAAAATTCTTTCCTAAACCTTTCTCTTGAAGATTTATAATTATTTTTAATTTTTCTTCTGTCAGTTTGAGGATTTTATATATATTTTTTGATATTTTATTTACATTTCCAATGTTTCCCCCTTTCTAGGTCTCCTGTTTGGAAACCCCCTATCCTCTCCTCCCCCCCCCCGCCTCTATGAGGGTATTCCACCCCCCACCCACCAGCCCACCCACTCCCATATTCCCACCTTGACATTCCCCTTTACTGGGGCCTCTAACACCCTCAGGCCTAAGGGCCTCTCCTCCCCCTGATGGCCAACAAGGCCCTCCTCTGCCACATATGTGGTCTGAGCCATGGGTTCCTCCATGTGTATTCTTTGGTTGATGGTCCAGCCTCCAGGAGGATGGGGGGGGGGGGATCAGGCCAGTTGACACTATTGCACCCTCTATGGGGCTGCAAACTCCCTCAGCTCTTTCAGTCCCTTTTCAACTCCTCCATCTGGGACCTCACTCTCAGTCCCCTCCACATAAAACCAGATACACTGAATCTAATAGAAGAGAAAGTGGGGAAAAGTCTTGAACACCTGGGTACAGGGGGAAAGTTCCTGAACAGAACACCAATGGCTTATGCTTTAAGATCAAGAATCAACAAATGGGACCGCATGAAATTGCAAAGCTTCTATAAGGCAAAGGACACTGTCAATAGGACAAAACGGCAACCAACATCCGATAGAGGGCTAATATCCAATATATACAAAGAACTCAAGAAGTTAGACTCCAGAAAACCAAATAACCCTATCAAAAAATGGGGAACAAAGCTAAACAGAGAATTCTCAACTGAGGATTTTATATTTTTAATTAATATATTTGCCCTGCTTCAAGATGATCTTTAAATAGGATAAAATATATTAATCTAATTTCATTATTGAACAAAGAAATATATATTTGTTCTAACACCATTTGTTGAATGAATTATATTTTCTTTCTCCATTTGTTGTTTTGATGCTTTGTAAAAAAAAATGAGATAACTATACCTTTGTTGGTTTATTTTTGGATTCTGTTTCTGCTCTAGTGGTTTACTTGCCTGTTTTTATTCCAATAACACACTGCCTTTGTTATATAGTTTAAGCTCTGATATTACTAAGCTGTGTTCTTCCTCTTTAAAATTGCTTTTGCTATTCTATTCATGGTCTTTGTGGTTGAGTATAATTCTTAGATTGTTTTTTTTTTCCTAGTTCTGTGAAGAATGTCATCAGAAATTATATCAGAATTATATAGAATTCCATAGATTACTTTTCACTATATCATCACTTTCTTGATATTTATTTTGCCAGTCTAGAGCAAAGGATGTCTTTCAACCATCTTGTGTCTTCTTTAATATTGAGAAAGCTGTGGTATGAAAGAAGAAAGATTCTTGAACTTATATCTTAAAGTCAGTTAAATTGTATCAAAAGGTACTTTGAAAACTGGAAGAAACTGTTATATTTTTCTAGAAATTTTAAGTTTATCCTTCTACTTCTCTAGAAAGAAGAGTTCTGCTGTTCAAGGACACCAGATTATAAAGGAAGAGACACTGCATTCTAGAACTTCCAGAAATAACTTGTAATATAAAAGAGCAAACTCAGAGTGCTTAAACTCTTTGGGAAAAAAAAAAACTCTACAGAACAAATTATACATAGTAGCACTATCCCTTTAAAGGCCACTTCCACTTATTGCTAACATTTTCTTCTCCAAAGAAATGGTTATGTGTGGTAAAAAAAAAAAAAAAAAAAAAAAGAGCACCAAATATGTAATGTGTTTACAACCAGAAAGGCAAAGAGGCATTAGTTCTATTCATTCAAAATAAATATTCTACATATTCTGTTCAGTTTTCACTAGAGTAAGCAGCATGTAGTCCATAAGGTCAAGCAAATAGAGAAACCCAAGCATAAATAATTAATAAGGATGTATACAATGTCAGAACTTGCCTGCACTGAGTTGGCTACAATACAGATAAATTGAAATCTGACAAAAACAAATTGTGTTCAATAGTCCTTAAAACGTGATCCCTGAAGCATTCTACACATTTTCAGGTGTTCCTTGGCCAGCTTCTTTTATCTTAATTTATAATTGACAAAGACTACTAAGAAAAAAGTATTTGAACTTCAGTTATAAAATCAGTTACAAAACCACTTACTTTATCACCTATTTAATGTGCTTCACCACCACTTTTTATATATACATATAGCTTTCTAATCTAGCTATTTGAAAAGGACACATAAAGCATCATTTAGTTTCAGCTGAGAAAGCAATTTTCAGAGCCAATACAGGCCTCTGCAGCATGAAGTGAATTATCCTTGCTAACTTTAAGTGAAAGAGATGGGTGATAGTAACTAGCCTCACCTCTACTAGGAAAAGAAAATGCCCTCTGATACCTCAAAGTAGAACTTTCCAGGAACAGACATAGTTCCACTACCCACAAATCATATAGCTTAGGTGGTATCATCTGATCACATAATTCTGAATTTCTCTAAATTGTAGTCACCATTTTTCCTCAAGGCATTGTGGAGGGGTCTTCAAGCATTCACGGTGGTGTTTTAGTATGAGTTATTATCCATGTGTGTCCCTGGGACTGTCCAAATGTGAGCAGATGGGGTCAGCTGATACTCAATATATGTGTATCACAATCAAAGAAGAGAAAACAAGAACAATAAGTTATTAAAGGAACAGAACAAAATAACATCTTTCCACCTCAAAGAAGAAAAGTGTATTAGTTACTTTTCTTATTAATTTTTCCTATTGCTATGGTCAGTTTTCTGACAGGAAGCAACTTAAAGAAGGAAGGGTTTATTTTGGCTTACAGTCCAAAGAGATACAGTCCACTATGGAAGGGAAGGTACGTTGGCAGAGACATAAGGCATATTGACAGTTGCCAGGAAGTGCTGAGAGATGAATTATTCTCATTTAGCTGTCTGGTTTTTATTCAGTACTAGATCTCATTCTAGTGAGATGGTGATACTCATTTTCAAAGTGGGTCTTTCCTCCTCACTAAACCTTTCCTAGAGACATCCTGAGAGTGTGTTTACATCCAATCAAGTTAAGTTTATACTGAAGATTAACCATCACATAATGTATTATCAAAACTGAAATTAACATTCAAGCTTAAGTGGGACCAAACCGTCTTGAGCAAATCTGTGCCTATTCCTAGAGACAAGATCTTTGAAGTGTGTCTTTCATTTGCTGTGTGTATGTGCATGAAAAAATAATTATAATTTTATACTTGTTCAGAGCCATGATATCCAAAACAAACTAATTATTTTTCAAACCTTCAGTACACACAGATGATAAGGAAAAAATTAAGAAAGGCTAGAGAGATGGCTAAGAGGACCAGATTCAATTGCTGGTACCCACAAGACAACTCATAGGGACAACTCCAGTCCCTGGAGATCTAGTGTCTTCCTCTGTCCTCTTCCTCTTTCAGGAGTACCAGGCACACAAGTAGTGAATACACACACACACACACACACACACACACACACACACACAAACACACACACATACACATAAAATATAATAAAATAGTATAAACTCTTAATTAAAAAAGGAAAACTATGACAGTAAGATATGAAAAAAATGAAAATGTTTCACAAATTACCAACCACTGATGATATGGTCGTTTGAATGAGACCTGTAAGTTTCAAGTATTTGAATACTTGGTTCCCAAGAGTTGAGAAGGCTTAGGAGGTGTGGCCTAGCCAAAAAACCTGTGTGCTGTTCCCAGTGTTCTCTCATCCAGAGAGCAGCAATCTCTACTCCACTTTTTGCTACAGACAATGTAAGCCTTCAAATCAAGCTTGCAGCTCCAATCAACATGCCTGATGGACTCATGACTCTAAAACCTCAAGTAAAGCAATATATATATATATATATATATATATATATATATATATATATATATATATATATATATATATATATATATATATATATATATATATATATATATATATA
>CM052704.1:5761234-5846919 GCA_028551405.1 Uromys caudimaculatus
TACAACATACCCAAACTTATGGGACACAATGAAAGCAGTGTTAAGAGGAAAACTCATAGCTCTGAGTGCCTCCAAAAGGAAACTGGAGAGAGCATACACTAGCAGCTTAACAGCACACCTGAAAGCTCTAGAACAAAAAGAAGCCAATACACCTAAGAGGAGTAGAAGGCAGGAAATAATCAAACTTAGGACTGAAATCAACCAAGTAGAAACAAAAAGAACTATAGAAAGAATCAACAAAACCAGGAGCTGGTTCTTCGAGAAAATCAACAAGATAGATAAACCCTTAGCTAGACTAACAAGAGGGCACAGAGACAGTATGCAAAATAACAAAATCAAAAATGAAAAGGGAGACATAACAACAGATTCTGAGGAAATTCAAAAAATCATCAGATCCTACTACAAAAGCCTATACTCAACAAAAGTAGAAAATCTGGATGAAATGGACAATTTTCTAGACAGATACTAAATACCAAAGTTAAGTCAAGATCAGATAAACCATCTAAACAGTCCCATAACCCCTAAAGAAATAGAAGAAATCATTAAAAATCTTCCAACCAAAAAAAGCCCAGGACCAGATGGGTTCAGTGCAGAATTCTCCCAGACTTCACGGAAGACCTAGTACCAATACTCTTCAAACATTTCCACAAAATAGAAACAGAAGGAACACTACCCAATTCCTTCTATCAGGCCATAGTTACACTGATACCAAAACCTCACAAAGACCCAACAAAGAAAGAAAACTTCAGACCAATTTCACTTATGAATATCGATGCAAATATACTCAATACAATTCTCACAAACCGAACCCAAGAACACATTAAAACGATCATTCATCCAATCAAGTAGGCTTCATCCCAGGGATGCAGGGACGGTTCAATACCCAGAAATACATCAATATAATCCAATACATAAATGAACTCAAAGAAAAAAACCACATAGTCATTTCATTAGATGCTAAAAAGGCATTTGACAGAATTCAGCATCCCTTCATGATAAAAATCTTGGAAAGATCAGGAGTTCAAGGCCCATACCTAAACATAGTAAAAGCAATATATAGCAAACCAGTAGCCAACATCAAACTAAATGGAGAGAAACTTGAAGCAATCCCACTAAAATCAGGGACTAGACAAGGCTGCCCACTCTCTCCCTATCTATTCATTATAGTACTTGAAAGTCTAGCTAGAGCAATTAGACAACAAAAGGAGATCAAAGGGATACAAATTGGAATGGAAGAAATGAAAATATCACTATTTGCAGATGATATGATCGTATACTTAAATGACCCAAAAATCTCCACAGAGAACTGCTACAGCTGATAAACTACTTCAGCAAAGTGGAAGGATATAAAATTAACTCAAACAAATCAGTAGCCTTCCTATACTCGAAGGACAAACAGGCTGAGAAAGAAATTAAGGAAATGACACCCTTCACAATAGTCACAAACAATATAAAGTATCTTGGTGTGACTCTAACCAAACAAGTGAAAGATCTGTATGACAAGAACTTCAAGTCTCTGACGAAAGAAATCGAAGAAGACTTTAGAAGATGGAAAGATCTCTGATGCTCATGGATTGGCAGGATTAATACAGTAAAAATGGCCATCCTGCCAAAAGCAATCTACAGTTTCAATGCAATCCCCATCAAAATTCCAACTCAATTCTTCATAGACATAGAAAGAGCAATTCTCAAATTCATTTGGAATAACAAAAACACAGGGTAGCAAAAATTATTCTCAACAATTAATGAACTTCTGGGGGAATCAGCATCCCTGACCTCAAGCTGTACTATAGAGCAGTGGTGATAAAAACTGCATGGTATTGGTACAGTGACAGGCAAGTAGATCAATGGAATAGAACTGAAGACCCAGAAATGAACCCACATACCTACAGCCACTTGATCTTTGACAACGGAACTAAAACCATCCAGGGAAAAAAGACAGCATTTTCACAAATGGTGCTGGTTCAACTGGTGGTCAACATATTGAAGAATACAAATTGATCCATTCCTATCTCCTTGTACAAAGCTCAAGTTCAAATGTATCAAGGACTTCCACATTAAACCAGATACACTGAATCTAATAGAAGAGAAAGTGGGGAGAAGTCTCAAACACATGGGCACAGGGGAAAATTCCTGAACAGAAAACCAATGGCTTATGCTCTAAGATCAAGAATGAACAAATGGGGCCTCATAAAATTGCAAAGCTTCTGTAAGGCAAAGGACACTGTCAATAGGACAAAACAGCAACCAACAATTTGGGTAAAGATCTTTACCAATCCTATGTCCAATAGAGGGCTAATATCCAATATATACAAAGAACTCAAAAAGTTAGACTCCAGAGAACCAAATAACCCTATCAAAAAAATGGGGAACAAGCCGGGCAGTGGTGGTGCACGCCTTTAATCCCAGCACTTGGGAGGCAGAGACAGGCAGATTTCTGAGTTCCAGGCCAGCCTGGTCTACAGAGTGAGTTCCAGGACAGCCAGAACTATACAGAGAAACTGTGTCTCGAAAAACCAAAAAAAAAAAAAAAAAAAAAAAAAATTGAAATGGGGAACAGAGCTAAACAGAGAATTCTCAACTGAGGTAACTCGAAGGGCTGAGAAGCACCTAAAGAAATGTTCAACATCCTTAGTCATCAGGGAAATGAAAATCAAAACAACCTTGAGATTCCACCTCACACCAGTCAGAATGGCTAAGATCAAAAACTCAGATGACAGCATGTGAGGATGCTTGTGAGGATGTGGAGAAAGAGGAACTCTCCTTCATTGCTGATGGGATTGCAAGCTGGTGCAATCACTCTGGAAATCAGTTTGGTAGACCCTCAGAAAAATGGACATAATAGTATCTGAGGACTCAGCTATACCTCTCCTGGGCATATACCCAGAAGATGCTCCGACATACAATAAGGATACATGCTCCACTATGTTCATAGCAGCCATATTTATAATAGCCAGAAGCTGGAAACAAGCCAGATGTCCCTCAACAGATGAATGGATACAGAAAATTTGGTACATTTACACAATGGACTACTACTCAGCTATTAAAAACAATGACTTCATGAAATTTGTAGGCAAATGGATGTATGTTGTGGATAGCCCTGAGACTGACTGTAATTCTGCCCTCCTGGGAGTGGCTTCAGACAAGGAGTGAGTTACACCTGTGACTTCTTGTGAACCAATCCCCTAATGAATAAAAGAGCCAATCGCTGGGCGCATGAGGGACTTACAGGTTGGAGAGAAAAAGAGGGGAAAAAGGAGAGAGAGAGAGAGAGAGAGAGAGAGAGAGAGAGAGAGAGAGAGAGAGAGAGAGAGAATGTCCTTTTGGAACAGGGACAGCATGTAGTAGGTAAGATGTAGCTACTAGAGTCTCCTGGTCCTCAAGGATTCCCTACCAGAGGAATTAGACTTTGATAAGGCTTACAAGATTAGGTTTCAGTTGAAGAGCCCAGCGATTGAGTTATCATTGTTTCTGAACTAAGTTTGTGTCCTGTTTTCCTTCACATGGCAGCTCGTCTGGGTTCAAGAGAGAAAGGTATGGCAGCAAAGTGTGGGTTTGCCTGATGTCCACCACAGAGGACATGGGGGTATTGAAGCATGGGGCTGGCATGGTAGTGACCTTCCAGTGGGAACCTAATGAGCTGGGTGGAGAGATCAGGGAGCTCTGAGTCAGAGCTCCACAAGATATAAGCAGGTCAGCCATTGCCCACCAGTTCATGGCTGGCCTAGCCCACTGGGGATGAGAGAACCAGAGCTTAGTGTGGGAACATGCTATACAGTCCATCTTTTTTCATATTTCTCGCAACAGATGGAACTTGAAAATATCATCCTGAGTGAAGTAACTCAGTCACAAAAAAAGTATGTACTGACTGATAAGTGGATATTAGCCCAACCGTTCAGAATACCCATTATTCAATTCATAGCAATTGTTGCACTGTGAGTGGGGTCCCAGATGGAGGAGTTGGAGAAGGGACTGAAGGAGCTGAGGGAACTTTCAATGCCATGGAGGGAGCAGCAGTGTCAATTGGTCAGGCCCCCTGGTGCTCCCAGAGACTGGACCACCAACCAAACAATACATATGGAGGGACCCATGGGGCTGGCCACATATGTGGCAGAGGAGAGCCTTGTTGGCCATGAGTGGGAGGAGAGGCCTTTGGGTCTGAGAGTGTTAGATGCCCCAGTATAGGGGAATGCCGGGGAGGGAAGATGGGACTGTATGGATGGGTGGGTGGGGAGCATCCTCAAAGAGGCAGGGGAGGGGGATGGGATAGGGGGTTTCCAAAGGGGAGACCTGGAAAGTGGAAAACATTTGAAATGTTAATAAAGTATACAAAAAAAAAGAAGAAAGAAAGGAAGAAAGAAAGAAAGAAAGAAAGAAAGAAAGAAAGAAAGAAAGAAAGAAAGAAAGAAAGAAAGAAAGAAAGAAAGAAAAAAGAAAAACAAAAAATCAGGCTGATGCACAAATGAAGTCACACAGACCTGTATACAATTTCAAACCAGGCAAAATTCTATCACTATGAAGAAGCAGATACAAAGTCTTATCCCTAATCAAGAAGCTGTTTGCAATTGATACATCCTGGTAAAGGGAAAGCCAGCTTTCTCCAGTGGAATATACCAACCAAACTCCAGGGCAGGCCCACGCCCAAGAGCAGTGGCCAACACAAAACCAACTGAGTGGAGGGTGGAGTAGGGAGATTCTGTTTCATTTTGTTTTGTTATTTCTTTGTCTTACTGATCTTTGTTTGGTTTTGTGAGGTTTGGGGGATAAAGAGAGAGAAAAGATGAAGTTGTGTTGGTGTAGAGAGGTTGGGAGGATCTGACAGGAGTTGAGGAAGACTATGATCAAAATCTATTGTATGAAAAATTTTTAAATAAAAATGCATTATGGGAAAAGAAAGAGCACAAAATTAGGAGGGACTGTTGGAGGTGAATCTGGAGGAATTTGAACAAGGAAATATGAGGCAGATTATATAAATGGATGGTGTAGAGGAATTTTAATCCAACAACATGGCAGCTCTGGCAAGGGATTACATCCAAAGACCTAGTTCTGTGTGATTAGGCTGGACTACAGACACACCTTTAATCCCTCTGAATAGAATACAGACACACTGTTATTACACAGCTTTAAGGCAAAATTAGTTTGTAAAAGGAAGCAGTTATGTTTGAAAGCGATATGTAATTGAGGAGCAGACAAAGTGCAGATCAGAGAAAGACTCAACAGAATGAAACAGATAGGATACACCCAACTCTTTTTTAAAGATTGATTGATGGATGGATGGATTGGTTGACTGATTGATCTGCACACCAAACACTGCTCCCTCTGGGTCTTTCCCTCACACATCCCCTATCCCCCATCCCCTTCTGTTCTGAGAGGGTATCCCCCATATCCTCCCACCCTGGGATATCAAGTCACTGCAGGGCTAGGCACATCCTCTCCCACTGAGGCCAGACAAGGCAGCCCAGCTACAACATATTCCACATAAAGGCAACAGCTTGTGGGATAGCCCCCACTCCAATTGTTGAGGAACTCACATGAAGACCAAGCTTCACATCTGCTACATATGTGTGGGTAGACCTACGCCCAGCCAGTGCATACTCTTTGGTTGGTAGCTTAGTCTCTGAGAGCCTCCAAGTGACCAGGTTAGTTGATTCTGTTGATCTTCTTGTGAGATTCCTATCCCCTTCAGGACTTTCAATCCTTCCCCTAACTCTCACAAGACAGCATAGGAAAAAAAGAGAATCTATTTAAGAGCAGCACAGGGAAAGAGAGGGAGTCAGTTGGGAATCAATTCGGTCAGTGCAGTTCATGCAGTGCAATTGAGTTTGTTAGTGGGTTCTGTTCAGTTCGTGTAGTTTGGGCAGTGCAGGTCAGCAAAGGCAGTTGAAGCCAGATAAGAAGGAACTAGACTAGAACAAATTGCCAGAGTTAGTTTAGGGTCAAGCAGAACATTCAGTGAGAAGCTGAGAGAAACCAGATTGAATCAGTCAGCTTGGAGAGGACTTTGAACCAGAACAGCCAAGTTGATCAAGCCAGCCAGAGTTCAGAAAGAATTAGAAAGGGTGAACTTATTCAGTAGTAAGCCTCTGAGACAACAATTACATTTTGTGAATAAAAGATGCTTTTACAGATAAGATGCTTAAGAATAAAGAAAAATTAATATAAAAAAAGAAATACATAAATTAAAATCATAAGAGTATGTCATAAAACAGATGCCATTTTAAAAATATTTTAAAATTTGACTATATAAAACACAAATTTTCAAAATTTCATTGTGAAAAACTAAAGCAATATAGAAAATGTTAAAAAATAATTCCAGTATATGATGAGTAGAGAGATGAAATTATAAAATCCTATTCAAATTAGAAAAATAACAAATATATATATATATTTGTATATGTATACAAAATATGGGATCAATCAATACATAAACATATGGGGGCAATGTATAAAACAATAGTAATCAAGGAAATACACCTTAAAACTGTGAAATGCTATTTTTCAATTCAAACTGCAAAAGATGCTTAAAAGCTGAAATTCTAAGAACTGCCCCAAGTTGAATAAAATGCTCCCTCTGAAGGCCATCGTCAATGAATATGCAAAGACCTAGAATGGTCCTTAATCCTTTTACCAAGGCACTTGCTCCTGGAAATTTCCCTAAAGATTCAACTTTGGTGGCAGCTCAGTTAAGTTTCTGGGAATTCCCAAATAGTTTTCTCTTTCCCCTAGTCACCTTCCCCTGAGGTCACCTTCCTTGGAGCAATTCTTGTCACTGCATGTGGCCCTACACAATCAATTTTGATGCTTCCTACTATGGGCTTGATTGGTTGCACAGTAATTTAGTTTCTGGGCTAACACCAAAGGTATTTCAAATCATTTTTGTTATCGTTGTTTACTTTTGTTTCAAAATGTTTTAGAAAACATCTGTTGTGGTTCGAATATGCTTGGTCCATGGGAAGTGGCGCTATTAGGAGTGTGGTTTTGTTAGAGGAATCGTAACTTTGTTAAAGGAATATGTCCCTGTGTAGGCAGGCTTTGAGGCTCCTATGCTCAGTCTTCAAGATGTTGAATTCTTGGCTCCTCCAGCAATATGTCTGCCTCGGTGCTGCCCTGCTATCTTCCATAACAATAATGGACTGAACCCCTGAAACTGTAAGCCAACCCCAATTAAATATTTGTCTTTATAGTTGCCTTGGTCATAGTGTATCTTCACAGCAATGAAACCGTAACTAAGACAACATACTAGTGAATCTATGATCACATTTCCAATTGGTTCTTTAACATTAATCCTGAGATATGGTTGTATTGGGTCAAAATGTGCCCATTCAAAATTCCAATGCACTAATGTTTTTATTTTTTATATTATTTTATTTTATTTTTTTGCATTTTTAACAATGTATTCCCACCAGCAATGTGAAGGTCATATTCCTTTCTTTGCTTTCAGGATATTTTAACACTCATTTTAGTGTTTTGGTTTTTTATAGATAATAGTTTTATCTTGAGAATGAATTTGCTAGTTTTTCTATTTTTAATTTTTCTATTTGTTATTTTCTAATTTAAAATATAACATGAAACCACCATTTTTCCGAATAAATGTTCCAAATATATTTGCTTTTGAAAATTACGTTGATTTCTTTAGCATAATAATCTGAATCTGTATGTTTGCAGCTTTAGACCTTTCTTCATCTTCTATACATAGTGTCATTTTCTGAAAGTCTTTCCCACCAAGTAAAGAAGACAAAAGTATGTATTGTTTACTATTTAAATTGCTCAATTATGAAAAATACCAATCCTACATTAAATGGAAAGAGTTGCACACAACCATGCCAGAGTACACTGCAGCCCCCCCATTTGAATTCCACAAGGTATTTATCTCTGTTTTACCAGTTTTAATTGTGAAAATATAGCATATATCTTTATACCATGTGTATCTGTGACTTACTTTCAAAGCATAGTAAATGTTTGCATCTAACAACACAATACTTTATTTCTTATAGCACATGTGTAATCATGTTTCTCTAGTTGATTAAATAGTGCCTTTTCATAGCTATTGATTCAGCTGGCAAGAGTGCCAATGTCTTAAAGGCATTTGCTTGCAGATTTGGTGACCCTTGTCATGGGAGAAAATGAGGACCAATTTCACAAAGTTGATCTCTGAGTTTCACACATGTGCACCACACATATATTAATGAATAAATAAATACAATTTTAAAATCATAACTGTCTATTCAAATTGCATATAAACAAGACCCACACATGGTTTTGGATCTTATGACCCTTATCTCTCTTACGGCAAGTCAATTCCCCTCAGTTCTCTCGTCCTGCCACTGAGTTGTGCTAGGAACTAGACCACTCTGCTCCCATTCTCCCGGTGTACCTCTGTACTTCCTGCAGCATCGCATTCATCTCTCAGACTCTATGCTTATGGAAGACTGAAGTCAGCTCTGGCAGCTAAACTTTATGATAATTTTATGTGTATACATGGATACTTTCTTGGTGAATCAAACATCATTTTTGTGAAATACTTATGATGGTATGATTGATGAATAAATGATTTAATCCATTCATGGCAAGAGGTGCATAATGGCACAAACACTTTTATGTAAAACTTTCCAAGTACTCATTTGACATCTAGCAAATTCAAAGAGTATTTACATATTACACTTCTAGTTTTGAATTCTGAATCTGAGTTGTAGATTATGCCAATGGTAATTAACAGCAATTCTTACATATAAATATCATACAATGTTTAAATTGCCATTTACAGCCAGTGAGAACCCTCTTATGTTTTTATGTCTTTTCACGTAAAAATAATAATAAACATTTAAATTCATAATAGTTTTACATTTATGAAAAACTGCTACAGTGGTACAAATTTCCCATCTAGGGCACACTGATATTCTCAGTGACAGCACCATGTTAATAGTGCCCTTTTCACAACTAATAAGTCAGTATTGACACATTGTTGTTGGCTGGAGTCCACATTAGAGTTACATTTTTTTGTTTGTTTTTACCTAAGATCATTTCCTCTCATAGGTTCCATCTAGAATGACATATTAGTCTCATTGCCTTGTGTCCTCAATAGAGTCCCAGAGCTGGCAGTTTCTCAGAAAGCCCTTGTTGGTTGGTAGCTGGTAATACGTGAAACTCATTTTGTGTCAATACTTGAAACTCATAGACCTGTGTCAATATATTGAAATTGTTACTGAAAACTTACATGTAAGGACTACAAAGTGTTAGGCAAACATGAGAACCACTACACTACAGAAACCTGGGTATGTAGCAGTGGGGGATGAGGAACTGGGGGTAACCACTAGAAAGTCCCAGACACCAGGAAAATGAGAGGCTCCCAGAACCCAACAGGGATGACTTTAGCTGGAATACACAACAAAAGGGAGAAAGAACCTGTAGAGACCACCTCCAGTAGATAGGCATGGCCCCCAGTTGAGGGATGGGGCCACTCACCCATCTCAAAATTTTTAACTCAGAAATGTTCCTGTCCAAAGGAAAGACGGGGACAAAAAAAATGGAACAGAGACTGAATGAAAGGCCATCCAGAGACCTAGGGATCCATCCCATCTGCAGACACCAAACCCTGACACTATTGCTATTGCCAAGAAGCACTTGCTTACAGGAGTCTGATATGACTGTTCCCTGAGAAGTTCTACCAGCACCTGACCAATACAGATGCAGATACTCACATCCAACCAGCCAGCCAGGGGACCCAATGGACGAATTGGAGGAAGGACTGAAGGAGCTGAAGGGAATTGCAACCCCATAGGAAGAACAACAATATCAACTAACTGGACCACCCAGAGCTCCCAGAGACTAAACCACCAACCAAAGAGTATACATGGAGGGATCCATGGCTTCAGATACATATGTAGCAGAGGATGGCCTTATCTGGCATCAGTGGGAGGGGAGGCCCTTGGTCCTGTGGAGGCTTGATGTCCCACTAAAGAGGGATGCTAGAACAGTGAGGCCGGAGTAGGTGAGTGGGTAGAGGAGTACCCTCTTAGAGGCAAAGGGGAGGGGGGAGGGCAGATGGGATGGGGGATTGTGGAAGGTTAACCAAAAAGGGGGATATCATTTGAAATGTAAATGAATAAAATGATTAATTAAAAAAAAAACTACAAAGTGAAGAACAAAGCTATGGGACTGCCAATGCCTTTGGGCTATCTCAACAAGCAAAACCATGAAATACTTATTTTGAAAGAAAAATAAATTTATACTGATTTTTTTTCAAGGTTAACTTCAGGGACTAGGGTGCAGTGGTAGAGTGCTTGCCCAGCATGCACAGAGTCTAGGACAAAGTAAAGTTTAAAATATAGTCTATTCACTTAAACTACTTCATGTGGTACTTTAATATGCCTTTTACAAATTACTTAATAGCATCACTTTATAATGAATAGAAACTTTCAAGACACTGTGAGACTGGTGAGATGGGTCAGTATTTACAACTGTTTGCCTTTCAAATCTGAGAATCAGCAGTCTTGAGCCCCAGAATCTACCTAACAGAAAGAGAGAATTGACTTCCACAAGTTGTCCTCTATGAACCACTCACTCTGTGTGGCATCTGTGCATGCTCATAGTGAATGGGTTGACAATAGATGGGTGAAATCCTCATTTCCCCACAAATATGTAAATAATATTTAAAAATGTATTTTAAACAACAGCATTATTACTACTAAGAACTAGATGAGTAAGAGGACATTAAGGTTTAATAAAAAGTTGTTTTCCTGGAAATACATTGCACTAAAAAGTATAATTAAATTACAATGTTCTAAACTCACTTGAAAAATGCTTCTCTGAAATTTGATATACAGCTATGAATAGTTACTTTTCACATATTCTCAGTATTTTGGATTGAGCTGTTATTAATTTTGTTTCATGGCTATGTATGACATGAATATTTTCAGAGTCATTTGCTGCATATTAATTATAATTATTGTACTTAAAATGTATTTCAACAGACATTTTAAAGGATTTCCACATCTGTGCTTGAAATGGAGAGGTAGAAGGTATAAGAGTGGACATATTTAGAACAGTCTCACTTTCCTCCCTAATCTCCCAACTGTGCTCACTCCCTGTTTTTATGAACAACCACATTAATTTAGTTTTGTTTGTTAACTATATTTATGTATAATTGTGTATATATTGGTTTATGTGTATTTGCATACAATAGTAGGAATGATTTATTCCTTTCTAGTTATTGGCAATAATATTGGTGTCACTATTTTATAAATTTAGCATATTATAGAACAACATAAGGAAGTTATCACAGTCATGTGAAAATGATGAATTTTAATTTAAAAGGGGAAATAAAGGTGTGACATAACAGAAAGCTCTTGAACCACGATCCCACATAGATATTGATTCAGCAACAATACATGTACGTATTATTCCTTCTAAAGCAACTAAGGAAATTCTGTACTCCAAGAAAGCATAAAATCAGTGGCATCAAGACCTGCAGCAGAGTTTTTGTTTTGTTTGTTTGTTTGTTTTTGTTTTAAAATGAAAATATTTATTAATATTTTTAATGTGTGACCACATATTATATACAAAGACCCATTTTGGCATTATCACTACTATATATACATTATAATTGTAACAACACGATTCTGGTACCATATATTTGATGCACACAGAATTTATTAATCCTTTTGTATACAATATTTTCCTGTCACATATAAGAACCTGAAGGGCTAAGTAATCGAGTGCAGGGAAATGCAAATCAAAACAAGTCTGAGATTCCACCTCACACCAGTCAGAATGGCTAAGATCAAAAACTCAGGTGACAGCAGATGCTTACAGGATGTGGAGAAAGAGGAACACTCCTCCACTGTTGGTGGGATTGCAAGCTGGTACAACCACTCTGGAAATCAGTATGGCGGACCCTCAGAAAAATGGATATAATAATACCTGAGGACCCAACTATACCTCTCCTGGGCATATACCCAGAAGATGTTCCAACATGTAATAAAGATACATGCTCCACTATGTTCATAGCAGCCATATTTATAATAGCCAGAAGCTAGAAACAAACCAGATGTCCCTCAGCAGAGGAATGGATACAGAAAATGTGGTACATTTACACAATGGAGTACTACTCAGCTATTAAAAACAATGACTTAATGAAATTTGCAGGCAAATGGATGGAACTTGAAAATATCATCCTGAGCAAGGTAACTAAGTCACAAAAGAGTGAACATGGTATGTACTCACTGATAAGCAGATATTAGCCCAAAAGTTCAGAATGCCCAAGTTTCACTTAACAGTAACCGCTGGACTGAGAGTGAGATCCCAGATGGACAAGTTGGAGAAAGGTCTGAAGGAGCTGAGGGAATTTGCAGCCCCATGGAGGGAGCAAGAGCATCAATGGGCCTGACCCCCCCACCCCCGGTCATCCTGAAGTTTGGACCACCAACCAAAGAATGCAGCAGAGTTTTTGATCTTAGCCATTCTAACTGGTATGAGGTGGAATCTCAGACTTGTTTTGATTTGCATTTCCCTGATGACTAAGGACATTGAACATTTCTTTAGGCGTTTCTCAGCCCTGCAAATTTCCTCAGTGGAGAATTCTGTGTTTAGCTCTGTTCTCCATTTTTTGATGGGGTTATTTGGTTTTTTGGAGTCTAACTTCTTGAGTTCTTTGTATATATTGGATATTAGCCCTCTATCAGACATAGGATTGGTTAAGATCTTTTCCCAATCTGTTGGTTGCCGTTTTGTCCTATTGACAGTGTCCTTTGCCTTACAGAAGCTTTGCAATTTCATGAGGTCCCATTTGTTGATTCTTGATCTTAGAGCATAAGCCATTGGTGTTCTGTTCAGGAACTTTTCCCCTGTACCCAGGTGTTCGAGACTTTTCCCCACTTTCTGTTCTATTAGATTCAGTGTCTCTGGTTTTATGTGGAGGTCCTTGATCCACTTGGACTTGAGCTTTGTACAGGGAGATAGGAATGGATCAAAAACTCAGGTGACAGCAGATGCTGGCGAGGATGTGGAGAAAGAGGAACACTCCTCCATTTTTGGTGGGATTGCAAGCTCTGGAAATCAGTTTTGTGGACCCTCAGAAAAATGGACATAATACTACCTGATGACCAAGCTATACCACTCCTGGATATACCCAGAAGATGTTCCAACATGTAATAAAGACACATGCTCCACTATGTTCATAGCAGCCATATTTATAATAGCCAGAAGCTAGAAACAAACCAGATGTCCCTCAGCAGAGGAATGGATACAGAAAATGTGGTACATTTACACAATGGAGTACTACTCAGCTATTAAAAACAATGACTTAATGAAATTTGCAGGCAAATGGATGGAACTTGAAAATATCATCCTAAGCGAGGTAACTCAGTCACAAAAGAATGAACATGGTATGTACTCACTGATAAGTGGATATTAGCCCAAAAGTTTGGAATACCCAAGTTTCACTTAACAGTAACCGCTGGACTGAGAGTGAGGTCCCAGATGGAGGAGTGGGAGAAGGGACTGAAGGAGCTGAGGGAGTTTGCAGCCTCATGGAGGGAGCAACAGTGTCAACTGGCCTGACCCCACACACCCCGGGTCCTCCTGGAGGCTAGACGACTAACCAAAGAATACACATTGAGGGACCCATGGCTCGGACCACATATGTGGCAGAGGAGGGCCTTGTTGGCCATCAGGAGGAGGAGAGGCCCTTGGGCCTGAGGGTGTTAGAGGCCCCAGTAAAGGGGAATGTCAAGATGGGAATATGGGAGTGGATGGGTGGGAGGTGGAATACCCTCATAGAGGCAGGGGAGGGCGAGGGGATAGGGGTTTTCCAAAGAGGAGACCTAGAAAGGGGGAAACATTGGAAATGTAAATAACGTATCAAAAGATAAAAATAAAATTAAAAAAAAAAAAAAAACCTGCAGCAGCCTCTCCCCATAGCACCTCTCCAGGCACAATGCTATGAGATTTAAATTTAACTGTGCATTTCAGCTTCTTGCTGGGAAAGAAAGAGAAGACTGGAGCGTATCTCAACTACTCTGACTATTGATGGAGACGTTTCATGAAAACTGGTTTCTGCCTTTCCTGTTTGACAGAATCCAGTAACAAGGCCTGAGAACTGTTGAGAACAAAAAAACCAAAGAATGTAGATAGAATGCTACTATCCTAGAGAACTAGCACCAAAAGCTAATAAGTTGAATAACTTCCCTTTCTCAGAGAAGAATGGAGCGTGGATCTGGGCATGGGCTTGCACACTTGTAATCCCAACACTCAAGAGCCTGAGGCAGGGGTATCCTGAGGCTAACCTGAACTAGGAAAACTCTCTCTCCCTCTCTCTCGCTCTCTCTCTCTCTCTCTCTCTCTCACACACACACACACACACACACACACACACACACAAGAACATATAAAGCACATATAAGCACACACAAACACATGAAGCATGGTTCTAGTAATCTTGCATTATGATGCTTTAGAGTTTTCCCCAAAGAACTGGCATGTCTGGTTTTCAGAAAATTGACAACTGGTGTACTTTAGAGGTGAGGATATGAAAAGCAAAGCACAATGGAGGTAGCATCTTGCTGCTTTTGTACAGCAGATGATAGAAAGCAAATGATGAATCAGAAAGAAAGAAAGAAGGGAGGGAGGGAGGGAGGGAGGGAGGGAGGGAGGGAGGGAGGGAGGGAGGGAGGGAGGAGAAGATGGGCAGTAATCTCTTTGCATAGGAATCTATATGGACAGCAAGCCCAAAGAAGTCATTATCACAGGAAACTAGAGAGTCCTAACAACCCAGATTGGTTGGTTAGTATCTTGCTGCATAGAATTGGTGCATAAAAACCAGTAGAAGTAAGTGAGCTTTTTCAAATATTCACATATCAAAACAAAGTTATAATGAGCTTAATGAGAAAGAAATGACCTAAAAAAATTAACTGAGAAAGACTTTAAATACAAGCTCTAAAGAGAAGGTGTATTACTTTGAAAAAAAAAAAAAAGAATGATAAAAACTGAAGACATTTATAATGATGCCAACAGGTAACCCAATATATACATTTTGAGATGCCCAGAAGGAGAAGAGAACAAGGTTAACTTAAAGAAATAGTAGCCTAAAACTGAGCATGACTACTCTCTCAAAACTGGAAGATGGAGCTAGGAAAAATCAGAAGTTAAAATTCATACTCAGCTAGTTAACAAGATTAAAGTCGACCTGAGAAGTAGAGGTAGAAGGGGGAAGAGGAGATGATCATAGAGGTGGAGGAGTGGGAAGAGGAGGAAGAGGAAGAGGAAAAGGGGGAAGATGAAGAGAAGGAAAGGAGAAAGAGCCCAAAATATCCATATACAAACTCTTGGGCAAGAAAAGAACATCCAAGTCAAAAAAATCTAACATTATAAAATATGATAATTTCTAAGAAGTCCACAGGGAAACATGGGTATACACAATAATCAAATTGTCAAATAAACACGGAAAAATAAGTTTGAAAGCAACAATAAGACAATGAATCATACAAGAGAACTTTTACAAGTTATCAGTAGATTTTTTTTGCATAATCCACTAAATCATAAAGAATGAGGTAATGCATCCATAGTTCTGAGACGAAAATGTTGCCAACTTTGAGGATTAATCTTGGTTATCAACTTGACATAGCTGGCAAAGGGTAACCTCAGTCAAGAAACTTTTTCCACCAAATTGTCCTGTGGCCATATCCATTGGTCCTTTTTTCTAACTGCTAATTGATGTAGAGGACCCAGCCCACTGTAGGTGTGCCATCCCTGGGAAAGGAGTTCTCGATTATGCAAGGAAGGCAGGGAAAGCCATCAATCAGTGTCCTCCATGATTTGTTCTTCAGCCTTGCAACCTGATACTGCCTTGGTTTCCCTCAGTAATATACAGGAACCGATAAGTGGAATAAACCCTTTCCTCCCCAAGTTAGTTTGGTCAGTGCTTTATCACAGCAACAGAAAGCAAACTAGAACACCCACCAAGAACACCTGGTTCTTCTTTTTTCTCAGCGTCAAATGTGTTTACACTTCTAAAACCACGGGTAAGTGGTATCACACCAACCTAAAATGTTTCAGCCCAGCAAAGAAAAGGCAGCAACAGAGTGAAAATATAATCCATTGAGTGAAAGAAAAGCATCATCAAAACACATAAAACGTTTTTAAAACAACACTATTATTACTCAGCATTTCTACCTCAGGATATTTATTTAAAAGAATTTAAATCAGGATCTCAAAGAGATTCACTTGTTCATTTCACAACTTTACTCACAACTGAGGAGTGGAGAAACATAAATGCCTTTCCCCAGGTGAAAGGGTAAAGAAAGAGCAATAAACAGTCCAGGAGGGGATCCTTCAGCAACAATAAGGGCATGCTGCAAACTGCAACACTGTAGCATGGAAGACAGTATGCTAAGTAAAAATAGATGCTCACAGAAGGACCAGCAGAGCATGGACCCCTAATGGGAAGTATCTAAAGTCATCAAACTTACCAAAATTGAACGTAGAATAATAGTCCAGAGGTGCGAATACAGGGCAACTGTGAGTTGCTATTTAATGAATATAAAGTTTCAGTCATGCAAGATGAAAAAACACTCTGCTTATAAGTTACATAACGAGCTAGGGGCCAGTTGGTGGCTGGACAGGTAAAAGCTCTAGCTCTACTACACTAACAACCTGAGTTTGATTCCCCAGAACCCACGTTAAAATCCTGACATTATAGAGCTCTGTAATGCCAACACTTGGATATGGGAGATACAGCAGGAGGATTGCCATGAAGCTTGTGGGTCATCTTGTCTGTGCAACAGAAGCAAAAGAGACCCCAGCAGACAATAAGGTAAAAGGAAAGAACGGATGCCTGAAAGATGTCCAATGAGGTCTACATGCATAGTGTAGCCCAGTCATGACACCCTCACAGGCACACCGCACCCACAGCATGCATGGTGTAGCAGAGGTGTGATACCCCCTATGAGGTCTGCAAGCATAGTGTAGCTCAGGCGTGACACCCTCACAGGCACACCACACCCACAACATGCATGGTGCAGCACAGGTGTGACACCCTCACAGGCACACTACACCCACAACATGCATGGTGCAGCAGAGGCATGATACTCACACAGGTACACCATACACACAACATGCATGGTGGAGCACAAACATGCCTTCACTAACAAATAGAAATAATTTCTAAAAATAGTGCTGTTCTGGAAATGCTACTGCATGCCTGCAATCCCTGCACTTGGGCAGCTAAGGCAAGACAATGATGAAATCTAGGAAACAGCTCAAGCTTTGCAGTGCGACCCTATCTTGGAAAACAAAAATAAAACTAAAAGGAGACTAGCAACTATTTACATAATATTGGGTATTTTCGGCAATCTGTGAAATTTATCAGGTATCTAAGCTGTGTTTCACAGCTGCATGTATACCAATATAGCTTTGACTGAGACCCAGAACAGTTTAAGATAGTATGATCATATCACAATATGAAAAGGCAGAACATTCCTTAAAAAAATATGAAAGTGATTGACAGGTTCCATGGAAATGCTGTAAGATTTTTCAAAGTGGACTTGAGAATCTTCAGAAGTTAATGTTTTGAAAAATTTGTGTATCAGTTACAGTTCTTACATTTAAGTACAAAAAATAATCTCTTCAATTGCCTCTATATTAAGATGTATGGTATTATTCTTTGTGGAATATGTGTACATTTTCTAGGGAAATCAGAGTATGCTGGGACAAAACAAGGCAAGGCATAAGAGAGGAACCCCTCAGAATGAACTTACAAAGGTGGCCAGCTCTTAAAACATCTCAGGCATCAGTTCGAGCTACGTCATCCAACTTGAAATCATTTATAGCAAGCACCTCTGTCTTAGTCAGGGTTGCTATTCCTGTACAAACATCATGACCAAGAAGCAAGTTGGGGAGGAAAGGGTTATTTAGCTTACACTTCCATGCTGCTGTTCATCACCAAAGGAAGTCAGGACTGGAACTCAAGCAGATCAGGAAGCAGGAGCTGATGCAGAGGCCATGGAGGGATGTAACTTACTGGCTTGCTTCTCCTGGCTTACTCAGCCTGCTTTCTTACAGAACCCAAGACTACCAGCCCACAGATGGTACCACCCACAAGGGGCCCTCTGCCCTTGATCACTAATTGAGAAAATGCCTTACACCTGGATCTCATAGAGGCATTTTCTCAACTGAAGCTCCTTTCTCTGTGATAACTCCAGCTTGTGTCAAGTTGACACACAAAACTAGCCAGTACGACCTCCTTTTACAGAAGTCCAGCCGAACAAAAATTAGCATGACCAGAAAAGGAACTCTCTAAATCACATGGAATAATCAGTAGGTGGAAAGAACAGAGGGGAAAATGTTCAGGAAGATGATGACACTTTACACTTTGTCTCTTTTTTCCCTAATTAGTTATGGATCTCTGTCAAAATGCACTTAGTATCCTATGTTTTACAAAATTATCCTATGATTTCATTTAAAACTACTCACTGTATAGCTTAAATCTCTATCTAACCAGTTGTAAACTCACCCAGTTATGATCCACTACTTTTTTTTTTTTTTTTTTTTTTTTTTAAGAATGATTTTAGATAAAGCTCTGCTGACACCATCCATCCTTCCACAGAAGATCCTGATTAGTGAGTTCTGGGCAGCTAATGTTCTAGGTCAGGAACTGAGTAAGGACTGGCAATCCATGAGTGGTGCATTGATCTTTGGGCAAAGCTTTCTCAGCACTCAACCACCAGCTGTTCTAGAGAACAAACCTTATCAGTCTAGCTGTGTGATTGGATAGTGGTAGAAAAACAACTAACTAGATGTCAAGGAGTAGAAATAAAAAGCATAATTTTAAAACTACCTAGCCATCATTTGCTATGAACATGCTCACCAATAGTTACACCAGTGCTGTTCTGGGCTACCTTCTCTAACTGTAAATAAGCCAACCAGGGTTTCAAAGCAAATTTCTAAAGTCATCTAATCCTTTGCAATACCTAACTGGGATAGTGTGAAGATTGCAAGTCTAACCCACATAAGGTGTTTACCATGGTGTCATCAAAGGACCTCAAGAAATAATTGCTAGTGCTCATTATAAATTTCTCTTAGGACAGGAGCAAAGGAAGGGAGGGATTTAGACAGATGTGTTTGGGAAGCAAACCTTTTGTCCTTCACTTCGATGGATATCTCATCAGAAAAAGTGACACAATTAATTCACTCCTGTGGAGTGTTTTGAGAAGTTACTAATTAATGCTGTAAAGTGCTTTGGTAAAATAGTGTGAAATAAAAAGACTAAATACTGTGTAACAGTTTACTTTGAAGGCCATCACCAACAATAATGTAATCTAATTTAATTACACAATACACAGTTAAATAATAAAAAGTGGAGGAAGAAATAAATTAAGATGCACAGTCTAAAGAAAAGATGAGATTTGACAAAAGATGGTGAATAAATAGGCAGAGAGACACTAGAAAGCTCTCTGACTTGAGAGAAGACATTGACAAGGTCCCTCCGTACACAGTCTGCTGCGTTCCCCGGTACCTAATTGTAACATTAAATGCCTCAGCATCTGCAATAACAAGAATGTTAGCGATGATCATTGCTGAGACACAAAAGAGCACTTAATTACCTTTGGGAGAGTAAATGGCATCGTTACTGAGAATTGTTGGAGTGATATAAAAGTTGAAAAATGTAATAAGTCGTGGCTGGCTAACTCAGAAGACTGGTGCCTCCTTCCATAGTTTAAAGTTGCTTTGGGATCACCTGACCATCAAGGACACAGACAGTCTGTGTCTAAAGGAGGTAGATGGCTGTTCTGGTTGATGGAATGATGGAATGCCAGAGAACTCAGAGGTCAGTCCAGATCCCAGGTATATAACCAGCAGCTGCACTTGACTATAAACATTTCCTCCACATAATCACTTTACAGCCTTTATTTTAAAAATCATGGCGTCAGAACAATGGAAGGAACTAGAGCCTTAGAATCTCCGGGGAAAGAATGCTAGGAGAGTTGTCCAAGTAATGTCCCCTACACAGGGGCAGACAAGTGTGATGGAAGCTGCCACATTTGCTAGACCTCCTCCTGTTGGGCCCTATTTTGGCCCTGGTTTGAGCCTTGAGGACAAACCCAAGCCTGGCTCAAGTTTCTGTGGCCTTCTGGGAGAGCCTACGCCTGGCTCGAGTTTTGAGACCTGTCTCAGACACTTCTGTATCGGGGTGACTCAGCAAGACCTGTTTGGCTCTGCCTCTGCCCTGCCATTTCTGATGTGAAGCTTTGCCATTGGCCCTGTCAGTTACCCCTTACCCTCTGTCACCTTCCCTGCCTCCTATGTCATCTCTTCCCATACCTAAGTGCCCACCTCCTTGCCTTCTCTATATAAGCAAGTGCCTAGGTTAATAAAGTGAGTTCCTGCTTCGACAAGACTCCCAGCCTGGTGTGTTTCTTTTGGGCCGTTGACACTGACACTTGCCATCCCACTCAGCCCTGAACAGAGCAGGCTGGACCCTGTTCTCTCCTATCACCTGGACCTGCCGGCAAGGAGCCAACATCTCCAGCCCTTCCTACCACTGCGTCACTATCCTGAATCTTTATATTGACAGTCAACTTATTCTTTTGTTCAAATATCTAATTGTTAGAAAGAAAGAAAGAAAGAAAGAAAGAAAGAAAGAAAGAAAGAAAGAAAGAAAGAAAGAAAGAAAGAAAGACCGGCAGAAAGCAAAGCTCTACTTTGTTATACTTGTTATGCTTTGTTATATGCACAGTGTACCTTGGGAAATGAGGTAGAATGTGGAAAGTGGAACAATATGCCTGGAGGGAAGGAATGTGGCAAAGGCCCGTTTTTAAATGGAGCAGAGAAGTCAAGTGATATTTAATTTCATTAGTGTGTGTGTGTGTGTGTGTGTGTGTGTGTGTGTGTGTGTGTGTGTGTGCGTGCGCCACGCGTATTCATACTTCATTCAAGAACAACTTTTGGGAATCAGAGTTCTTTACCTGTGAGTTCTGAGGACAGAACTCAGGCAAGCAGGCTTGTCCTCCAAAAACTTTAGCCACTGAGCCATTGCACAGGCTCTCAAATAAGAATTACAATGAACATCTCTCACTGCCCTGGATTTTACAATGAAGACATCATAACCGACTTTAGTGAGATCAATTTTCAACGAGTGTGGAAAGAATGAATGAAACTGGAGTGGGTATACAACTGCAGGGAATCGAAATCGAGAGAAGGAAGGTCAAATGCTTTTTTCCAAGATAAAGGTAGGTGGTCAACACAACAGAGGAGTGGAAGCCATGCTTTGCTCTGTTTGGTTTTGTGTGGGGTTTGGAGTGACTGCTGGATGCTTAGATATCCAGCAAATAGCGTAGTGGAAATTGGGTGCTGTCAGATGTGGAAGGGCCCCTGAGAAATGGAAGGTCTTCAGGGAGAGCCTTACCTTGGATGATAAGAAAATATCTCATGCCCTCAAGCAAATGAGCTAATACAGAGAGCAGCTACAGGAGGAGTGACTGCCTGCTCTGGCTGTACTTGTACATGATTATGTTTCAGTCTAAATGAGAAGAATATCGAGATGATGTAAAAAAACAAACAGAAGTGAAAATACTGAAGACCAAGTAAGGCTGAAGTCCCAAAGATTACAGGTAGAGATAAATGTAAATTCTCATCTATGGGCGTACGGTGTGAACTGCATTCTCATGCATCCTTTTCCCCTGAAACCCACTTGACATGAACCTTGCAGATCCACATCAAGTGGGACAGCAGCAAAGGAATATACCAAACCAAACCAAACCAAGAAGATACCAAATGCCTGAGGGCAGGCTGGTTCCAGAAACACTCTCTCATTTTTACATTTATCAGAGCTGTTCACAGCAAAAGTTCACACAGAAGCATTTCTGTTTTTATTTTTAAAACATTTACACAAGCTGTATTTTGACCATATTCTTTCCTTTTCTTAACTCCTCTCAGATCCTCCCCATCTCCCCACGCACCCAACTCCGTATTCTCTCCCTCCATCAAAGTTAAACCCATAAAATAAAAAAAGTCAAAATAGATAAAAAGATTTTGAGTCTATTTTGAGTAGGCCAATTATTCCTTAGCCTGGGGTCCACCCTAAACAGTGATTGCTATACTCAGTGACACTCTGTTGGAGAAAACTGTCTTTCTCCTTCCCAGAGGAAAACAATAGCAAATAGATTCTTGGTTAAGATTTTGTGTTCACACCCCCTTCTCAGTGATGGGATCTTATTTGTTTTGGACCTGTGCAGGCGGCCTTCTGTGTACCGCCATGGTCTCTGAGTTCATGAGTGCATCAGTCCTGTTGTGTCTGGAAGACGCTGCTTCACTTGAGTCATCTACCACCTCTGGCTTTTACGATCTTACTGCTTCCTCTTCTGCAGATATCTTATGCTCCTTTTAACTGGATTTAAGGCCCACTCCATAATCTGGAACCCACTCCTGACACTGCTTAAAAGTCCAAGAACTTAAATTGGATAGGTTATGGACCTAGGGGGAAACCTAATACTATTATTCTGTTAAAGGAACATAGTAATAAAAAGACTCCTAATGACATTCTAGTATATCAGTTCCTTGCTCAGCCATCACAAAAGAAGTTGCTTCTGCTCTGCTCCTGCTTCTGCTCTTCTCCTCCTCCTCCTCCTCCCTCCCTCCCTCCCTCCCTCCCTGCCTCCCTCCCTCTCTGTCTATTCTTCTTCAAGCAGAAATTTCTGAGATTTTTGGAGACTCAGTTGTGTCATGTGATGTTTTTCTAGAAGCTGTCTTATGAGTGGATATTCTTGCTGAAGCAGACTCATAGGAGGATGTTTTGCTGAAAACAAAACACATGGGTTTTCTGGAAGCAGTCTGGAAAGGGCGTGTAACATTTTGCTAGAGCAGATGCTTGAGAGAACACGTGATGTTTGGAAAGGTATAAATATAACCCAACAGACAGTGGCCGATGCTTTGTGTTCACCTTGCAACTCCTTACTGTTCATCATTTGTTGTGACTTCATAGAGAAAAACACAACCATAGAACTTCTGGTGTTGTTCAGGTAGCCTCTTGCCACTTCTGTGTCCTTGGGCCAATTGGCGGAGCCTTGTGGTTTCTTCTGGATTAGACTGGTAGAGCTGGCACTGCTGATTCGTATGAACTTATATTCAGACAACACAGATTGGATATGCCACAAAAAAACTATTTCTAAACAGGTCAACATTCTCCTTTGCCCTATTAACCTTTCCTTTCCAATTCCTCTAGTGGGTGGTGGGCTAGGAGGGAGGTTAAAGCATTTAAATACACTTATTAAAGTATGGTTCTGAAAATATCAGCCTACCTCCTCCTCCTCCTCCTCCTCCTCCTCCTCCTCCTCCTCCTCCTCCTCCTTCTAGTAGATGGAAACAAATGCAGAGGCCCTCAATGTGCAGAGAATGAAAGACCAAAGCCCTCTCTTCATAAATCATTTCTAATCCTTTTAATTTGACTAAATTGGAGTTTGAACATACAAAATAAAGATGTCATATCTGTCTGACTTAACTCACATTCTCATCATTCCGTAGGAATGGGTACTCATTTTGGAGACAAGCCAGAATGGAGACCGTTCTTCCCGTCTTCTGAGGTCTTCATGTCACATACGCACAGTGTGCTGCTTAAGAATCCTGAAGGTGCCTGGTAACTGAACGAGCACTCAGTTCAACCTCCAGGTGCCAATGTCAGCATTCACAACAGGGCAAAATGAAAATATCAGAAAGAAACACAAATAAACAAGGAAATGAGTTTAAAGCAAAGCATGCAATCCCTGACATGGCAGTGAGTGGTATCCCTGGTGTACAACAATATCATTGAAAGAGATATTCAGGTAAGCAACAGTTCCTACTGATAATGGGACTCATGATACTTTCACTGAACACTGAATGAGAATAGCATATTCTTTCTTTTCACCAGCTCCTAATATTTTAAGGGATTACTCCAAAAGCCTAAACAATATATTGTTGTCAGTTAACACCTATCAAGTATTCCAAAAATGACTTTGTTTTCCCAAAACTTGCACTGAATATTAAAACTCCATTTTTATGTTCACACTATAAATAATAATTTTTACTTAATTTGAATTAACCCTTTCACATTCGATTTAGAACACTCACAACACCTGCCTTTCAAATATCAGACACTAATATATACAATTTTACCAGGATGGAGTTAAGTGTTTGGAATCACAAAATTGCATATTCTAATGAAAGTTCACAGTTTTAGGTATCAGAGGAAATCATACTATGCATAATGCACAATAAGCAGCATTTACAAACCACACGTATGGTGTGGGTGCATCTGGTGTAATATCTAATTTGAATACTATCTTTGCATTATGTTTCAGCATTTTTAATAGTGCCAGGTTTTTCAAGTTCCCTTAAATAAGAAAATATTTAAGATGTTTCCAACAATCCACAAAGCTCCAAAACCCAAAACTGTAGTAAAGGAAATAGTGTGAGTTAAAGTCAAATGGAACTTTTATGAAATTCAGTTGCAGAAGTGCAAGGCCTTAGGTCCCCAGCATCAACACACACACACACACACACACACACACACACACGCACGCACGCACGCACGCACGCACGCACGCACGCGCACGCGCGGGCACAAGGGAGAGAGACAGAGACAGAGACAGAGACACACAGAGAGAGTATTTAGCTACTAATCTAGGGCGTAGGGTGGGGGCTTTCTCAGTGGATAACAAGAGGTCTTGGTGTGCAAGCATGGTGTCCAGCACCCACATAAAAGCTTTGTGCATCTGTAATACCAACATTGATGGATG
This sequence comes from Uromys caudimaculatus, assembly GCA_028551405.1. Classification (NCBI taxonomy): domain Eukaryota; kingdom Metazoa; phylum Chordata; class Mammalia; order Rodentia; family Muridae; genus Uromys; species Uromys caudimaculatus. The sequence continues at coordinate 5,785,999 of CM052704.1, forward strand.
GAGCAGGAAGACTATTGGAACTTTTTGATCAGTTAGCTTTACTGAAAAACAACAAGCTCCAGGTTTGGCGAAGGACCATGTCTCAAGGATCATGTCTCCTATTAAAACATTAGGTGGGCACTTGATATCTTCCTCTGATCTCATTCTTGTGTACAAATACATGCATGAGTATGCTCATGTGTACATACAAAATTAAAAATTAATATTAATTATTGTTTTTATAAAATGATGCATGAGTTACATGAAGTTTAAGTAAAAATGTAAAAATATCAAGAAATAATAATTTCAAATATAATCAGTTTGAAATTGTTTAACTTAATCATGGGTCAATGTCAGTCACAATAACTATACATATACAGATACATATAAATAATAAAATCATAACTTCTCATAAAACAAAGATAATTTTATATTTTTTAAGTACATAATTTTAGTCACCAAGTTCAGTCCCAATGCCCAGTCTTGATCATTTTATATCTGAAATATTCAAACTTAAGATATAAATTAAGATCATTGACTCTTTTGAGTGAATGTAGATTTGTGTGTACATGGTTACTATAATGGTGTATATGTAGGTGTTTATGTGTGTACCAGTGTATGCAGGTAAACATATGTGTTTTGTGGATGTAAGTACACATGTGTGCCTGGGTGTGTGCAGGTGTCCAGTGCTGATTCTCCAGTCTATAGTTTTTCTGTTTCTGAAGATTTTTTTCATTACATCTATGTGTGTGTGTGTGGATATATGTACAAATGTGAATTGGAGGTGCTAGTGGAGGTCAGAAGTGGGCATCAAAGTCCCTGAATCTGGACTTACAGGTGCTTGTGGCACCTGAAATCAGTTGCTGGGAACTAAATTTGAGTCATCTGCAAGAGCAGTAAGCACTGTTACCCCTGAGGCATTTCTCCAGCCCCCATCCTTCTGTCTTAATCTCCGCTAGATCATAATGTGCACATTTTCTCTGAAAATTTCATTTCAAGAAACCAACATATTAAATTTGAAATATTTTAATTATCTCTCTGCTTTATTTGTTGGCTTTTCAAACAGGAAAGCATCTATTATCTCTGGTTTTTTTTCCGTACCCGATTCTTTCTAGTTGCATAAAACTTAAATATTTTTCGCTTGAGTTCAGATTTTTTTTCCTCCTGTGAATTTGATTTTGAGATATGCTTCAGTATTCTAGTGAAGAAGATGCTTTTCACTTTGCAGTGTTGTTCTTTGTAACTTCAAATAAGAAACTGTATTCTTGTTTTGTTTTTAAGCCAAACTGATACAATAAACAGATACTGGGTAACTATTAGTGATTAAAAAGGTGCTTTTAAAACAAAATATTTGATTTTTATAATAATGTGAATTTATACTTTTGACCTATTCTTGCCTCAAATATCTTAATTTTAAATTATGATTAAATATCTTGAATCCAGAGTTTCAAGCCAAAACAAAGAAGTGATTACTCTGAGCTTCTTTTCTGATGTGCTTTGATTATCACTCGAATGCTATGAATCTATACCCATAGGAACTGGTAGTAGCAATTCAACTCACATATTTTGTAACCAAGATCCTGTATTCTGCAGCTGCCTGAATTAAAAATTGTTACGATTGGATGCTTAAACATAGTGTGATGTGTGCATTGTTTGTTTCCTTTGCGCTGTCATTTGAGGCGATGCAGAACAAACAGGAGCAGAGTATGTAGATCTTGAACTAGAAGGAGTAGAGAGAATGATCCTGGGATGATGAAATTCTGCACGAGAGGTACAAGACCTCTAAAACACAGTCACAATACAGCATAAAATACCTTCGTCGCTGTAAAGTCTATTCATCTTTGCCCCTGCATTATTGTGCTGTTGAGACAGCAGCTCACTAAGTAACCTGAGCTACCCTGGACCTCCCAAGCCTCCCACCTCTCCAGAGTGCTGGGAGTATAGGCATCATCGTTATCTACATGGAAGTGCGTGTGCCTATGGGTGCCGGAGATAGAATATGGTTTCTCTGGAAGAGCAACCAGTGCTATTAAGCTTGGAGCCATCACTCCAGCCTGAGCAGGAGTTTTTTTGTTTTTCTGAATTATTTATCATCATCATCATCATCATCATCATCCTTATTATTATTATTAGTAGTAGTAGTAGTAGTAGTAGTGTGTGTGTACGTGATATGCATGGGTGCACATGCCATGACATATATGTATAGGTTTCTCTGTTCATGTTTGTGTGGGCTCCCAAGATTAAACTAGTTGTTGGTCTTTCACAGAAAGTATTTTCCATCTAAGCCAGCTTCTCAGAATCATCACTAGGTGGCAGAGGCACTATCTAGAAAGTATTAGCATCTTGCAAAAACTTGAGCTAACTTACAAGTCACCGTGCTTCCATAACATCCAGAGCCTCTGGCCAAATCATATATCTCATTCAGAATTGGATTCTTGTTTTTAAAGGCAATTGTATTAGCAGATTCAGTAACTTAGATATAGAATTTTAAAGTTTGCCCCATGGGCTATTGCTGAGTACGTGTTATGTTGTTCTCCTGTGGAACTGAATCCCATCGCACAGCAGTGAACTGAATCCCATCAGCACCGACAGTCCTGCAATGCTTAAATAGGTTTTGTCAGCACTTAGCTTAATTAAGGTTATAAAGGCTGTGTGACATGCTTCACGGAGGCAGGAGCTTCCCTAGCTGCTCCTTCAGGTGAGTTTTAAACTCATGGCTTACCCTCATGAAAGGTAAGCTTCACATTTTGTCTTCATAATGAGCTCTGAAGAAATTTCACCTTGCAGGACCTTTGCTCCTCAAAAACGGTCCGAAGAAAGTCTGGTGGAAGCACTCTGCTGCCTCCTTTTTCACTCTGAATCAATCTATAGCTCCAAACTGTCATTTCTGTTATGGGTTACACTCATTGAGAATCAATGCTCTCTGGATACATCATCATCTGTAAGCCTCTTTAATGCTCCTCTTTTTGAAGCTCCTCTTAATGTAAAACCTTTCCTCATATGTCATTTCTCTTTGTGTGTGTCCATATGTATGGAAGCCAGAGATCCATGTCAATTTCTTGCTCAATCACTCCTCGCCTAATTTTTCGAGACAGGGTGGAGCAGCTCAGTTCATCTTGCTTCCTGATCAGCAGGGTCCAGGCTCCTCCTCCCCGTCTCCATCACATGGTTTAACCACCTCATCCAGCTTCCATCTGAGAGCTGGGTATCAAGCTCAGGCCCGAGTTTGGGCCAGCATTACACCAGCTGAGCTATTTCCCACGTACTTTAAACTGTTTTGTTCATATACATAACAGTTTTCAAACATCTTCAAGTCTTGCCGTATAGAAGTTCTGTGCTCCTGCCCCTATTGTTTCAGAAGTAGACAAAAGAGATTTATTTTTTAAACTGCTATAACTAACAACCATATCTTTATTTGGGCACTAGTCTCAAGTTCCACAAAAAGGGGTGGGTCTCCATCCATTCGTTAATAATATCCCCTTTGCTAGTTAGACTATTTTCAGCATGTCTACTTTTGTGCCATACCTTTCAAATATAAGGCCACACTTTTCAAAGAAGAAAAGCTATAACATCAGCATCGATAGCTAGAAAATACAGAGATCTGATCAAAGCAAAATCCCAAAGGAAACAACAGAAGAGAGCTGTTCTGAGCTTAAGTAGTATGCAAATTGCTTTATTTTAAATGGTAGCATGATAACAAATGATATTTCTGGATTTTGGCACATCAAACTACCCACAGATGAAAGATGACTTAATTGCTTTGACCACAGTCCGAGTCGGAACAGCTCAGTTGGCAAATATAAAAATAGCACGGTGCTGTTTGCATTTGAGCGAGGAATGATTTCATCTTAACGCCAAAGTCTAGATAACAAAGTAACAGAGGAGGGGGGTACGTCTTGCAAGAAAGGTGCAATTTTTGATTGATATGTCTAAGAGTTGTATGGGACACATTGATCTTGTCAGCTACACCCATGTTCATAGGAAATAACGCCGTCAGGATAGTGCCTTCAAATTCAGATCACAGTATATGAACGGTTTATGTCTTCACAGACTCAACGACTAAGCATTCACAGAGATTTGTTGCTTTTGCCCTCACCTTTAAATAACCTCCTAAAATTCTTTTAATAACGCATTATTATTATTGAATATTTAATGACATTTTAATACCTTAAATTCTTCTCATAATTTTACGAAACGGTTTCAAATAATCATAGCAGAGTAAGGCTTATTGTATTCAGACTTTACTATGTAGCCAGCCAAATAAAGTAAAAAATATGACACAAAGAATAAGAAATTTCCCCAAGCCCTGTATTAAATACAAATCGAAAGCAAGTAATGATAAACGTGGACTACAGGCTCTCCATTTTCCGAGTGGATTCTGTTTGAGATGATGTTTCTTTATATATTTTCTAAACTTTGTAATCTAAACAGCAAACTTAATTCAGAAGAAAAAAAATTCTACTATAGCTGATTACCATAAGTATGACCACAGACATTTAAATCAAAAGTCACTTGAGTTGGACAAGGTTTAGGTTTTTTCAATAAATTATTTTTTATAATGACTATAAAAGTTATATAGTACATGGAGGCTATCTGGAAGGAGATGCTTTACTGTGCCTGAATTGCAGGGAACACTTTCTGAGACATAAAGCTGACAATCAGACATCTGAGTGTGATGCAGAAATAACCATCCCCAGAGAGATTGAAGTGAGGACATTAGCAACTGGACACAGAGACCCTTGTTCTTTCAACCCAAAGCTGCAGTAGGTGAACCCCAGAGTTAACGCAAGCACAGGAGTGCAGAGAGGAAAAGCTCACCTTAACATCAGAAGTAAATAAGAATTCTTTCTCCACAAATCTATAGTCTCCTTCAACATTTAGAAAAAAAAGTGCTGTGGTCATAGAAAGCTACATACATAAAATGGCGTGAATAAAATGGCTTAATTTTCAAAATTTAAATCCCATTTACACTTTACTCTTAAATTACTCCTTATAATTTTATCAAACAGACTGATTCCAAAAATCATGGCAGTGTAAGTTTCATTGTATTTGGGCTTTACTATGTAGTGATCCAAATAAAGTAAAAAATATATAGAAGAGGAAGAATATGACACAAAGAATAAGAAACTTCCCTGAGCCCTGTATTAAATACTAAGCAAGTAAATGTGGATAGCAGGCTCTCCATTTGCAATAAAGTCACCACTTTTACACTATAATTTTGTGTTTTGAATGTTGAAAATTGCCCTAAATCGTGCAACAAACAGTGAAGAAAAGCAGATGTGCTTGGTTAGGCAGTAGATATTCACAAATAGCATTATTACTTTAAAGCACATTGTTAACCAAGGCAACAATGGAAGAAAGCGGCTTATGGGGAGGATGGCTAGAGAAGACTAATTTTAGATTCATTTTAAAATGAGGACAAGTGATGATTCTGTTTCCAAATGGAGAAGAGAATGCACTGTGATACAAAGTCTCTAGAGAAGACAGGAAATTCTTCCTTATTTACTCTTTTTCAGAAATCGAACATCTGCCAGTGATTGTTCCACTTTTAGTAGAGATGTTTTAAAGAAATTTATAAAAAGTATCTCATCCTTGATCTCCCAATTTCAGTTGTCAGGAAGGAAAGAAAATTAACTATTGAAAAATCATTCCATCAAACAGGAAGAAATAGCTATAGGTTCTCCCTATGTAAAGCCAAGGCTGGCCTCCCACGGTTGAAATCCACCTGCCTCAAACTCCTAAGTGCAGAGTCACAGCTGTCAATCAGCACCACAGGCTTGCAGGCTAATTGCTAGTGGACTTTGACTTATTCTGTAGCTGGTGATCTCACTGGCTTTTCTTGTTTGTCATGACTGCCCTCTTGCCTTCCAACAACTGCTAGAGACTAACAACTGCTAGAGACATCTCTTTTCTTGACTGCTACAGTCTAGGTTGTAACTAAGAGAGCAAAGTCTTCTTTCTGAGCTCCAGCCTGCCTTCCTTGCCTATTGAGGCACCATGTCACCCACTCCAGCAGTGGGAAGTAACACTTCACAGAAGTGACATGTGGGTCCAGGCTTCTATGTCAGACAGATGATGGTGGCTCTACTCAAAGTCTCAAAGTCATTTAAAATCTTGTGCTAGAAACTCATTCCACGTGCTGGAATTCCAGGTGCTTCTCACCACATCTGACTTCACCATCACCTTTTAGAATATTATATTACTTTGTGGGATAGAGGCACTATCTTGCATTTAGTCATTTGCAAACCTTTAGATTATATCATATTTTCTTCCCTTAAAAAAAAATCTTTAGACATTTTTCTACATGGACTCATGCTATTGTAGATGTTTAGATTATGAAATTTGTTTTTAACAGTTTTTACTATAATAATATTTCTTACAACGATACACATTGTTTTAACTTTTACACATTTTATTTTTTAACACTTATTTGGTTTTTTATTAAAAATCCTGAATCTCTTTTATACCATTTTGGACATTTTTACTTTTTCTGTTAACTATCAGGTTAAATTATTTTCCAATGTTTCTGTGAAGTGGCTTTTGTTTTGTAGATGCTGTTTGTATGCTTGACATGTTTATTTTGTTCCAATGTGACATTTATCTTTTGACTTTGTTTATGGTTGTTTTCTTTACAGAACAGGAAATTTAGTGTCTTTCAGTGTGCCTACTTTTTTGCTTTGTGAATCCTGGTTAATTTTTTACCTTGCGCAGAAAGGCCTTTCTTTGCTTGTTTTTGGTATAACTGTCTTTATAGAAATAGTGTCCTTCACTCACATGGCATGTATTTCCAAATCTATAGGAAGCCTAATTTAATTAGGGTTATAGATTGATTTAATTTCAATTCTAGAAAACTTGAATAAAATCTATCTTGAAGAATAATGAAATGCACTACAAATAGCTGAGGTTTAAACAAAACAAATTCAGACAAGCATGTTTTTCTCAGTGAAAATCATCACCTTAGCTGGCAACAGAAGGCAAGAGATGTAATAGATTTATACCTTGCCCAGGCACTGTCTTACTAAAAATTAATTCTAGGTGGCTTCTTTGAGGCAAGTTCTCTCGCTTAATTGAAAACTGTCTGATGGACCATACACAAAGAAGATATTGGCAGCATTGATACATCCAACCATTAGAAGGAAGGTACAAACTTCACACTGACACTGGCCACTGAGTGTAACAATATATTGCTACTGAAATGGTTTTACAAGCATAGTAAGAGACTAGAGACAAATTTACTTAGCTTTGCAAACTCCCCATAAGTAGGACATGGGGTATTCTTAATGGAAGAAGAGAGAGACAGAGGTAGGTGTGGTCACTGACAGTCTAAGAATTATAAAAAGTCAAAATTTTGTATCCAAATTCCATGAATCTTTTGGTGGCTGATGCTTGTTTTCTGAAATAGAGTTTTCTGTAGTCAAAGCTGGTCTTAAACTTTGTACGTAGCCAAAGCTCACTTTAAACTTCAGATCCTACAGCCATTGTGTTATAGGGATGTCCCAAGTCCCATGACTCTTAGCGTTTTTTGTGAGAGAGTTTCCTTCTGTGGAGCAGGCTTGCCTGGAACCCACAGAAAGCTGCCTATCTCTGCCTCTTTAGTGCTGCATGACTCAAACATGGCCCACTAAATGAAAGGTGCTCTGAAACTGCTAGTAATACAAAGTTATGAGAGAAAAAAAGTCAATAAGATAGAAAACAAGAATAAACTATCAGGTGAAATGTCACTGAACAGGTTTAGGCTAAATAGTCCTAGGAATACAATACAGTATCGAAATTAAATTCATGTGTCTCCTTAGAAACTTCTTTCACAGTCTCCATTGATTAATTTCACAAGGAAACCAGGAAAGGTATGATTAATAGGCCCATTTTCCTCTTGAACCCAAGTAAGACCAAGAAAATTGCCAAATCTTACTTATTACAAATACTACTGTGCCATACATATGCTATTTCTGCTGATGCTATTCTTACCTTATTAAATAATTCACAGAGCAGTGCAATCAAGTCCTGTAGATGTGAATTTACAGATTTCTTAAAAGAAACATACTGCCCTATGACAGTCCATCCCATGTGTTCTATATATACATGCTCTATACATTCTTTAGATTCAAATACATATATTTCCTTCTCCACCAATTGCCTTATTTTCTTTTCACGAGCTTTGTTCTAACAAATATAGGAAGGAAGTAAAAATATAAACAATCTTTCTAAAAAAATCTGAACATCTCATTCACAGCAAGAGTGGTTTTGCTATTGCTGTTGTTGTTTTGTTTTGGCAAGTACTTATGGCCCGAAGCTCTTCAAGTCAGTTTGAAATGTGTATTGCTGTCTCTATACCACCTGCATGGGATTGACATTCTCCCCATGGGCATTGTATAAACGTAAGGTGTCCTAAGGTGTCGTCCTTCACAGATTTGGCAAGCACATTTTCATAAGAGGATGCCGTGTTTGTTTTGACACTCATTTTCACCATGTCTTGCAGCTGTCGGTTCCTGTTTTGGTTTTGTTATCTTGAGCCAGGGTCTTGTGGTATAGCCCTGGCTGGCTTAGAACTGACTATTGTCCTGCCTCAGATTCCTGAGTGTCCAAGTTTCAGGCTTGTGCCACCATTCTCTCTCTCTCTCTCTCTCTCTCTCTCTCTCTATATATATATATATATATATATATATATATATATGTGTGTGTGTGTGTGTGTGTTTGTGTGTGTGTGTGTACATATATTATATATAATTTAATACTTAATATTGTGTAAATTTAACACACATATGATCTCTTCTTCCCTCCATCCTTTCTCTCTAGCTTGCCACTCTGTGTTCTAACCAGACAACTGAATCCATACTTTTCAGAGAAATATATAAATAATACATCCAAGTTAAAAATTTCTTTAATATAACTTAATATAATTATGGGCAACAATATCCAATTTCTAGAGTAGATCAGGTGACCTCATCAAAAACATTTGAGAATGTGTCAAACTTATCCATGTTAACTTTCAAGTTTTACTGTGAAAAGCTCTGTAGCTAACCATCTGTTTATCTAGTTCCTCCTATATATAATCAAATTTCTTTCAAACAGGAGCTCCTACAATTGACAGAGTAAATGAGTCCAAATATTTAGCTTAATAGATCTTCACTGTAATTAATAAAATTAATCTTTCACTGTAATGACATTTGCTTCTGAGTGTTTGATCTGCTTTTGGAAGGCTATTCATAATATTTTGTACACTACAAACAGCATATCTACTTTTATTTGTGTTTCAGGCAGCTGGCCTGTGTATGCAATCATAGATGAGAAGTGTTCTAATAGGGGTATCATCTCTGATTCTTTTAATTTCAAATATTATAGATGAAATCTAGTGCTTTGAACATGCTAAGGAAGCACTTGTTAATCAATCAGCTATCTACCCCAGCCCTATCTTTGGACCTTACCAGGTTTTGATTTATTAATAAGAAGCAAGCTTTTTAAAAAATACACTTTAGAAATGTCAACTGTTAAGTATGAACAATTCTAGTAAGCTTTTCTGAGAATGTGTTACCCTCAATGACATTTCAGGATCAAAGCCTAGATTTGGCCATTCTGTAGGACTGTATGGTGAGGAAGCTGTTGCCTAAAGAAAGTGCAGGTCCCTGAGACGATGGGGCGGGATTACCTGCTGGTGTTTGTTAGGAGGATGCAAACATGTCTGGAAGAACCACCCCTGCTCCTACTTTTTTTCCACCAGAGGTGGTAGGTACCATACCTCAAAGCAGGGGGTGGGAGCTGCTTCTGTGGAATGTACTCACACTTTGCAACATGGTGATAAATCATCTGAATAGTAACTGAACAGCTGAGCGTTCACCAACGTGTTCATTCTGGACAGTACTTAGGATTACAGCATCCTTTGCATAAAATAGTTCAGTCTTACTTAGAAATTAACCTATGATTTAATTTCTATGAAGAAATTTTGTATTCAATTTATTAAATAAAATTTATTATAAATCACCTGAAGAACTACATCTGATTGTATAAAAATGATGCACACGTAAAACTAGAACACAAACTTCTCTTTACAAATGATTCGTTTTGGGAATTGTGACTGAAAATATTTAATTGACATAAATGTCTATATAACGCTTTTAATCATAACCAAGCTACCACTGAAATGACTTTTGAGACATAAAATAAAATGTGTCTCTGGTACCTGGATATTTCAGGCTTTAGTATTCAAATGCTATCATACTCCATGATATTCTCCTTTTTGTCAGGAGATGGCGCTGGAGGTTTTAAATCGCAGAGCTAAGAATCCCCAAGCTTCGTTAAATCTTTAGTTTTCTTATTTCTGGCCAAACCCCAAAAGTATCCACCACTTTTGTTCGAACTATTTTAAACATGTTCCAGAATATTTTCCAATATTATGAAGTTAATATTCAGGGGAGAGACTCCTGTAACGGGACAAAGAAGTTTCTAGTTACCAGTCCCAGGAGAAAACAGTCACATTATATGTCCACAGAAAGAGGACAGGAAATTCTTCGTGAACTCTTTCCACTACCTTTCCGTTTATTTCAGCCACGAAACTTAGGTCGTCCCCTGAGTTTTACCAATGATAACCAGGCACTGTATTGCTTTCTTGCTACACAGACTGCCTAACCTTGAAAGTCACCAATATTGGAAATGTCCCCACAACGTGCTTGGGCCAGTTTGTATAGATTCTGAGAAGGCTGCTTTTGGAGGCTGAAAGTTTCTGTCCAGCATCTACTCAAACTTAAATGACTTCCAGAGTGGTGAGGAACAACGTCTTTTGTCTAGAATAGATTAAGAGGAACTCGGTAGGTAGGTGAAGTTTGAGAAAACCCCAACTCTTCCAGATCGGAATTTGGGGAATTGGGAAGCCTGTATGTGTGGCGCGAAGGTTGAGACCTTGGAGGGCTGCCAGAACTGTTTCAGTTCGAACCACTGCCTGGTCCCTGCTTCTCCCCTGATGGTGCTAGGGCATTCCGAGACCCAGTTTGTCTAAGTTCTTGAGAGGAGGTGAGCAAAAGGATGCTGAGAAACTTACCCCAGAAACTGAATGAACTTGGCTCTGTGTTACTGAGATCTCAAAAGACCAGGGGGCGGCAGGCGGTCAGCCACCCCAAGCTACAACAAACACTGCAGGTTAGAGGAAGTAAATGCAGATTCAAGGTCAAGGTGCCTCTTCCCGGGGCTGGAGGACCGCCAGGAGCCCTTTGGCCTAGAGGGATGGGGGATGCCGACTTCATAGCATTGTACTTGGCAGTTCAGGAGCAGTTTGTCAGAGAAGGTCCCTGGGGGTTCAGTGGTGGTTGCTGACAGATAGGACCTTCAGAGCCAGTGGGAGGACAGGGAAATGCACACTTCCCATGTCTGTCACATCCTTTCCACAACTCTTACAGATTTCACTTTTCCCCCAGAGCCGCTCCAAGTTAAAGTTTATGTTTTTTTTCTCCCTATTTTGTTTTTATTTTCCAAAGTGTTCTGAAATAGATAAATTCAAACACGCAGACAGCCAGAGCCAGACTACTCCTGGATGCTTAATTTAGACAAGTCATAAAGTTATCAGAGATGCAGAAATACCACAGCGAAATTCTTAGCATCCCACTTTAAAGGTACAGTGAGTTCCATTATGATTCTGCTTGAGCCATTTCCAAATCAGGGCATAGAATGATCTCTAAGAAATATGTTTGACCTACCCATTACTTGGGTCTGCAACTCCACTCTCTAATTCCAATGCGGTGATGCTTGCTGAATATTTTAGCCTCTTTTCGAGGCTTTCGGAGCGTTTCCTCCAACAACAATAAAATTTGTTCATCTTTATGAGAGCTCTTTGATCTGTATACATTTGGTATGTAACATTTAGCGAAAATGTATCCTTTTCTGATGCCAAGGAGGGTCACTGAGCCAACCAGTCTAACCACAAGGGAACGCAGAAACTGTTTTCCCTGAGTGGTCCTAGTTGTTCCACCCTGCCTCTGACGCTTTCTAAAAGTCCCATCTCTTGAGTCTCGGTCTTCCAAACTCCTTTCTTCGAATAAACTGTGCAAATAGAGGGAGAGTTTTCCTATAGATGCTTCAGGTCAGGTGATAGATCCCTGGTTGATTCCCCCAACCTCACTCTCTATAGAAGAAAACTCGGGTTTGGACTTTCTCTTCTATTTTGGAACTTGTCTATTGCTTCAGCAGTCCTGGCCCTGCCTCTAACGACTTCTGCAGGATCAAAGTTTAAGATTTCTAGAGTTCTTGCGGCCAACAGATATTGAGAGAGCTGCTGACGTCACCCTCCGCTGAGCCGAACCCCGACAGTCTAATTCTACCCAAAGTGAAAGGAAGTTGAGGCAGCGACTAGGGGTTAGTGATGATTAAACCGGTAACGAGACGTTGGGCAGATGTGTTTTCATTGCCCTGTAAGATAAATGCAGTGTTAAGTGCCTGACAACTTCCCAGAAGCAATCAGCAAAAGTTTACGAGTGCATAAACCTGGAAGACCATTCCCCGACGGTGGTTATAAGGCCCGCGTTTAAAGCTTCCATAAATTCTCTGGCCATTTCCTCAGCACAACTTTCCGCTACTATTAAACAGCCACCTCCTTCGGGGAGGCTGGGGGGATTTCCCCCAAGCTCGGAAGAGGTGGCTGGTTACTGCTGAGGGGAATTAAGTTGAGCAAAACTGTTGTAGAGCTTTGGATGATTGGTGGGTGTGAGAGGTGGGACTAGAGAAACCTGAATGCCTCATGCCATCTTTTTTTTTTTTTTTTTTTTTTTTTTTTTTTTTTTTTTTTTTTTTTTTTTTTTTTTTTATCTCCCTGCCCCTCCTGGATGCTACCCTGGAAGATACCAGCAGCCAGTTAGAGCTACTATCAAAGTGGTACCTGCTACATCGTATGCCTTCTCTAGAACCCAAAGGGATCGAGGCATCCTAAGCAAAGTTCGAGAGCACAAGAAAAACACACCGTCAAACGAAGTTAGACTTTAGGGAAGACTTTTAGACACTCTGTCCAGAATCGCCATGGTGCTAGCCTCCATCCTTGTGTTTGTAGCCTGATAGGAGCCTCTCATCAGCCTAAGTTTATAGAGACCCTTCCTTTACGATCCCTCTGAAAACAAAGCTGCTAATTGGCAACAACACTAGCGTGTTTGTGTCTTTAGCTTCCTAAAGGGACAGGCTAACAGCTGCGGGGAACAGAGGAGGGAAAGAGGAGGCGGCAAGCCCAGAGCGCTAGAGAGGCACCGCCCCGCACCAAAGCGGCTTTGGTCCACAGTTATACACGTGGGCAGGCCTTCTGTTAACCGCCAGGATCTCAAAGCCACACAGCTTCAAGCAGTCGGTTTGTGGGTTCCGATTCAGCCGAAGGAGCACCAGTAACAGACGACCTGGTAGTGTTTCTCATCCTTAGCGGTTGCATCTCAGGCTGCCATTCTGGAAAAGCAGAACTAAATAAGGTTCCTTTCCATCCTTTCGAGGTGACAATGTAGACATTTCCGTGTCGCCGTCGCGTTTCCTGTACGAAATAAGGTGCCCAACTGTTCTGATATTACCATTCAAAAACAGGTTCTGAGGTGAACCTCATTTGTGAATCTCTTACAGAGATTAATAGATTATTTCTCCCTTTTCAACTAATTCTCAGTGGGAAAATTTAACCATATGGTAAGGAGAGAATTAGAATTTCATCACATTAGAGCAAAATATAATGAAAAGAGTCCAACACCTGGGGCCAACTCTGAAAGCCACAATTAAAAGGTTTTTTAATGAAACCAGAGAAACCCCAAACAGCACAGCCTTCAGTAATTCTGCCAGATACGAGAGACTTATTGCATATTTTGGGGGATATTGTTTTTACTTATAAGGATGAAAACTAGCCACTAAATACCATGTGCTTCGAAGGACTGGACTCGGAAGCACGAGGGCTGCGTGTACTGTCTCCACCCGGACAGCACTTGTTTCCATAATTCTGCCCTGAACCAACCCTCTAGGAACAGTCCAGATGGATCCAGATGTACCCAAAGGCTTTAGAGCGGCTACATGCACGAATGCCCCCACTTGGTGTGTGAGAAGACTCCACACTCTCGCGAAGAAACTGAATTTAATCTTGAGGAAAGTTTGAGAGTAGTTTTTTTCTTCTTCTTCTGTCCATAAAGCAATGCGCTTCTCTCACCTCTAACTTAACAGCCAGCGTAAGGGACTCTGCAAAGGCCTCCTTCACTCCGCCCCCTTCGAGTTTTAAATCAAACGTGCTATGTAAGCAACTTTGTCATCATTTTGGTGCTTTTGTAATTGCTTGATTTTTCTCATCTATATAGGAAATGGGCAGTGGAGAGCTGTGGGGAAAGTGGTAGGGAGAAAATCTGGGTTCCCTCTTGCTTTGCTGACATACTAGCTGAAAATCTAGGGTAAATTCGAGGCAAGCCAACAGGGACCTCACCCCTACCCCCAACCCCCAGGTTCCATCTCTAAATGCAGACATGCTATTAACAGAAGGAAATGTAATTCTCTCCTGTGAGGGTAACTAAGCAAGCTGAGACAGCAGTGACCCAGTGAAGTGTAGTGTGTGTATGTGTGTGGTGGTGGTGGTGGGGTGCGCAATGGGGGCGGGGGAGTCTGTTTTCCACGGACTCCCAGCCCTTACCGAGGATATACAATTTGCTGAAGGAGCAAAGAACATCCTCGGCTCTAAGTAGGGCTTTTAGTGTGCTCATTGATGAGTGAAAGTCGCCACACATGTCAAGCTAAAGGCAGTTGTTGGGTTACTAACAGGACCCAGCGCCTTGCAAACATATGCGCTAAGCTGTGTATACAGATGGCAGGCAGAATAATGGAGCAGGCGCCTTTTATAAAGCTCTGGCTGCTGCCTGTCTTCAGACCTGGGAAATGAAACTATTCAGACTCGCGGCCAGATAGCGCCTGCGATTGTTTGTTACCGTTTTAATCCTATTAATTAAAACGTTAACCTGATTGGGTAGAAAGCGCTGTCCCAACAGGCGAGTCTTCTTCATAATAACCTACTCAGAGATAATGATGTAAAAGACTCCCCCGTCTGTGGCGGCGGCTGGTTGATGGGTCCGGAAATCTCTTGAAGGTGAATCCAAGCAAGATAAACGGTGCGGAGAGGAGGCGCGGGGTTGGACCCAGAGGCGGCAGCGGCGGCAGCTCCACTCCCTCCGCGACCAGCCTCCCACCATGAGGGGCCGCGGCCCATGGTGAGCCTTAGCAGCCAGCACCGTCGGCTGGAGACGAAGAAGAAGAAGAAGAGGAGGAGGCGAGCGCGGGGGAAGGCGAAAAAGAAAAAGAAGGGGACAGGGCTGCGGGCAGCGAGGGGACCGACGCACGCAGCAGCTCCGGAGCCCGGCCGGCGCGCGTCTGTGCGACCGCCTGACTCCCGAGCCCAGGCGGCGGCTGGCCGGGACGATGGAGCGCGGGTTGCACCTCGGTGCGGCGGCCGCGAGCGAAGACGACCTCTTCCTGCACAAGAGCCTGGGCGCCTCCGCCGCCAAGCGCCTAGAGGCGGCTTTTCGCTCCACGCCCCCGGGCATGGACCTGTCCCTGGCGCCGCCAAGTCGCGAACGCCCGGCGTCGTCCTCGTCGCCCCTCGGCTGCTTCGAACCGGCTGACCCCGAAGGAGCCGGGCTGCTGCTGCCTCCGCCCGGCGGAGGCGGCGGCGCGAACGGCGGCGGCGGCGGCGGCGGCGGGGTGAGTGTCCCCGGGCTGCTTGTGGGCTCAGCGGGCGTGGGGGGCGAACCGAGCCTGAGCAGCCTGCCGGCGGGGGCTGCCCTGTGCCTCAAGTACGGCGAGAGCGCCGGTCGCGGCTCCGTGGCGGAGAGCAGCGGTGGCGAGCAGAGCCCCGACGACGACAGCGACGGCCGCTGCGAGCTGGTGCTGCGAGCCGGGGGCCCCGACCCGCGAGCATCGCCGGGAGCGGGGGGCGGTGGCGCCAAGGTGGCCGAGGGCTGCTCCAACGCCCACTTGCACGGTGGTTCGGGCCTCCCCCCGGGGGGCCCCACAAGTGGCGGCGGCGGCAGCGGCGGCGGCGGCGGCGGCAGCAGCAAGAAATCCAAAGAGCAGAAGGCGCTGCGCCTCAACATCAACGCCCGCGAGCGCCGGAGGATGCACGACCTGAACGATGCTCTGGATGAGCTGCGCGCGGTCATCCCTTACGCGCACAGCCCTTCAGTGCGGAAGCTCTCCAAAATCGCCACGCTGCTCCTAGCCAAGAACTACATCCTCATGCAGGCACAGGCCCTGGAGGAAATGCGGCGCCTAGTCGCCTACCTCAACCAAGGCCAGGCCATCTCGGCAGCCTCTCTTCCCAGCTCGGCGGCCGCAGCGGCGGCCGCCGCTGCCCTGCACCCGGCTCTCGGCGCCTACGAGCAGGCGGCCGGCTACCCGTTCAGTGCAGGGCTGCCGCCCGCTGCCTCCTGCCCCGAGAAGTGTGCCCTATTCAACAGCGTCTCTTCTAGCCTCTGCAAACAGTGCACGGAGAAGCCTTAAACACTCCCTCCCTCGAAAACCTCGAGACCGACCCCAAAGCTAGAGGAAAGTGAGAAGCTGCTCCCCATCCTTTTTACTTTGGTCCTCTCCTAAGTTGTGGAAACACTTGCAGGGCAAACAAAGCAGAGGCAGGGACATAGAAGTATCAGAGACAGCCGGGACTTTCAGCCTTGGCAAGCCCGGAATCTCGGTCTTTGGGGTGGGGAGGGAGGGAAGAGGGAGGTTTAGTCGGGATGAAGTATGTTCTTTTTCCCCTCAAAAAAAGTGGCAACTTTGGTGGCAACCTAGACCTCAAGGAAGTACAGTCTTCTTTGAAGGTGAAAAATAAGTCGAAAAGTAGTGCTTGATTATTAGACAGGAAAAGTACTGAGTGGCAAAATACTAATCCTATTAATAGCTAAGAATTGGCAAGAGATGAAGGGGAGAGGGGTTCAGAGTTGAGAGGCTCGGGGACAGAATATTCATTCAGACAAATCAGAAAGGGCACTCGAAAATACATCTTGATTCTGAGCCAAGAGAAAAACTTGAAATGCAGACTTATTTAAGTGGAGGGGAAAGCAGAGAGACATGTTGCTATGAAAGACTTGTATTTTTTACTGTCTCTGAACTTAAAATCCTGTGAAAATGCTCAAAGTTTGGTGAGAGTGATATAAAAAGCAGGTTGTGGCTGAAAGAATTGCATTTAAAATATTTATGTGCACCTTGTTACTTTCTACTCTGCAATGATGTATTGAACAATTTATGGTATTTATTTGTTTTTCTTCAATGGTCCACATCAACAGTATTTATTATGTATTAAGGTCTTGGGTCTTAAGTGTAGCTTTTTTTTAAATGCTTCTAAAATTCTGTTTTACATATTAACTTACACTCTGTGCCTAGTGTTCAAAGGTATATTTGCCAACAAATATGAAGAGAAATATTGATGTATCTGAGCTGCTGAGATTTTTGAAAGGTCATTGGATATTTTCAGTTGCATCATCCATGTATTTAAATTGAGCTTTAATAAATTGCTTCAGTCCAAAAATTACAGGAAAGGTGTATTCTTAATTGATGAATGAATTGATCTTTTTTCCAAAAGGGGACCTATTTGCATTCCAAAATGGAAAAACATCACAGCAATAGATTTTATAAATAAGAACATACTAGGCAAATATATTTTTCAGATTGTGCTGTGCATTTTAAAAGGTCTAATTTAATTGTTTTTAATATAGATGTACATATATAAGTTATTCTAACTGTGATGACTTATTAAGTTAAATGACTGGTTTGATTTGCTTATGGTGTGAAATCCTTTGTTATTTTTCTAAGAAAAATTAAATTTAAAAGAAATGAAATAAAGCTAAGGAAGAGCAAGAAGCTATTTACCCAAAGTCAGCTTTCAGTTTTAGTTTGCATGGCTAGCTACCTGCCTTTCCTCCTATGAAAATCCAGAAAACCTCTTTTTAAAATGGAGTCTTGCTATTTTCCACTCCTTACAGATAATACAAATTCAGTTTGTCAGGTTGGATGGTGATTTCAGAGCTATGATAGATCTATCGGTGGGTTTTGGATGTGTAAAGAATGATATATATATTAAATAGGTCAATCAGACTATGACAGCTATGTACGACCATTTGTATGTGTATCTATGTCAGAAAGAATCTTTATTAAAATATTTTGATCAAACATTTTATTATAGTGTGCTTTGTAGGAGCAGCCACTCTCTTCTGTGTTATTCTTGCCTGAGAAGTAACAAAAACAGGAAATGAGTTTCATAAAAAGTGGAGCTAAAGTTTTGGCAGTACTGTACAATTATGAGTAGCCTTCATTCACATGGTTACTAAGAGGACAAGAGCTGCGGGTGGCCATGGAGCAGAGGTGAAAGAAGTTGGTGCTTATACCCAGAACAGGTCCAGAGTTCCTGACACTTACACAGCCGGGGTCTCCCTGAAAATCTTTCCCACATGTACAGAATCTAGGCCATGCTAGGGCCTGCCAATGTGGGTAAATTTTCTTAAAGACCTTTCAATCAAAAGTTCTGCCTCCAAATGCTTGAAGACCAAAGGAAAAGATGGATCTGGATTCTCTGAGTACCAGCTTTATTGTGGTCTCATTCTACTTCTGTGACAAAAGGTCAACTTGATTGAATTATGTAAGTGTAAGTAATGCCTGCAGAGACTCCCAGAATTTATTAGGTCATTGGTTAACGAGATGCTTGGTATGTGAATTGGGTTAGGCAGGACTATACTAAGGTATAATACATCTGCGTATATTTGAACCTTTGCTCTTGAATGTAGGAAGTATAATTTGTACTGTGGTGGGTGGGCATCACAGAGATGGTGTTACTGATGTGGAGGTTTGAAGGTCCAGAACTTTCACTGGACCTAGTTTCCTAAATGCATTTGGGTGGGAGTGGTCTGTGCAGCCTCAGCTCATAAAGACATCCCTACTGCCATCAAACTTAGTGCAGGGTGGTAAAGAAGAGTGCTTTCTGTTCCGATTGCCATCAAAGAAGATGAATCAGAACCTGAAACTTTTCAGACAGCGTAAGAATAAAAGGCCTTGAAACTCAAGCCCCTCTGTCAAGGAGTGGCAGTAGACAGGAGGAAGGGGCCAGGGTAGCCCCCAGGCTGGAAAAGACCTTCTCTCAGCATTTATCAGACAAAGCCTGGGTTCGTCTAATTATGATTATTAAAACAATTTCCATGACGATGTCTAATATTATGTTAATTTGAAAACAACTGTGTATGAAAACTGTCGACTATAATACCTAAATTCATTTAATGAAACACATCGTTAAGGCAATTAAACCTCCTGGATGTGATTAAGAGACATAATTACGACACTGTTCTGCACCATAATTGGGTGTCTTTAATCAAGGGGTAAAGTGATCAGCAGCACAGCCATTAGTTTGTATTGTTCTGGCCCTGCTGTCCGTCATTCTGATTAGGAATTAGCCACAGCCACCACTAGTCAGATTTCCCCCCTTTGCATACTAACATTGTAGGGGACACATTTGCTGCAAGATTTACTGCTTAATATTTTGCATCATTAAGAAGGCCTCCCTGAAATATTTCCTCTACAACCTGTGTACTATTCAACCATTATCAGAAATCAGACAGAATAACAAATCTTGAACTTCAGGAAAAAGACATGCTGGCTCTCCCCTCCCCCTCCAAGTATTCAGCTTCTGTGCTTAGTCCAGAACAGAACTCAAATGTAAGGGAGAAACACTGGAGAAGGATATTAAAGACAGAAAATGTCAAACAAACAGGCAGTACTGAGATGCACTGAAGGCAATGATATTTAATTTAATATTTTCAGGCACTTTACACTTCAACTTTTTTTTTTTTTTTTTTTTTCTGGAGTTGGTCAGCATGTGACTTTAGAAAACACATAGGATGTCTGAAAGAAAGGCAAAGAAGCTTCAGGTTTGCTTAGGTGTCCTTCTCTGCCTCAACACCAACCCCTCCAGAGCTTCTCCAGCAACTGCTTCTGGTTAAGGAAAAGGATGGCTAGAGAAAATTTCCAAGTCCCTTCATCCCGACTGCAGGCCACTTTTCTTCTGTCTACTCTGGGGAATTAGTCCTTTCACTGCTGCTCCACAGTGTCTGCCTAGGTGGGACATTTGCATCAGAACAGAGGACTCAACACCGGGGCCTTCAGAATGCATCCTCAGAGTGTGGGCATGTGCCAGCCTATAGTGGCTCATCCAAGAGCTTGCTGGAATGTCCACCAGACCTTAGGGCCCTTTCTCAAGAGCATCCTACCAGCAAATCCGCAGGGCGCTGAAGGTTCCACCTGTCTTTGAGTCCCACTTGAATTCTACACTAGCTTGACCCTGAGGCCTGATAGACCCTTCAACTGTTTATTTACTAAATTTCCTGCAAGTGAACATCTTGGAAAAGTCATCTTTCCTTTCTTCTCCCTGAGGTGGGTAGATGAGTGTGCCTGTGCTGTGCCCAGTACACACACACACACACACACACACACACACACACACACACACACACACAAAGAGAAAGAAGAAGAGGGAGAAGGAGAGAAAGGGGAGAGAGAGAGGGAGGGAGGGAGAGACGGAGAGAGAGAGGCAGACACTACAGTGCTCTTTTTTTTTCTCTCCAATCTCCAACTGAGCAACCCTCCTAATACCTTGCACGGGAATTCTTGCTGTAATCGCTCCCATTTCCTTCTCTTAGCCCACAGCCCACTAGATTAAACCCAGGCTCCCAGATTTCCTTCCCAACGCACTTTTAGCATGCAACACCAGAAACAAACTTTTCCACCTGCCTTGCGACCCAACCCAGTATGAGTGGCAGTGACTGTCGCAATGTAATGACTTATGAAAGATATAATCATGTGTTAAATTGAATCCTCCGTTTAACTGTTAATGGTGTGCTCTGGGCACATTTATGTATTAAATGCTATGGTAACTAATTACCACTAGGAAAAAAGATAATACACTTCCTGGACTTTGAAAAATAATGATGAGAGTTCAGTTCCGGGCATGCAGCACATTGCAGTGGCTCTGCCTGGCTGAGCAAGGGAACCAGTGGAGATTGGAGGTCCGCCTGTGTTGCAGAAGAGAGGGAGGTACTGAACCCTGGTCAGGGGAGGTTTCCAAGGTTCCTCTGCCAATCTTTAATGAAAATGAGATTCAGCCTGGGGATGTAGGGGTGGCGGGAAGGACGAACTGAATGACGCCTCTACACAAAATCAAATAGTAAAACCTAAACATGAGAAACATAAAAGAGCTTTCTCTTAACCAAAAATGCTAATCAGACTAAAATCATTCACCTCCCAAAGGACTTTACATCAATTAATGTTTTGCAGACTGATTTAAACTCAGCCTTGAAGCCAAACATAGGTATAGATAGAACGAAGGAAAACTAAGAGATAGTAAGGTCAGTTTGAAGTACAGGAGACTTTCAGAATGAGAGTTATTTTCTCTCAAACAGATCTCTGGTCAAGTGGTGTGTATTCTGCAGGCTGCAGGCTTCACAAGATAAATAGGAATTCGGTCCAACCCAAGTCCCAGGATAGTCCTAGTGCATGTTGCCTAGCCTTAGTCGGATCAAGGAGAAGGCTTTCCGCAGCTTGTGGTGGAGAAACTGAACCAGGTCCGCGATAGATATGAGCACCCAAAGAGCTGTTCTCTCGCTGAGCCTAGCTACAGGGTGGCTATTCAGAGCCTTTGAGTCAATTGTCTTCCCAGGCTTCCCAAAGACTGCCCCTCCTGCAGGCCAAATGTGGTCCAACCTCCAAGTTTCTAGGGACACACAGAGAATTTAAGGTGCTTTGCCTTGAATTCTCTTCCCAGGTGTTGCTAAATGCCGCTGCACCAGGCATCATTCCTCCAGGTTCAGGGTCTTTCTTTTAAGGCGCACCCCCTGCAGCTTGAACAACCCCAGGAGTCCTGAGAATGGACCCCAGTTGTAAATCTGGAGGAACTTTTATTTATTCTCTCATTAGGGCAAGGAAATTCTCTTCTCCCTTCCCTTTTCTGGAGACTTGTGTGGATTCAATTCTCACTTTATATGAATTAGTGGTATTGTACTTAATTTTTATTTTCTAGATTGTCTTAAAATGAGGTGGGGGAGGGAGAGGCAGAGTGGGGAGGGCTCCCTTTTCTGTCTTGTTCTGTTCAGCAACACAGAAATACAGATTAGACAACATTGGAAGGGAAATTTCTGGTCTGGAAAGGTCATTACGCAAAAACAAAGATCGTTTTTAAATGCTGACCACCACCCCAACTGCAGCCTTTGCCAAGGATGTCCATGTTATGTGTCACCAGGGTGCTTTGACAGGGAGTTGACTTTAATTATGCTCAATAAGATATCATCTTCTTCCCAGATTGAGAAAGAGTTAATTCTTTCTCAAAGACCAGAGCTGTCCTTGTCTTTTCAACCTGATTCACAGATGCAATAAAATATGAAGCAAATTTATGATCTGTTTCAAGCATTTTATTGCTGTATTTTTAAATTCATATATGCACATATAAGAACTATGATCTGTGAATAATTTGAAATGCTACAGTAGAATGATACATTTTAGATAAAACATAACCATATCTTTATATAATTATCTCAGATTAAAATAAAAAAGAAAAATAGATTTCTAATGTGGACCAAACTCAAAAACTAATGACAGCCATAAACTGCTAACCAACCATAAATTAACATCTTCATCAAACGGTAAAGTGGTATCACTGGTTATATAAAGCAAGTATTATTTCTCCTTGTAAGTTTTAGAATAAAGTCCAGGTATATTTTAAGGCTCTATTATTTACAAATACTTCCCAGTCTTAAAGATTAATTTTTATTAGGAGGATGGTTGCAACTCAAACCTGCCATGCTAATAGAGATGTAAGGATGAGAATTTAGATTTCAACATAAAAATGATTCATGACCCAACCTCATTTTATACATTTATTCAGTTCTGGCAATTACTGAAGTATTTAGTACCAGGATTTCTCTGTTAAATATGCTTATGTATTCTTTGAGGAGGCAACCTTTCCCCCTCCTGGTGGTAGTCACGATGGTGGTAGATTGTGTACCTAACTTGTTAAAATACTAAACCATTCATTATCTGTTTCAGTAAGTGCAACTAAATTTGCTATGTACAGTCTCTCTGCAGTATTACATGCAAAATCAGGTCCCAGCCTGAGCTTGTACCCTTCATTCCAGACTTTGATGAAAGGAAATGAGTTTCCTAATCAGGCTTTCACAGCAACACAGAGAGCCACGAAAAGGAAAAGACCTTCCATCCATGAGATGTTGGGCACATCAGCTAGTGTGATCGACTAATACTTGGGTTTCTAAATCTGTAAAAAAAATTTTGCTGAAGCATCAGGTATACATATATTTAAAGTGTAAATGTCTTAAATGACTGAAATTTAAACGATCTATAATTCTTCAATAATTGATCTCTTTGAGCAATTAAAACTTACTTTCTATGAAAGTAAAACAATGATCTGGATGATGGGAAATGTGGTAGCAAACATAAGTTATGTCTGTGGCTCAGTCATCATTTGTGACCCCTTGCCCTGTAGAAGAGCTGTAGATGTCATTACGAAGGGTCAAAGGTTAATGAAAATGTTCACTAGTCCAAGATCCCTTCCTTAACGTTAACTTTTGAAAGTGTTGCTTAGTCTACTTTCTTTCTTAAAAGTGAAGATAAATTTTATAACTTTTCAGTAGGATTGAGTTATTTCAAAATAAGTTAGTTTAAAATTATTTCAATGATGAATCATTAGATAGGAATACCTTTCCTTGATTTTTTTTTACCTCTCTACTTGCTTTGTGCTATAACAACACAAATTGCTGTTATAGGTACAAATAGATAATGATTCTATCTCTAAGCACTCCTTCCGTTATAGTCTGCAATATAGTTTTTCCTTATACCAACTGCTCTTTAGAATCTGGCATAACCATAGGATTTTAAAAACTTTTTAAACTTTAAATTTTTAAAAATTTTCTCAGTAAGTGTTATATAGAATACAAACAAAAGCTAAGGTATAATTTTCACAGAATGTCCATTTAATTTCCATTTAGAAAAAAGGGAATGCTGATGCAACCATTTCAAAGGATCAAATGCACCTTCTGAAACAGTTGGCTTCTGTTGCCTGCTAACAGGAGGATGGCCATCTCCTAGTCATCATTTGTGACCCCTGGCCCTGTAGAAGTTAATCAGAGCCCCTCCAAAACATTAATGTTCCCAAGGAAATGCCAAGTGTCCCAGTGCAACACGGAAGTAAATTACCACAAAAGTTCCATTTGATCCTCACATTGCTATTCTGTTATAGACACTGTTGAACATTTGCATTTCAGTTTTGTGAATAAATTGAATACTGTCCAAACATTACTCAGTTTCAGACTAGAAGGTATTAAAATTTGTAGGCAAGCCAGGTCAGCATTCCAAATTTAGTGCTCTTTCTTGGATCTCTTTTTATCCTACATATAGACAAAGTTCAAATGTTTTGAAAGAAACTCTGAACACTGGGTTGTTTAGGGAGAGTGTCAGAAGATGCAAAATATACATAAAAATGAGGGATGAATTTGGTTTATTCATAAAGCATAATCAGTTCTCCCCAGAATTTTCATTTTTAAACAAAATGTCACCAAATTTACTCCTAATAAAGATATGAGACATAAACATTCAACTGTGATTTAAAGGTTGATTTTTATTGTAAATTAAAGAATATTAAATATTTTATTTGTAAAATATTTGAATGCATTCAACACTTTTTTAAGATAATTGACTTTTTGTGAGTCTATATCATTTAACAATCCAAAATGGTAAGCAAATGTATCAAGACAATAGTTTATTTTTTAGAAATTTCAGTCAAGCGTGTATTGAAATGTAACTGTTGAAAATTTTTCACCTATTCAAAAGTGTGTGATATAATTTTTCATGAATTAAATTAATACTCTAGATATTTAATATAAAATACATTTTAGCTAAAAAGCAAAACTCATGTATCCTAACATTATAAGAGTAAGTAATGATTGCCTTGGGTAATGGTACAATTTTATGACATTGCTTACTATAACTCAAAATAGAGTTACAAAGTTGCGTGCTAACTTTTTTCTAATTGAGTATTTGAGAATGAGTACCCAATAATAGTTTGCAACACTGGAAAACTTAATAGATTAAAAAGTGCACATTTTAAAGGATGGGAATTATGGTTCACATGGTATATTCATGTTTAATTCCGTAATTCAAACTGGAATACACCGATATTTGAAGAAGCTTGTTCCTCAGCAAGCCTGACTTAGTAACAGGGCATGGAGCCTCTGCTAATCAGCCAAATGTGTAAGTATAATTAGTTACTGGGGTAAAAAAAATACTATATATGTGCTTACCTCAAAATGTAGGTGAAACTGTAAAAATGAAAAGATATAAATTTAGAACATATGAAATAGTTACAAAATTCTGGAGATTTAATGAGTAGTTTGTTTTGGTTATATTTTTCATCGTATCACCAGAACACCTTAAGCTTACGTTTAGCCATTTATTGAGTGTTTGTGTGTATGTGGATATGCACACCTGTATATGTGTGTGATGGTGTGTGGGTATGAGAATGTGTGTGATTTTGTAAGGTGTGAGCGTGTGAGTGTCTGTGTAGAGGCCAGGTGATAAACTGTAAGAGTCAATTCTACGGTGCAGGTTCCAGGGATGAAACTCAGGTCACCAGGCTTGACAGCACAAATCATTACTCACTGGACCATCTTGGTGGTCCTTCTATATATTTTTAGCTTGCGTAATTTGTTTATGATAATTTATTGTGAAACACTACTTTCTAATGGCTGCTGGGAAAAGGGCTATTTAGAAGCTACATTAAATCAGATATTAAAATATCAAAATAATTTGAAAAAGAAAAATTTATTATTTACAACCAAACAAAAACCAAATAAGTTATTTATATGTTGTTTTCTCCAATAAAGTAGATATTCATGAAGGGGAAGGTTAATAGTATCATACCTAACCAGCTAGTGGAAGTGCTCAGTAAATATTTGGTTAAATAAATGAGGAAAGAATAATTATAAAATATACCTGTAACAAACACATGACTTGTATCGTCATCCTAAAATATATGCATACACACATATAAAACGATGTTTCATGGAGCTACCTTATAATGAAGTTATAAGCCAACTGTACACCATTGGAACAACAAATAAAAAGCCACACTCAGTGCCAGGACTAGGCTATCTCTTGTAGAGTTGCTAGTCATTGAGGTCACTTAGATCCCTAAACATTATAGGTTATTGCCACTGTTCTTGGCTACCATCGAAAATTTTACAGTAAGACCCTATTTCTAAAGACATTGCATAATTTAAGTGATATAGCATGGAGAAAGGAAAGTAGTACTGTCCTGAAACCTCATTCCTCATTGCTAGCATTCATATTGCTGGAAGATGCTATGAACATTACCAGGGAAATTAGTCATCAGTTTTACCCAGTTATGAACCCTGTGAGCTATAATAGTGACATGTTCACAGTCGCAATAGTGGCAGAAACTTTATGGGACTTACCAATCACTTTATGATTCCATTTGAAGCCCACTTCACAAGTTGATTTCCGTACTTAGAACTGCTATTGGAGGGCTGGAGAGATGGCTCAGTGGTTGTGAGTGCCAGCTGCTCTTCCAAAAGTCATGAGTTCAAATCCCAGCAACCAGATGATGGCTCACAACCATCCGTAATCTGATCTGATGCCCTCTTCTGAGGTGTCTGAAGACATCTACATACAGCAAGCGAGCAGGGCCGGAGCAAGAAGAAAAACGTGTCTGAAGACAGCTACAGTGTACTTACATATAATAAATAAATAAATCTTTTTAAAAAAGAACTGCTATTGGAGCTGAGAATTTGTGGCTAGACATGGCATGTGACATACAGAAGCTACCATTATTATTCTGCTACATGAATATAATGTATTAAACAGACTCCTAATGAGTTATTGTTCTACCCCATGGATTGATGTATCTGCTAGGAAAAGGAAAGTGAATTTACAGAGTATAAGAACAGAACAGACTGTACTTGAGGAGAGGAGGAAAGAAAGAGGACACAAGTTGTGCAGGTATGGGAAGTGGATGCATCTGGGAAGAATTGGGGGAAGGGGATGAATATGATTAAAAAACATTATATCAATTTGTCTCAGAACTAGTAAAAATAAGAAAAAAACTTATGTTTTATTTTTGTTGAAGTGTATGTGCTTGTGGCTACATATGTGGATGACACCTATGTGTGGGTGTCCACAGAGGCCAGAAAAGGGTATTGGATCCCCTAGAGCTGCAGTTATGAGCTGCCTACTCTGACTGCTAAGATCTATACTCAGCATCTAATAAGATAAGCATGTGAGTTTTTTCTTTCAGTTTGTTTATATGGTGGATTTCATTGATGGATTTTCATATATTGAGCCATCCCTGCATGCCTGGAATGAAGCTTACTTGATCTTGATGGATGATGTCTTTGACGTGTTCCTGGATTTGGTTTGCGAGTATTTTATTGAGTATTTTTGCATCGATGTTCATAAGGGAAATCAATCTGAAGTTCTCTTTCTTTGTTGCGTCTTTGGGTGGTTTGTGTTTACAAACAAGAACATGTTGTCCCCTGAGAGGTTCAAGCCAGCAGTTGACTCAGAGAGATATAGATACCCACAGCCAAACAGTGGATGGAGCTTGGGGATTCTTATGGAAGAATAGGAGGAAGAATTGTGGTCCCCAAAGTGGATAGGAACTCCACAGGAAGACCAACAGAGTTAACTAACCTGGACCCTTGGGGCTCTCAGAGTCTGAACCACAAACCAAAGAGCATACATGGGCCAGATCTAGGCCTCCCTACTCATATGTAGCAGATTGGAGCTTGGTCTTCATGTGGGTCCTGAACAACTGGGATGGGAGCTATCACATAAGCTGTTGCCTGTGGTATATGTTCTACTAGCTGGGATGCCTTGTCTTCACTCAATGGGAGAGGAAGCACCTAGCCTCTAAGAGACTTCAAGTGCTAGGGTTGGGCGGGGGGATACCTACAGGACCCCTACCCACTCAGAAGAGAAGGGGAGGAGGCATGGTGGAAGAATTGTGGGAGGGGGTGACCAGAAGGGGGCAGTGAGTGAGATGTAAAGTGAATGAGTAAAAAAGTTTAAATAAATAAAAGAGCCACATTCAGTTCTCCATGAAAGCAGCAAGTGCTCTTAAGTGCTGAGCCATCTCTCTCACCACCAATGTAATTTTTAAAAGATAAAAAGTTGCTTACATATCTCTATTTAAACTTTGCAATTGTGTGTTCAAACCAAGTTCACAAGTGTTGGTGATAACTGACCAGCTAGAACCCATGACTTATGTTTTATGAGAAATGGGGGTCTTACTACATAGTCCTGGAATTACTTAGTCCCAAAAGCTGAGGTTGCAGATATGTGCCTTGCTTTTGTTTAATTGTTTCATATAATATTTCATCAACCACTTTATTTATTTAAATTTGTATATACATCTTTAGCTATATATTAAGCAGAACTTAGAATATAGACGAATTCCATGTGGTTTTCTCTGCTGTAATAACATGAAATATAATGTAATAACATGAAAGTATACTGATTGTTGAATTTTATGATATGAAAAGTATTTCCATCTAGCCATTAATGAAGACCACACATCCTAATACACTTTGAATAGAAAACAGTACTGTGCTTTGTCAAAGGCAAGAGACAAAGTCTAGGACTCAAAACAGCATAAGTATGCATGTGTATATATGTGCATATGTGCTCGTGTGTGTGTGTATGTGTGTGTGTGTGTGTGTGTAAAATCCAACCCCCTTCATAGGATCAGAGGTGAGGAGGACACATCATCTGTCCCAACATCAGGAGTAACTGGGACCAGTGAGATCCAGGGACCCAGAAACCCTGCCAGACCAGTGGCACAAGTTCCTTCCAGTCTGAGCCTTTGCCCTGAGCAGATCTTGGGTGTGAACTCCTCAGTCAGTCCCCCAACACCCAGAGGAATGGAGCTCTACTCCCAGGTGCTCTAACATGCCCAGGATCACAGGATCACAGAGTCACAGGAGCTTGGTCACACCCAGGATCTCAGGGTCACAAGATCCCAGAATCACAGGATCTCAGAGACAGCTGGTCTCTGAGGAAATCTGACACAACCAGGATCACAGGAAGGACAGGCTCCAGTCAGATAAAGGGAGGGCAGGTAGCACTAGAGATAACCAGATGGCAGGAGGCAAGCACAAGAACAGAAGCAACAGAAACCAAAGTTACCTGGCATCATCAGAACCAAATTCTCCAACCATAGCAAGTCCTGCATATACCATCACACTGGAAAAGCAAGATTCGGATTTAATAGCATTTCTCATGATGATGATAGAGGACTTTAAAAAGGACATAAATAACTCCCTTAAAGAAATACAGGAGAACACAGGTAAACAGCTAGAAGCCCTTAAAGAGGAAACACAAAAATCCCTTAAAGAATTACAGGAAAACATAACCAAACAGGTGAAGGAATTGAACAAAACCATCCAGGATCTAAAAATGGAAAAGAAACAATAAAGAAATCACAAAAAGCGACAACCCAGGAGTTAGAAAACCTAGGAAAGAGATCAGGAGATCAGGAGATGCAAGTATCACCAACAGAATACAAGAGAAAAAAGAGAGAATCTCAGGTGCAGAAGATACCACAGTAAACATTGACCCAACAATCAAAGAAAATGCAAAATGCAAAACTCTCCTAACTCAAAACATCCAGAAAATCCAGGACACAATGAAAAGACAGAACCTAAGGATAATAGGTATAGAAGAGAGTGAAGATTCCCAACTTAAAGGGCCAGTAAATATCTTCAACAAAATTATAGAAGAAATCTTCCCTAACCTAAAGAAAGAGATGCCCATGAACATTCAATAAGCCTATAGAACTCCAAATAGACTGGACCAGAAAAGAAATTCCTCCCATCACATAATAATCAAAACACCAAATGCACTAAACAAAGAAAGAATATTAAAAGCAGTAAAGGGAAAAAGGTCAAGTGACATATAAAGGCAGACCTATCAGAATTACACCAGACTTCTCACCAGAGACTATGAAAGCTAGAAGATCCTGGGCAGATGTCATACAGACTCTAAGAGAACACAAATGCCAGCCCAGGCTGCTATATCCAGCAAAACTCTCAATTACCGTAGATGGCAAAAACAAGATATTCCATGACAAAACCAAATTTACACAATATCTTTCCACAAACCAACCCTACAAAGGATAATAGATGGAAAACTCCAACACAAGGAGGGAAACTACACCCTAGAAAAAGCAAGAAAGTAGTCTATCAATAAACCCCAAAAGAAGATAATCACACAAACATAATACCACCTCTAACAACAAAAATAACAGGAAGTAACAATCACTTTTCCTTAATATCTCTTAACATCAATGGAGTCACTTCACCAATAAAAATCCATAGACTAACTGACTGAATATGTAAACAGGACCCACCATTTTGCTGCATACAGAAAACGCACCTCAGTGACAAAGACAGACACTACCTCAGAGTAAAAGGTTGGAAAACAATTTTCTAAACAAATAGTCCCAAGAAACAAGCTGGAGTAGCCATTCTAATATCGAATAAAATCAACTTTCAATCAAAAGTTATCAAAAAAGATAAGGAAGAACACTTTGTGCTGGTCAAATACAAATATGTAAAGGGTAACTTCAGCAAGTGTTATAGGTATCTGATGAATCTCAGTGTAATGGCTTTGGGAAACGCAAAGGAATATTGCTCTTTGCTCAGAGTGAAGCTAACATATCTTCAAGGGGGAACATTGGAGGTATTTGAATTTTATGTTCACATTAGGGAGGTGAGTCCTGTATATTTTAGAAGACTGGTATTTATTTTCTCTGAATTTAATTAGGAGTTGTCAACTTATTTCTAATTGAGTGTGATAGTAGCAAGGTTTTCAAAGCCTCCTGAAAACAAGTAACATTTAATATGTGATTTATGAGATTAGATTGTGTGCTATTTTGACTGAAGTCAACTTTCCTTTGTCATTTCAATGGAGAAGAAATGAATGGCCTATAAAACTGTAAGAGTTGATCTGTCAGAAGTAATTTCCAATTGCATAATGTTGTTACAAAGTGATTTAATTTATTTTAATCATATTTATGATGTAAAAGTATAAGATGATGATAATATTGGCTTCTAAAATTTTAACCAAAAAGTAGCATATTAATTATTATAGAAATGTCTATAAGTAATTTCATAATTATTAATTCTGTATTTAATTTTAACATGTTTCTCATAATTCACCATTGTATATAATACTGTGATAGATATGCCACAGTACATACATATTTTTGTCAACATAAATTCCTAGAAATAAGTTTACTAGATAAAATTTTATGCAGAATTTATATTTTGATACTTATTGATAAACTGTTCATTAGAAGTACTGTATTGATTTGTTCTGCTATATGGAACATTTCTCTAAAATTTTCTAACAATTAAATATTATTATAAAAAATAAATTGATAAAAAGAAGAAAAAGAAAATATAAACACTTAAATACATAAATAAATATCCAAGCCCCTGTATAAAGTCAGTAACTTTCGGAGTCAACACTCTTGGTGAATGGACTTTGCTCTACAGAGCAGGATTAGATATATTTGCATGCTTTAATTCATTTCTGGTTGAAACAAATGAACAAATAAACCAAATAAATGTTCTCTTGTCCATTCCTGATCATAGATTTTAAGTTCTCCTTTAATCCCAGCAGTTGGGAGGCAGAGGCAGGATTTGGTTTTTTGTTTTGTTTTTTGTTTGTTTTTTGTTTTGTGTGTGAGTTAAAGGCTGGCTTTGTCCATGTATTGAGGTTCAGGCCAGTTGGAACTACATAATGAGGTCCTGTCTCACAAACAAGCAAGCAAGCAAACTGCAAGAAAGCAACAACAAAACAAACAACACTCTCCCAAAACAAAATACTGCTAATCACAGGGTTTCACTGAACGCTGGAATTCATGGTTACTAAGCTGTATACCATGTCCCCTCTCAAACATTCCAATTGACCAGTCCCAGTAATCTGAATTAGACAGAAACAAAAAGTAAGATAAAAATCAAACACAAATTATACTTGGAGGAATGAACATTAGTCCTAGGTGTGAAACATTTTCCAGAGGTAAAATTCCGAGGAATATGGGCTCAGTGGTTAAGCCATCAGAAGAGACAAAGGAAAGGGGAACTCTGGAATCAGACCCGTAAAACAGGAGTAGGTTGAAGATGTCTTACAAACCATGTTTAATATGTTTAAAGGGATGTAAAGGGATAGTGAAGGTATATTAAAGGGACAAGATATTACAAAATATGGCCAGGTAGAAATAAAGAACAATGAATTATCAAACTAAAAAATGCAATCACTGAACTTAGAAATGCCATGAGGAAGAAAATGTGAAAGCTAAGATGCTAGAGGCTTAAAATCAGCTCCAGAGACCATCAGAAGAAAAAGGATAAGAGGCGTCTTTGGATGGAATATATCACATTTGGTTTGTTTTGGGAGAACTAAAGGTGTCAGGGTGGGGTGGTTAGAGACAGCATTTCAATAAAGACCATGTGGTATATACACATGGTGGGCTATTGCTTAGACTCAAAAAATAAATTCTGCCATTTGAAACAACATGGATAGAGTTAGAGAACACTATGTGAAGTGAAACCTTGCCTAGTCTAATCCTATGTACTCTACCTTGTGTATTAGCTTTTATTTTTAATTTGGTACAGCCTAGAGTATCTAGGAAAAGAGAGCCTCAACTGAACAGTTGCCTTCATTAGATGCCTGTGGCCATGTCTGTGAGAGATTGTCCTGATGGATGATTAACGTGGTACAGTCCAGCTGCTGTGGGCAGCACCATTGTGTGGGCCTGTGGACCTGGACTGTATAAGAAAGCAAGTTGAGCACAAGAGAGTGGGTAAGTCAGTATGCAGCGTTTCTCTGTGTCAGATTCCTGCCTTGAGTATTGGCTCTGATTTCCCTCAGTGATGGATCGTGATTAGGAAACATGACTCCCAATAAGTTCTTTTATTCCCAAGTTACTGTTGGTCACAATACTCCTATCATAGCAACAGAAAATCAAACTAGAATATATATGAAATCCAAAATAATCCAACTTACCAAAGCACAGAGTAAAAGGTGTTTACAGAGTCTGAGGAAAGCGAAGGAAAAATGACCGAAAGGTACAAAATCCCAGCCAGGATGAAGATAGTCTTTTGGAGGTGTGTGTGGGAAGAGGTTTTAGTACATGCTTTGTGAATATAGTTAACATTAGAACATTGTATGGTTAAAAATTGCTAAGAGGATATATCTCAAATGATCTTACAACAAAAGTGGATTGATTCAATAATTTGGGTTGGTTTAATCATTGTACATCTTTTTCTTAAGTCATAGCCTCCCTTTGTATTTTGTGAATTTATATAATTATAAATGGTCATTTTGCAATTTTTTTTAAAAAAAGGAATGAGATGGAGAATAAAGACCACCTCATTAAAGCAAAACCAGAGTTCATGCCAGTAAGCCTTCATGCAGACAGCATACAAAGAATTTATGCTCTAGGAATGAGAAAAGAAATGCAACCATGTTATATTGCCTAGTATGATAAGTATTTTATCTCCTTTATAATAACAATAAAAATCTCAAAAGCATCAGAATTTCTAATTAATACAAAATGAATTAATTTGCCTTAATTATTTATCCTGTGAGTTTACATTTTGTATTACCATTTATGTCAAATGTCAATAACTGGGGTATTTGATAGTAGAAATCTTTTACTAATCCACACACGCTGTAAGGTGTCATATAAAATTATTTTGTATGGTTTAATTTGATAGCTTAAAATAATAAACTAACCTTCAAGTCCAAAAGGTTATGGATAAATAATACTACCTAATTTCTCAGTTTACATAAATTTACATTTGGTGAAGGGTTAATTGAAGTATTAGATAACACAGTTTATAGCACAGACCAATACTACTGTCAATGCTATTATAACTTCAACATTTACCTCCACAATAAACCTAATACTATTGTCTGTAGTAACTGCGGACTATATAATAAGCTTTGTGTTTTCCTATACATTACAATTTAACAATATCTAACTTAAACTTGAGCTGTCTTACATAACAATTAATTGAGTTCTATTGAGCTGTAGAATACAAAGTTATAAAGAGCATTTATGGATGATTTAATATTGAAGGGAAATTAGAAAATTTGATCTTTTGCAAAACTCATTTAATGCAAAGGTACCCTGGTGATGTAGACATTTTTGATATTATACTTTTAGGGAACAATTTCAGACAGTGTAACTCATGGGATTTAATTCCCCTCTTCACTGGAAAACTGGAAATTGTTAGACTGTCCATCTATGGCACACTTTTCAGGCAGTACATAAAACCATATTAGAGGATTTCAATAATTTAAAAAAAATCACCCTGGGGCAAATTTATTACTGGAAAAGCACATTCGCTACAAATGATAAAAATCATAGTGAGTACAAACTTGAAAACATTATTTTACCTTATCCTGAAATGACTGGCATGACATTTTTTACACCACCACGCTACTTTATTTTATGACAGGTTTTGTGACCCCAAACAAACTGGATTGATCACAATCAAATATAAATTTGCCATTTTCAAACAAACAAGAGTAGTGGTTGCATTTGGGGGAATGTAACAAATCACGGAGCTCAGCACACGCAGCCTGCTCTGCTGGGCCTCTCTGCCACACTTTCAGCTTCTCCAAGATTTTGCCTTGTACCTAAATGAGACGTCAGAATCGGGATGCTGAATACCTAAAAACATACGGCTGTGGTTTAGTCCTATAGGCTTCCTGTCGATTATTTCTAAATCAAAATAAGTTAAAAGTATAATCAGTAGTAGCTTCATTTCATTCACTGCAAAATATCTGCCAGGACATTTGCTTGTTCCAAGTCCAAATGGCATAATATAACTCTTCAGCTTTTTTCCTCCTTTGAAAAAGGTTGTTTTCTTCTTACCATCTTCTAAGAAGCGATCAAACCTAAATTCCTATAAAGAATAATAGACATTGTTAAAATTACACTTTTATGAATTTGAGTTAACTCTACCAGATTGGTTTTTGTCTAAAAACACACACACAAGGAAGTAAAATCTAAATATATAAAAGTCATACTCAAACTCTCAAAACTTCAAAGGTTACAGGGAACACCTATATCCAAATACCTATACCACTTCTCTTCTCAGCTCACATTTCTGTTGTCTTTTCTTATTTGGTATTCTATGCTGTCATGAAATACTGAAGTGTGGGTAATTGATAAAGAAAGGTGTTTCTTTTGGCTCATGAATCTGAAGTCCCAATAGTCCAAGAACCTGGTGTTGATGGGAGAAAACCACAGGGCATGTTGGTGCATATAGAAAAGGAAAAATCAGAGAGAAAGTCTCCTGTTATAGTGACCCACTTTTCTAGCAGCCAGTATACTTTCAAGACATTGATAAGAGAGCAAAGCCCATATCCACAACAACCCAACCACCTGTTAAAGTCTCGCCTTCCAACACCTCCAAAAAGACATTAGATTTCAGGATGAGTTTTGGACAGGATACACAATGCTCACATTATAGTGACTGCACTGAGTTTTCTAAGCACAGAGAGGCTACATCTATTTCCATTTCTGTCCTTTATAATGAAATATATATATCATTATATGCCAATTTTGAGTAGAAGGGTTCTCCTATACTGCTGCTGCCATTTCTACTCTGAAGTAATGAATCTTAGCAGCCACAGTTTGCTATTCATTTATCCTCTCAACTAGCCACTGATGGATGAGTACTATGAATTTAGGATTCAGTGTTTATGTTTGGATTAAGGAAACAGGAATAATAATATTCAACAAAGCCCCAGAGAAAACCTAAGCTGCAAAACAGATTTTGCTTTTTTCTATGTTAATGCAAATTTCTCCTATAAGATTTCTATTAGAGTATACTCTGCTCCGGTTGATTCTGATTTCTATTAGAGTATACTCTGCTTGGGTTAATCTGACCTACTTACTTATCAGGCATATCTGATATATATTCATAAAGAAGTTATACTATTTGCTATAGAAAATTAAAGAACTCGTTTATTTAGGGTCGTCGGTCTGCACTCTAATTCTGTCAAACTGCCAAAATGGTCCAGTTCAAGTTTCATTTGAGTATTAAAGGGTACTTAGTGACCTTATTTTAGTCCATTGTGAATTAAACTTTCAATTAAATTAATGCCCATGGTTTGAGTTAAAATGACCAATTATTTTCGATAGAGCTCATTAGATCTGCTTAACCACCACTTTGATATAAACTACATTAAGTCAAATGTAGAAAAGTAACTAGGTCAGATCCAACACATTTCTGGTTATGGCAAAACCCTATAATGTGAATAAATTATGATCGATCGTATTACAAATGTTTAAATCATTTTAATGGCAAACTTGGAAAGGTTGGGACAATAATTTCTCTTATCAGCACTTGGTTTACTTTAGTTTATCCAGAATATTTAATTTAAGTATTTGAGCTTGAAAACCTTTGCATAGTTCCTACTCCCTCCCATCTTGCAAGTCCGTAAAATAATGCTGGCAAAATTATTTAGCATTTGATAGATTGTTTTATTTCTTAACAATTGATACTTTAAACAGACTAGCTGTATATTTTAGTACTGTTATGAAATGTATCCAAACAAATCTAACCAATGCAGAACTGAAAATATCTGTTCATCTCTGCAGCAAATACCATGATAGTCTCTGTGGACATACAGTGTTTCTAGTAGCACATGGAACCCTCTCCTGGAAAACATCTTTCACCTCTGAGGCCCATCCCTGTCTTCCTGAACTCTGCACTAACCCTTCTTGTTGGCACCCTTAGCACTGCTGAGCAGTCTTCTTGATGATCAACCTAAGCAGATTAGTGTTCTTCCTAGAGCTTTCTACTAAGGCCAAATAGCTTAAGAAAAATTTAACATGAAATACAACCCTAGTAAAAAGCTTCACTATAGTTCTGGTTTTGCTAAAAAAAAAAAAAAAAAAAAAAAAAAAAAAGCAAAAAGAGGAAACTTAACATGATTTATGGCTTCATTGTATCCAAATAATGTAAAAATAAGCCTCAAACTTCCCATGGCTGCCTAAGCTCTTCTTAGTGACCTCAAAGGCTGTCTTGTGAGAAGCCAGGGCAGCTTCCTCAAATTTCTGTCCTCCTTCTTTAGTTTGCTCAGAAGTAATATCTCAGAAATTTATATTTTATGCTTTATTTAGTAAAACAAAAAGGAAAACTATCAGTAGCATTTGCTCTGTGACTGTCATCATGGAAACATAATTTCAAATAATGTTTGAAAGTAAATTTGAATAAAAATTATTTTCAGTTTGTTCCGCTGCATATGCATGGGAAACCTGGACAGGTCCCTGTTAGGAAGGCCTCGGGTCTCCATTAGGGACTTAGTTTAGCTTTAGCCCCTAAAGGGAAGCATATTATAACCTCACCTGAGCTCTTTGGGATAGCAAAGATCAGCAAGCTGCACTTAAACTCAGTTTTGATCACAATCATTTAAATCCTCTGAGAGACCTTAGTGTGGAAGCAGGAGTAGGTGTGAAAGACATCAAATGTGCCTAGTGCTTACTAGGTGTTCTTCTGTTAGAATGTCCTGGAAGTGCTCACAGTCACTGAATTGCACTGGGTCCAGGAATTTGAAGCAATCTGGCCAGTGTCACAAAGGACCTGAAGGAGAAGTCCTTTGCTTGCAAAGAAAACAATGGCTTGTGATCAGTCTTTCCCTGTATCTCCTCATGCAAAGGTGATAGAAACTTGAACCATCTCACAGAAGATGGCAGAGTGAGAGGAGATTCACTTTTCTCAGCCTACCTCTGCATTTTCACAGCCTGCAATACAATGACAGTCCCCTAGCAGGGTCCCACAAATGCTTGTTGTACTAATGAGCAAATAAGACTAATGTCT
This sequence comes from Uromys caudimaculatus, assembly GCA_028551405.1. Taxonomy (NCBI): domain Eukaryota; kingdom Metazoa; phylum Chordata; class Mammalia; order Rodentia; family Muridae; genus Uromys; species Uromys caudimaculatus. The sequence continues at coordinate 5,823,912 of CM052704.1, forward strand.
ACTTTTAAAGCAATATTCATGTTCTTGAAGAAAAGATAGGTTCCGAGTGTGAATGTGAGCATACATAGAATGGCAAGTGGTTGAGTTTACGAACAGCAGAAATGGTACAGCCCTGAAGCACTTGATGATCAGTTTGGGTAGGAGATACACTTTTCTAGGCTGGCTTCAAACGTACAGATAGCTGCTGGTCTTTGGTCCGCCATACCTGGCCCTAACACTTATCATGCATAATCTTGGTTGTTAAATTCCTAAGGTTATCAATTAGATTTAAACACAAAAGAACCATGAGGTAGGAAGGGTGGGAGGTGGGGAAAGGACAAGGAACGGTGCCTATAGAGATGGTGACAAGCTGGTACCCATTTTTTATTTGATGACAACAGTGATTCTGATTTAACTCTCATGACACAAATAATAAGCTCTGCTACTAGTTGAACAATCACGAAGAAAACCATAAGCAGAAGTGAAAAACTGTAGGGAGAAGTGGTGCCGTTTTAGCAAATGTTTCTCAGATTTAATTTCAGTTGTTTTATTTATTGCTTCTATACTAATAACTGCAGTTTTTGTTATTCACAAAATCAGAAATGAAGCTTGTCCTCTGGAGAATGCTCACTCATTGGCCAAACTCGACCCCCACTTGCTGTCATTATTTGCATAATGCTTCTCCTAAGAAACCATGCAATACTTTCCTCTCATAGCAAGACATGGGCTTTCCTGGATAATACATACAAATTACGTCATTGTTTTTTAAGTCAATCCTCTTACTAATTTCCTAATATTATAACTCAGGTTGGCTGCAGAACATGTGTCTTAAAAGCTATATTTAAAAGTAGTTTATCTACAAAACCTTTAAAAAGAGTACAGAAGTTTCCTTTTCAAAAGGTGATCAGTAAATATTAGAAGTCAGAGCCTCCCTTCATGCAAAGCCCAAGCAGAATGTAACTGCACTCAATTTGCATGCAGGGGGTGACTCTCTGAAGTGGTATTAAGGGATGAACCAGGGTGGATTAATTTCCAGTCTTTGATATTCATTAACTCCAGCTTCAGGAAAAAAATACAAGGAGATGACACAATTACCCTCAGAGCTTCACCCGAGAGCAGCAGCTTTACGATCAGTTCATAGTGCCTTGCTGATTGACCAAGCAGGGCACACACCTTTAGCTAAAAGCGCCTAACTGTAGTGAGGATGGTATTTGACTTCTGAAGTCAGCTTCACTTTAGAAGTACTTAACAAACTAGTTACCATTATTTAACTTTTAACCACATGTCAATAGCTAGCCCCCTATGGGTTTCAGAAATGCCCCATCAAAAAGAATCTAACTCAGTGGCTAAAGGTAATGGCGGCCAAGTAAAAATGTCCATTTCATTTGAATTAAGCAACATTTAGACTTATCTGGATTTCTCTTCACAGATCACATAACCTGTCAAAGTCAGATTCTTAGGGGGGAGAAAAAAAACATTTGTAGAGGCAGAAGCCTTCCTATTAGAGGAAAAAAAAACTGTAAGCCGTCACCAAGCTGCCTTAAATCTCCAGTGGGAATGAGTGAAGGGTGAATAGGAAGAGTGAGCTTGCTCACTCATCAGCAATGACTGGCAGGATGCTTATTTACCTTTGGAGCATGGAAGACTTCTGGGTCATTGTGTATCATTGGAGGAAAGACAGCTACAAGGTCTCCTTTCCGCAGAGAGTAGCTTCCACTCTCTGAGCTGAAATCCATATCCTCTTCCACTTCTCGGATGATGCTGGAGTAGGAGCACAGCCTCAGAGCTTCCAGAAGAGCGCTTTCTGAAAGAAAGAGCGACAGCTCTGTAAGGTGAGAGAGTGCCCGCCAAGCCTCCTCAGTTGCCTGTTAGAACTCAAGACCAACCTGGTGGGAAGGGAACAAATTTCTTCACTTCCATTGAAAACTAAGAGAGAGCCAATGAGGCTGTGGATGCTGAGGGGGATTTACAGGCAGAGGGTAAAGAAAAGAAGGAATGGTCTCCAGGAAAGGAACTGGTCTGTTAGGGACACACACACATAATAATAAAGTGAAGCTATATCCCTCACATAGCACACTATTGGAGGGTTCCTTCACCAGTCTGTAGACCAGTGTTGCCTTTAAAGCCAAGCTTAGCTACTTAAAAGCCCTTAGACAGTTAACTGCAAGGTAGTTATAGGAGGTGCATTTGGAGACAGCTTAACTCTTCATTTCACTTGTGCTAGTTGTAAATAAAATGAGTCAGCATTTGTTGGGAATTTTTCAAAGGAACAAATTTTTATATGATTTAAAAGAAAGCCACATTTTTCTCAGCATCCAGGGAGAATAACATTCACCATCATATCCTGGAAGATTCCAGAAGCTGAATGTCCTTGCTTTCCCAGTGGCCTTCACCTTTTGCTCCTAGCACGGCAGATTTTATGGCTAATTTCCGGAGATTTATCCTGGCAGTTTGAGAAGGAATTCCTTTGGGAATAATATGCATAATTTGCATAAATCATTCTGATAGCATGCATATCAGTGTGTAGCTCCTGTCTAGAGCTGCATCTCTCCCTTCATAATCAAAACTGACTATGTTTCCAGCAGCGTGAATGGGTCCTGGAATGTAAAGCCTGGCTCTTTCTAATCAGCAACGTGAAAGAGCGCCAAACGGAGCCCCCTTTCACATGATAATAAATGATTGTCTTTATGACTTACAATTTAGAAACCTCACACACATACACATGTTCAGAGCCTAGTTTCTTGGTGCTTAGCACAATTTTGGCATAGCCTGTCCCTAGTTATTAGATTATTACAGGCAGGCCCATTAGAGGGGGCTTGTATACAGCAAAACACACAAAAAAATGTTATTTTAGTAAGATTTAAACCTAGGAACAGCTTGTAAAGGGACACAATGTAACTTTGGGTGCCTTCTCCCAGGAGGTTTTTCCTTGAGCACGAATTTGTCTAAAGAAATGAGGCTTCGGTCAGCTCTGTGTGGGCAGTGTGGTGATTCAATGTGACGTATAGTGAGGCTGTGCATATTCTCTTAGACTGCCTTCGTTATTATAATCAGGCAGAGTCAAATCGGTTTGCTGGTGATGAGGCCAGAAAAGAACTTTGGTTTTGGAACATAGACTTTACTGCAGATAGCCACAAGGCACCTGACATGACAGATTTCAGCTGGCCAGACACCAACAACCAACATTGCTATGGTGAAAATCAAGGATGGGCTTCCCATGTCCTGCTGCTGGTCCTGTTGGACCAACAATAACATAACATCATTTTAACATGTGGTATGAAATAGTAGCTGACATATGTAGTAGTTCTGTTCACACAACAAGTCCAGTAGGGGTGTGGGAAGATGAAACACAAAAGCAAAATAATGCTTGGGGTGGCTTCTGCGACAGGGTAGGCATTTAACAGGCCGGATAACACGGTCATATCCTATTGGCTGGTGTGCTCTCGGGAAGCATGGCAGCTTGTGCCTACTGCAGTATCACAAATGACAATTGGGCAAGCATATCTTATGCAGAAGTTAATCACAATAATGGAGCTGAAAGTGTGGCTCAGCAGTCAGATCGTAAGTGACAAATCTGTTTTACCTTCCAGTACCAGTTATGTGTGCAGGACGAGGTTGGCTCTTGCTCTGAGCGATCATGCCGATAATCATTAGGCGACAAAAGTAATGAGTTGTGTTATTATCACCAATGGAGAGGCGAGCTTATGGGGTCTGCAGTACAGCATAAAGACACAAAAGCCAGCAGCACTTCCAGCAGCCCCAGAATGAATGTGGGCAGAGCTATATGTTGAGAAGGATGACAAGGGCACAATGAAAAAGCTGCAGTTTCTCCTTGTAGTTGTCATAGTTGAGCAGACACCAGCCAGTGCCACTGACAGACCAGCTGGGCCCTGGGAGGACTTCCATGCTCTACCAGGAGGTACAGCAAATTATCCTGCACGGTAGAGCAACATCTGTTTCTGTGCTAGTGCCGAACAAACAAGGCAGTTTAAAACACACCAAGGGATAACCAAGCAACAAATGAACACGACCCTCACCCCCCCCCCCCACTCGGGGTGCTAAACTTCATTGTGCAAGCATTCCATGAAAGAAATGCCAGGTTTTTATTGGATAAGGTGTTGTCAGAGAGATTTTACATATTTCCAAAATGGAAGGGAAAAGCTTATAGTATTTTTATTCTTAGAATTGTCTCCTTTCTATCTTCATTTCCTTTATACTAAAGCTAGCACTTGCTTCTCAATTCGCTCTAGAATTAAAACAACAACAACAACTTTCCACATACTTATAAATATTCAGTCTTTAAACCTAATTTGCTATACTTAGTTCACATGCCTTCAAGCATTTGTCTTCCAATTCCCACTGAATAAATGCGTACTAATGAGAACTGAGCAAGCTGCTGAGGCAAAGCTGGGTGACTGGGGTCTGGCCCGCCACCAGCTTGTGATGGGCGGGCAAATTGAGTTAAAATGAAAAGTCTTGTCAGCTAAAATTCAACATGGTAGCCAAACAGCAAGCTGTCAATCATCCATCCAAAACAAGGGACTATAGGTAATAAAAGGTCACTGTGGATCATTAGTGCACACTTGGCTTACATACGGAAGTTAATTTTAATTAAACATGATCTCTATCTGTAAATGTTTTATAAAACTTATTGTGCATAATGGATTGCTAATTTATGCAAGCATTTAGCAGGTAATGGGACCCTCTAATTATTAGACTATAGTGTAGAAAAATGGCTATAGAGAATGCAAATATTTGGGGGATAAATCTACACCAGGAATTGCAAGGTGCCAACAGTCATAGCTGTGGTTCAGATAGGGCTGCTGTATACAGTCAAGAACTGAGTTTTATTGACTAGCGCCTACAAGACAATTAATTGGGCCACAACATTTTCAGGATGAACTCACAATTATGAGCCTGCACTACATTCTTTACCTGGGCAGGAAAAAAAGGAGTTTCTTTTTTAAGATGGAAAATTAATATGATTAAAAGTTCCTTCTAAATAAAGAGGTGGGCATGTTTTAAGCTGTGATGTTTTCCAATCCAACTGGAGGGAAATGACAAATCAAGGGAAATGCTCTGAGGGAAAGGCACATCCGCTTTGTCTGTGGAATAATTCACAGATGACTCCCATTTGTCGATTTTGAGTGCCAAGGCAGATCATGATAATCAATAAAACCTGCTGCAGCGCAAACACAGATAAGCACACGCACATTTCTGCCTCATACTTAAGCCATGTCAGTATATGTGGAATGAATGCACTGTGACATGGCTGGGCTGTTAATTTGGGTCACCTTAATGATTGGTGCAGGCTGGCATGCCACCTGATTAGCCATGGTGATCAGGGGATAGTGGCAATAGCAGCAGTGAAAGGAGCAGCCAGGCCCGCTATGGTCACTGGGGCTGAACACATGGATGGTCTTAAAAAGAAAATGGCTAGGAACGGGGAAGGGGACGACGTGACAGAGCTGTTCTCTACAAGGTCTGATGAAATGCACACACACACACACACACACACACACACACACACATTCTTGGGTGTCTTTATATAGTCTCTTAGACAGATGAGAAAGTAAAATAGAAATTGTGATAATTAATATATAATTCAAAGGAAAATCATAAGTTTTTGGATTAACAATTGTATATTTGAAAAAAGTTAAAAATAAATCCAAGTCAGTACAAATGCCTACCTTCACACTGCATTGCAGAAACAGGCTTCGGTTCCTGCTATTTATGGTTTCTGCTGTATATTTATATACATGTAAGTTAAATATTCATATACTCAATAAAATTTTGTTAAGGTCTTACTCTGCTCAAAGCACTGGGACAGAGTGGTTGGAGGAAAGAGAAATGCCGTGTGTGGATTTGACCTGTACTCACGCAGCAATCTGAGGAATTCAAAAACATGTAGAAGCAAGTGGCTTCTAAGATAGTACTTTAAGATGTTTCTTTATTGATGTGTTTGGTGTGTGTGTGTGTGCACGCGCATGTGTGCGCGTGTGTAACTTCTCTAGCACTGAGCTATAATTTGTCATTTTATCCTTCCTCTCCTCCCTCCCTCCCACTCTCCCTCCTTTCCTTTCTTCTCTTTGACAGGGTCTGACTTTCTAGCCCAAGCAGGCCTTGAACTCATGATTCTCCTGCCTTTCCTCTCAAGTACTGGTATTACCTCCCCTATCCCTCCCTTGACTGATATGCACAATTTCTGAGTTATCACTCACAAAAAAATTATTCTTCACATTGAAAAGTTTTCTTCCCTTTGAATTTCAACCTTCATAAAAAATCAAATCCTGCTTCCAATCCATTTATAACCCCTAAAATACATATAGTTGTTTTATTATTTCTATAGTTGTAGGGGTGGTGCTTTAGTGCATGCTAGGCAAGAACTCTACCCCTGAGATATACCCCAGCCTATATTAAGCATTGTGTATTCCTGTCAGAGATGATATGACATTAGCCTTTGGACATGTTTGGTAAATTCAGATAGTTGATAGGCCTCTTACAATGTTCCAGAACTACACTCACTGCTTAAGATGGAAAAGAGAGAGGTGCTTTTATTTTCTGTGTTCCAGACACCATATTTCTACTGGTGTATCACATGTGCAAGCAGATGAGGAGTGAATTTTCTAAATAATTTAACCACTTCTTCCTTTGAAGCATCCTTATATCTCAGAGATTACCAGCTACTCTAGCTGCCTGTTATAATCACAGGGGATTAGTTAAAAAAAAACCATAAGCATATCATCTCCACCCCAGATCAATGAGATCAGAACCACAACATTAACTAAAACCTTGAAATGAAGGGTGCTGAACCTCGGCCGCCTAATAGTATCACCTGAGGGCTTTTAAAGCCATCAACTCTCACCACAGAATAATAAAGTCAGACTCTCTGGGGACCAGCCCAGGGCTGAGGGTTTTTAAAGCTCTCCAGATGATTTCAGTGAATAACCAAGTTGAGAGCTGTGGTTTGAAGCTGGGTTCTGCCACGAAGCGGCATTCCGTTCTGTCCTGGTTTACTTTAACACTCATGCGACGAATTTACTTTAATTTTAATTAAAGTTGCCTTCCAATCAGCTGTATTTCCTTCCACAACCCCTCAGCTTTGTACTAAACTGTAAAACTGATAGTGACATCAGTAGTTTTCAATGATGTTTCCCTATATTATACATGAAACCTTATTGTCTACTGTCTGTTTCTAAAGTACCTCTTTCTTTAGTCAAGATTTTCTCACAGGAGACTAGGGATATAGTGTAGTCAGAAAGCATTTGCGTAGCATATGCAGAGGCCCTGGGTTCAGTCCCCAATATGGCAAAAAGAGAAGAAAAAAATTACTAGCATGAAGTGAAATTCATACCTTCTGTGTTTCCTCATGAGAATATTTTGGTAATCTTCACAACTGCCCTATTTATCTAAATGTCTAATTTTTCCTCTACACAATTATTTTATAATAATGAATCCTGTATTTGAGAACCAGTAGTACATGTTGTATAAAAATAGTGGTCGTTTCTTGAACAATTCTGCCTGAGGTGACAGTGATTACCATCACCGTTAAAGCCAACAGCTTGCCTCTGAGTTTGCTACTGTTTCAGTGCATGGTTTGTATTTAATTCTTGCTGACCCTTTCTATGCAGTGATCAAATGAAAATACTAACTAAGCTAAGCTACACAAATCACTAACAGTGTCTGGAATTTGCTGAAATAATTGTTAATAGATTTAGGGTAGGACTATAGCTTGGAAGTGGAGAGCTTACTTAGTATTGACTTAATTCCTTAAACCATTACAACAAAACAAAACACACTATTATCCTAGGATCTTGTTATCCTGAGGTTAAAATCTCTGTCACAGTCTCAAGACTTGTCTTACCTTTCACAAGCTTGTCAGCATAGACATTATGGTTGATGGCTTGGAATAGTCTAAATATAAAAAGTTCTCTCAGTGGGGGCAATAAAAAATAATCTGGGATAGTGATATCTCATGAGAAAGATACAGTTATGGTCATCAAAATCCAAGTAAAAAAATCTGCCTCTCTCATGAGAATATTCTCATTTGTAGAAAGACTGATAAAATTTAACAGCAGCCACAAGTCCCTCAGAGCACCTTGGTAAAGACCACATGAAGTAGCTAAAAGCCACTTTGAAATATTTGAACAACTAATATGTTTAGCATAGACTTTTGATTATTAATGTTTAGTATTGGACATTTAATTTTGCAGCTAACCCTTCTGTTCTGGGGCTCTATCTCTTCATTCCACTGCTCACAAGAAATAGGTTTAGACTCTGGGCAGGGAGGCAGGTAGACTATTGTCAGATCTCCACCTCTCTCCCTCGGCAACTGCAAAAGAAGAAAAAATTCTCCAGTCTTTTTCCCAGCTTTGTAACAGAACACCTACTGCAGCCTCCCTTCCCTGCCCTCATCTTCAGTGGATCACACACCTACACACCGTTCAATTTCCTTTCCACTACTTTATCCCTGCCAGCACCTCCCACAGACATTGCCTGGAATGTCACAGGCCACTTCAGCCAATAAAACACATAGGACAATGGCAAATCTTTAGAGATCCTTCATTCCTCCAAGTCCAGTGCCCCAGTCTCTGCCATCTCTGTAGCAGACCTCCTGCTCGGCCTTCTCTTCACTCTCTGGCCCCATTCCCAGGGGGCCAAGCAGATCCTGATGGAGCACTTAACTTTTCTTCCTGATATGAACCCCATTCCTAAGTGGTAGCACCCAATGTCTAAAATCACATTTTAACTGGAATGTACTGTAGCCACACCTATCAAGACTCCCAAAGAATTTCCCACCAGGCAATACACAGTCATCACACTCTCCTAAGAATCAGAGAGGGCAACAGAAACCAAGGAATAAAACAACCACCTAACAAAGACAGACCAGGTATCAGCACATAGAGCTACAATTTTTCCAATGCCATATGCCTAGATGCCAGTGTAAAAACACAATCGAATAGCCAGACAATATTTCTCCATTACAGTACAGCAACCATATCACAGCAGACCCCAAGTATTGTAACATAGCTGAAGGACAAGAAAAATATGTTCAAATAGCCTTTGTGAATATGATAGAGGACCTCAAAGAGGAAATGAATAAATCTCTTAAAGAAATCTATGAAAATACTACAGTGGAAGGAAATGAATAAAACAGTTCAAGACCTGAAAGTAGAAATAGAATCAATAATAAAAACTCAAACTGAAGGAAATTTAGAAATGAAATGTTTACTAACTTGAAGGGAAAGCTCAGAGGTAGCCTCACCAATGGAATACAAGGGATGAAAAGTGAGAATCTCAGTCATTGAAGACACAATAAAATAAATGGATATGTCAGAAAAGGAATATATTAAATCTAAAAAAAAAAACAAAAACAAAATCCAGGCAAAAATCATCTAGGAAATCTGGAAAACAAACAGTTGGTTCTTTGAGAGTAAGATGCCCTAACTGTTATCCAAATTAACTAAAAGGTAAAGAGGGAACATCCAAATTAACAAAATTAGAAGTGAAAAGGGAGATAACAACAGATCCTGAGAAAATTTAGAGAATCATCAGGACACAGTTTAAAAACCTGTACTCTACCAAACTAGAAAATGTAAAAGAAATGGCTACTTTTCTCAAGCCATACCACTTACTAAATATCAGATAAATAAATATCAGATAAGTAAGTAAAACAGACCTCACAAGGAACATACCTAAACATTATAAAGGAAATTGATAGCAAGCCAATATCCAACATCAAATTGAATGGAGAGAAACTCAAAGTAATTACACTAAAATCAGAAAAAAGACATGGCTGTCCACTCTCTCCACATCCATTCAATATGTCACTTGAAGTTTTATCTAGAGCAATAAGAGAACTGAAGGAATTCAAGGGGATACAAATTGGAAAGGAAAAATCAAAGTATTTTTATTTGCAGATGATATGAGAATATACATAAGTGACCCTAAATATTCTATCAGGGAACTACTACTAACATTAAACACCTCCAGTGATGTGACTGGCTAAAAGATTAACTCAAGAAAATCAGTAGCCCTCTTATATACTAATGAAAAACAAACTGAGACAGAAATCAGGGAAATAACAGCCTTCATAATAGCTGCAAACAATATAAAATATCTAGGGGCAATCCTAACCCAGCAAGTGAAAGCTTTGACTATGACCTCAGAAGATAGAAAGGTCTCCCATACCCTGGATCAGTAGAAATAACACAATAAAAATGGCCATCTTAACAAAAGCAATCTATGGATTCAGTGCATTCCCTACCAGAAGTCCAACACAATGTTTTACAGACCTTGAAATGACAATACTCAATTTGATCCAGAAAAACAAAAGCAATCCAGGATAGTTAAAACAATCCTGAACCATAACAACAAAAAAATCTGGAGGTATCACCATTACTGATTTCAAGCTCTACTACAGTGCTATAGCAATAAGAGCTGCATGATATTGGCATAACACCAGACATGTTGATCAATGTTGATCAATAGAATCAAACCAAAGATCTGGACAAAAACCTACATATCTATGGACACCAGATTTTTGATAAAGAAGCGAGAAAGACCCAATGGAAAAAAGAAAGCATGTTCAACAAACGGTGCTAGTCTAACTGGATGTTTGGATTAGAGGAATGCAAATATATCTTTATTAATCGGCCAACATAAAACTCTTGTCCAATTGGATCAAAGGCCTCAACATAGAACCAGATAAACTGAACATGATAGAAGAGAAAGTATGGGATAGCCTTGAACACATCAGCACAGGAGACATTTTTCTAAACAGAACACTAATAGTGCAAGCACTATAATCAACAGTTAATAAATGGGACTTCATGAAATGGAAAAGCTTCTGTAAGGCATAAGACGCCAACCATTAAGAGGACAAGACAGTAGCCTACATAATGGGAAAAGATTTTTAGCAACTCCACATCTGATAGAGGGTTAATATCCACAATATATAAAGAACCCAAGAAACTAGACATTAACCAATCAAATAATCCAATTAAGAAATGGGGTACAGACCTAAACAGAGAATTCACATTAGAACAATCTCAAATGGTAGAGGAACACTTAAAGAAGTGTTTAATATCTTTACCCATGACAGAAATGAAAATCAAAATCACTTTGAAATTTTATCTTATAGCTGTCAGAATAGATAAGATCAGTAACACAAGTGACAGCTCATGCTTGTGAGAATGTGGAGCAAGGGCAAGACTCCATTATTGCTGGTGGGAGTGCAATAATGTGGAAATCAAAATGGTGTTTCCTCAAACAAATTGAGAATTGATCTACCTCAAGAACGAGCTATAGGACTCTTGGGCATATATCTAACAAATGCCCCATCCGACCCCAAGGACACTTGCTCAGCTATGTTCACAGGGGGTTTATTCATAAGGGGTAAGAAATGGGGGAGGTAGGACATAAATCTCACCCAGAAGGGAAAATTGAATAGATTTTTGTGAGTGGACTGTGGCAGATGGGGATGGGAACAGGAGGGAGCAGGTAGGGGATGAGGGATGAAGGGAGACAGTGTGAGGAAAGATGACTGGAACAGGCGGGCATTTAGGCAGTGATGTACAAGCCTCGTGCAGTGGAAACTGAAACTTGCTGCAAACTATTAGGATGACTGTGGTGAGGACTCCTAGTAATGGTTGATATGGAGCCTGAGCCAGCCATCAGGCAAGGTTTTCAGTGGTGGGACTGGGACCCCAACCCAGTCACAAAAACCATTGACCTGTCCTGCCTGAAAGGTGTTTGAGGGAAATGGTGGCTTAGAGCTTTTGGGAGTGGCTAACCAATTACTGGCCTACTTTGAGGCCCAAGTCAAGAGAGGGAGCCCATGCCCAACGCTGCATAATTGAACAGGTTTTGGAAGCTGGATATCTCAGTGACCTAGGGTAGAACCAAACACAACTAAGAACAACAACAAAAAAAGTCAATGAAATGACTCCCAATGATATTCCACTATACTCATAGATTGATATCTAGCTCAATTATCATCAGAGAGGCTTCCTCCAGCACCTGACTGGAACACATACAGAAATCCACAGCCAAAAATGGCAGCGCTCAGGGAAGACTACAGAAGACGAGGAAGAAGGATTGTAGGAGCTAGAGGTGAAGAGGACTCCAGGAGAACACAGTCCACAGAATCAACTAAGCCAGCTCATGGGCCTTACAGAAACTAAAGTGACAACCATGAGCCTGTAAGGGTTTGTGCTAGGCTCTCTGAGTATATATGTATAGCTGGATGTTTCTGTGGGACTCATATCAGTGGGATTGAGGTGTTTCTGATTCTTTTGCCAGCTCCAGAGACCCTTTTCTTCCTACTGGGTTTCCTCACTCAGCCTTGATGTGAGGGTTTGTGTCTAGTATTATTCAATCTTGAATAAATTAATTAATGGAAAAAAGAATTATTTCATTAAAAAAATGCAAAAATGTAAGCAGTATATTCATTTCATGTGGTACGTGGAGACATGGTATGGTATATATTAGCCATGTGATTCTTGCCTTTTCAACGTACATTATGTTTTTCTGACAAAGAGAGACTCTTGCTTGAACTATAAATGCAGAGGTTACATGGTGTGTGAAAGCTTGCTCCAGTCTGACTAAACATTTTATCTCATGACAGAAAAAAAAATACACTTGTTTCCTAAAAGTAATGACCTGTATCATACATTCTTGCAATACAAGACACTGACTCCTCTGGTCACTTGGCTGCCAGAAACATGGCTGGCTATTGAAGGTGATGCTTTGGCAGATTTTTTGTTTCTGACATTACTCAGAGAAAGCCCAAATTAAAGATCTCTGCCCTTGGGTCCCTGTCCTTGGGGCCCAGGGAACCCTTGTGGAAGAGGCAGAGGAAGAATTATATTTTCCAGAGAGGTTAGATGATATCAGTAAGATACTGCCCACAGAATCAACTCATCAGGTCTCATTGGAGCTTACAGAGAGGAGGCTGCATGGGTGTGCACTAGGTCCTCTGCATGCATGCTGTGGTTGTTTAGCTTGGTGCTGTTGTGGGACTCCTAACAATAGGAGTAGAGTGTCTCTGACTCTTTTATCTGATTGTGGGACTATTTTCCTATTAGTGGGTTGTTTAATGCAGCTTTTATTTGAGGTTTTGTGCCTAGTCTTACTGCATCTTACTCTGCCATATTTGGGGTCCCAGCTCTTTTTTGAAATGGAGGAGAGGGAAGGTTGCAGGAGTGGAGGGGTGGGCTATGAGGAATGGAGAGAGGGGATGTAATGCTTAAAAGTAGAACTAAAACCAAAAGATTTGTTGTTTCTATACATTCGGGAAGCATGGGAGAGCTGTGAATTTATGAGGGCTCCAAGATAAGAGTCCCTAAGTCTAGCTGTTAACTTGTACAGACCTAAATTACAAGTTCAGAACTTGCCATTTCTCCTGGTTTAATAAATCTGTACTGGCTGGTTTTGTGTGCCAACCTGACATAAGCTGGATTTATCACGGAAAAGGAGCCTCTGTTGAGGAAATGGCTCCATGAGATTCAGCTGTAAGGCAGTTTCTCAAATAGTGATCAATGGGGGAGGGCTCATTGTGAGTGGTGCCATCCTGGTTTCTATGGGAGTGGGCGGGCGGGTGGGTGGGAGGTGGAATTCCCTCATAGAGGTGGGGGAGGGGGAGGGGATAGTTGGTTTCCAAAGAGGAGACCTAGAAAGGGGGAAACATTGGAAATGTAAATAAAGTATCAAAGAAGAAGAAGAAGAAGAAGAAGAAGAAGAAGAAGAAGAAGAAGAAGAAGAAGAAGAAGAAGAAGAAGAAGAAGAAGAAGAAGAAGAAGAAGGCGGCAAGAAGAGCAATTCAGTAAGTAGCATCCCCTCCATGGCCTCTGCATCAGCTCCTGTCTCCAGGATCCTGCCATGTTGGAGTTCCTGTCCTGATTTCCTTTGGTGATGAACAACAATGTGGAAGTGTAAGCTGAATAAACCCTTACCTTCCCACCTTGTTTCTTGGTTATGATAAACCCTGACTAAGACAAAATCTAAGCATTTCTTTCTTAACAGTGCACTTGAAAAACAACCTTTTATTTCAATAACAAACAGTTGCTTGCTAGTAATAAACAGAGAGTTGATGAATTTCAAGCAAACTGTTAAGAGTAATAAATATGTACAGACTATGAACATAGTCTTTGGAGTTCACTTGCATTATTTTTTGATCTTCTCATTCTTAAAATGAAAGGGTAATTATCTGGATATATAGAAAATGAAACCTAGAATTCCATAAATCAACTCAAAATATTACTCATCCAAAGTTTAGACAAGTACTCATATTTTACATAAATTTTGTATATTAGGTCCTTAAGAGTTCTGCCCTTCCCCCAAAGAATATTAGCATTTTGATAACGTAAGGAATACTTTATTCTGAACATGTAATTCTTTTAGGAACATGAGAGGTGACACAGTTTTCATAATTGACTACAGTATAAATCTCAGTGGCTGCTGTTGCCCCTGTGATAGGTCTCAGCCTGCCCAGTGGGAACCATCTCTACAACACTTGGGGCAGTCCTGTTAAGCTGAAAAGCAGTCAACTGTGATCAATACTATTAGGACCTTGTACCTCAGAATCTGCTGAGAGAAGGGGGAATGTATTTTATGTATAAAAATGCGAGGCCAACACAGGCTATAATATTAATCTTATTAAGCCAAATAGCCCAGGAATAGAAAGCATATAAAAAATGCATTTGTTCAAAGAAACTGAGAGTACTATATCTTCAAGAATGACATAGGCTGACTCATGAGTTCAGAGGTAAGTGACATGCACTGGTACAGATTTTAACGGTAAGGGTATGAGTCCACTACACAATAGTAAGAAGCAGCCTGGGCAGACCCCGGACTTGAAAAGTACACCTGTGGCAGATCCAGGGCTCATGTCAAGTGTAAGGCTAATGAGTAAAAACAAAAGAAATCCATGGGAGGAGCAAAAACAATCAACTAGTATAGGCTGCAGATGTATCTGCCATATAGTGTTTCCTTTTATTTCCTAGAACAGTGAGAATTTTAAAAGAATATTGACATTTAAAGGAAGTGGTTTGTAGCTGCTTTGCTCACCCCGCCCCCTTCTCTACCTGCTTCCCCTTCCTCTCACACTGCTCCCTCAGTCCTTCCGTCCGTCCGTCCCTCTCTTCCTCTTTCTGTGCTTTGCTCCTTTCTTATTTGAGTGTTTAAACCACCAATATACAATGAAAAGTATTTTAACTACAGTGATAAGAACTGTATGCCCCAAGCTATATAAAACACTGTGACCTGTGCATGAAATGCAGGGACCATTTTAAGGAAGATTAAGTATTTGTGCATGCGTGCTGCCTCTCTGAAAACACTTTCCTGTTCAGCTATGGCATCATTCTCTGTCAAGCCGGGACAGCAGTGTTTGGGAGGCATCCGCAGACTAACAGATGCTCAGAGTCAATTGACATAATAGGCACACACACTTTTACCCCCCAAATAATTGCAAAGCTTTGGTTTAGCCCTTTGCATACCTTGCATAGTTAATTAGCTAGGCCTTAATGTTTACATGCGATGAGAGTATCTACAGCTATAAACTATATAATTTATAATTGATGTAAATGGGTGTTATTATGTCAATTAGGCAGCTGTGTCCTCCACCTCTTGGTAAACAGCTATGAGTGATAAACTGAGTTTGCAGAGAGCTACCTTCTTCTCTTCATAACAGATAAAAATAAATTACCCAGGCAGACCAAGCTGTCCAATTGTTCTCTGGTGAAGTGCACAGAAATTCCAGGTCCTTTCTTTTGACCTGTTGACTGCAGGAAGCTGTCAATTTCGTCACGCAGGGCTTCCATAGCTTCTGGATGCCGAAGAATATAATACATGGCCCAGAACATAGCTGGAATGGTGTTTGCTAGAGAGGCCCAGAGAAGGCCAAGATGATGTGCTGGGAGAGAAAAAGTGAAAAGGAAGATTAATAGCGTTTATTACACTGATTAGATTTGCAGTGTGCTAATTAAAAGATGTTAGGACACGGACCCAGCCAAGGATCAGTGCATGCTAATGAGAACCAATAGGCTTCTGAAGTCTAATTTTCTGCTTAATGAGAATAGTTTAAAATGTAATGCGTGTTGCAGCAGGGGGAGGGGGTGCAGGAAGGTGGGGATGAGATAAAGGAGTAAATGCTGCTTAGTTATACTCTTTCTCATTATCATCATTAAATATCTTGTTTTACCACCTCAGCAAAAAAAAAAAAAATCAATTATCACAGAAGGTTGTTTCAGAATAAAACATTTTATCATTAGCCAATTAGAAAGAGCATAAAAATTTTCAAGGACGTCATTTTATCTTTTTATCTCAAAGGTCTCCTGTAAATTATTTTATTTTAGCGAGTGATCATTCAGTACTTTCTTACCTCCTATTTCAAAATCTTCATGCCTATAGTATTTTTTCAGCATATCTTGCCTCTCCTGAACAATTTCTGATCGTCCTTGCATCTGAGCTAGTTTTTCTGATGTGAGGCAATTTATAATTTTCTTCTTCATAGATTCGGCATTTCTTAGAAACTGAATAGGTATGTCAGATACTAAGTATGGGAAAATGTCATCAAATTTTAAAAAATCATCCCTTAGCTCACTGATAATTTGTTTCTTGTTATCAGCAAGAAATTTTCCATATATAGTTGTAAATGTGATCTCAAATACCAGTGAGCTACAGAATGCAAATATTTTTTCTGTATTCCAATCTGTGGTTTTTAGCAGTTGTGACTCAAATATTTCTTTTACTTCTTGGATCATGGTTTCCAGAAGACCGTCCAAAGGTTTGCCTTGTAAAAGTACATAGCCTCTGTGAATGTCGTCGTTAAGGTCATCATCAGTTAGCAGTTTCTTGACAGAGAAGGCTTTCGCTGATAATCGTCTGCTGAACTTCCCAAAGCTTAATTGTTTGGGGTTTTTCATTAAATACTGATACTGGAAAGGGTTCAGAACAAATGTTATATACTTCCCTAAAAAAGAAAAAGAATATCGTTTATTTGATAACAAGACAAAATACATACCTGAAGTCTGCAAATCTTTAAATCAAAATTAAAGACATTATTAAGAAGTTAATAGTTTTATTAAGCAATTTTAACAAGATCCATTCTACTCAAAGGCCTACTAAGTCCCCTTTGAAAACAAAAGGTAACGTGAAAATTTTCTGGAAGCTTAAATTTCTTGAATTTCTAAACCTCACTGTTCACTGAGGTTGCTCTCTCAAAGCTGGCAAAAACTTAGAGTCCTAGTGGAAGCCGTGCCTTCATCAGCTAAGAGAGCTGAGACAGCTGAGAAGCAAAACCTGGACACGGTTCATTCTCTGGCTCCCTGCTCAGCCTCACTCAGCTCTGGTTTCTCACTGCAGTACTGCTTTAAGATACATTTCATCTGATTAGAAATATCAGTGGAATGCAATAGGGGCAGAAAATAAGTCTTTCCTTCCTAAAAACACACTCTACATACATTTGAATAATTCACAGAGTCTATGTTCAGCTATTACACCTGTACTTAATTCTTTCTCTCTCTCTCTCTCTCTCTCTCTCTCTCTCTCTCTCTCTCTCTCCCCCTCAGTACCCCACTCCGCACACGTGTGTGTGTGTGTGTGTGTGTGTGTGTGTGTGTGTGTGTGTGTGTGTGTGTGTGTGTGTGTGTATAGCTTTCCTAGATGAAAACTCCCCCTTAGGATTACTGTTAATTCCAAATGCATTACAAAAATTAATCAGTGTAGTACAAGACTAAGATTTAGAATCATTTTCAACCAAATCCTAGAGTCAGGATAAATGTGCTTTTATTTGGGCAATTTTAAAAATCCAGTTTAAGTATATATGAGAATATATTTGCCATGATTAATTTTTCTCCAAGTGAATTTCATCCAATCCCTTTTCCTCGATTTGTTTCTTATCATTGCAAGGCGATGCAGAAGTGAGGAAGGTCTGGAGTAGCCGCACTTTCTGGTTAGATACTGGCTCTGCCTGCTCCAAATGAAGCAGAGTTTTGTTTTCATTCATTCTTTACTTAGCCGCCGGGAGGAACACAAAAAAGATCCCATTGGACTGAGCACTTTGAATCACTTCCTTTACCATTACAACTTTATTAAAATTGCTAGCATCTGCCAGACAAATAGTTTGGGGGGAGTCAATTTTCTCGCTTTTCAAAGAGATAATTTTAGACAAAGCTGTTTTTTTTCCACAGGTGATGAATCATGCGTTCTTCTTCCCAAATGATTGGGTTTTGTTAAATATTAATAGTATTCCTTTAAGTAAGGATCAAAAATTCAAAGTCTATACACAAGGTTTAACTTGTAAACCATGGTCTTTGGAAAATACTTTGAATTTTTTCCACTTTTTTTTTTTTTTTACATTCCTCTAAGTCTAAAGAGAAACTTTAAAGAGCATTCTTTCCAGGAGCTATCAGCCACTACAACAGGGCCTTTTGAAACAGAGATTGGATACATCTAGATTTCTGCTCTGTTTACAAGTCATTAGAAATAGACACATTCTTCTTACTTTTCTTTCTCTCTTTTCCATCTCTTTCTCTCCTCGTTTTCTCTCTCTCTTTACTTTCCCATTATCAGAAGAAAATTTCAGATTTTTAACAAAAATATAAATGTGAAATAATTGGTTCAAATCAGCAAACAAATGTAACATCTTGTAAACACGGACTGGTTGGTTGGTTGTGTGTGCTGTATAGTGTGCAAGTAGATATGTGCTATGGGTGTTCATGTACCACACTGTGCCTGTGGAAGTTGGCTCTCACCTTTCACCTTGTTGCTTCTGCTTTGTAGGGCAGGCTGATTGGCCAGTGAGCTTCCAGGCGATTTTTTCATTGCCTTTGTGTGTGTGTGTGTGTGTCTGTTTTGTAGATACATTTTTGTGGTGTGTGCATGTACATTTATAACTACACGTGCACATGGAAAACAGAAATAAACACCAGCTGTCTTCTTCAATCACTCGACATCTTATTTTTGAAGACAAGATCTCTCATTGGATCTGGGGCTCATCAACTTAGCTAGGCTGGCTGGCCAATGAGCTCCAGGAAACCCACTTGTGTTCACACACTTCCAGACACACTTTCCACACTTGCCTTTTACAGGGGTGCAGAGGATCCAAAATCAGATCCTTGTGCTTGTGTATCTGGCATGGTACCAACTGAGCATCCACCAAGCCTGATAAGGTCTTTTAAAGGACCATCACTGAAAAGTTCAAAGTGACTTCTCACTCTAGGATCTGCACTTTTCTTCCTTATTCCAGTGTTAATTTTCTTCTCTAACAAGATGCTACCTTCCTGCCTTCTGCCTTCAACCTTTCTGAAGGAGATGTGGATCACTTTAGAACTAGTTATGTTTTCTGGATTTTACTTTTCAAGTTGGTTTGGAAGTACCAATAACCCTGAAGATTTTAGCTAGCTTTCCAACTTTTAATCTTCAGTATAAACAATTTAAGCTAAGTTTTCCAAAATTAATATTAATTTAAACCATCTGTCCACCATCTGCTAATGTGAGATGTAAAACCAGAGTTTCTTTGTGTTCTGTAATCAGACAGTTAGGAAAATACATATACATTTATAAAATGAATTTAAATTTCTGAACAAAGGGACTTTTTTGAAAAGTTATCTTGAAGGCTATGAATTCTCAGAGAGAAATTCACTTTATCTGAGTGTGGTTTTATGTAAATGAATACCAAGTGTCAGCAGGCATGCTGCTCAGTTCACAGAGATCCTAATGTACAAACAATATCCTTTGCAATGTTTTCAAAAGACAGGAGAATGCTGTCAGAAATGGATATAAAATATTGATTTTAAGAATTGCAAAGTTTGCATTTGTCTAAAATGTAAATGTCAAAAGGAGTCCCATGTCTGAAAAGATACAATATAAAATAATTTTCTGCCCATTAACATTGAAATGGGACCAACAAGTTTAATATCTTCCTGGCCAACTATTTCATTTTTCTTCCCTCTTATGGAGCAGACTGGGACTACTAACACCAGCCTCCTTAGATAACCCATCTTTCTTGATATCATTTCCTTAGGAAGCCAATGCTACAAAGTTAAAAATAATTTGATAAATGTGCTTGAAGTCTTATACACAAGAAATCTGGCTTTTAGACAATAAGTGAGCTTGGCTGTTTTCTGTTAATGTTGTTACTGAGTAGACACAGACCTAGGAATTCAAGTCAGTTGCTTAATCAGTCATTCATAGATAGATAGATAGATAGATAGATAGATAGATAGATAGATAGATAGATAGATACTGAGAGATTTTTAATACATTTTCTAAAATTGTAAGATTTTAGTAAGGTCTTCAGCAGATTTCGGGTTGAATGTTGACCTATAAGCATTAGTTGGACAGCTGACTTATTTACTGAGAATAATCACCACTGTATACTTACTCCCTTTATTAGGGAGATTTCTCTAGCAGTTGACAATGATGTACAGTGGAGCTTCCCTGGGGTGACATTTAGGGAAAATGATTCCATTGCACTAAGACACAAAACCAATTAGAGAACTATTTTCTGTGGCAGGTCACGAATCTGTATGGTTTCTCATGGAAAGCTATACCTTTTCATTTCTTTATTATGATGACAATTGTGTCCATGAGACTTTTGGGAATGACAATCATTTTCCTGCCCTGCAAAAACCATACACTCACTAATGTCACATGACAAGGGCAAGAGTGGACAACTTTGCCCTTCATTTTTTAAATAAGTCATATCACAAACTGAGCATCAAAATTGTGTATTCACAGGGCTTCTCAATAGGGATATATTCAAAGTAGTATAAGACATGAAAGCGGGGCATCAGAACCTATTCACTGGTGGCTGCTCACTGCATAATTATGCTAGGGAGGGAAGACAGGAGTAGGTGGGTGGGTGGGGAAGCACCCTCATAGAGGCAGGAGGAGGGGGGATGGCATAGGGGGGGTTTCCAAAGGGGAGACCTGGAAAGGGGAAAACATTTGAAATGTAAATAAAGTAAATATCCCCCCCCCCAAAAAAACCCAAAACCCCACATAATGATGACTAAATTATTTAGGCAATCAGTGTTTAAATCAGTATTAGGTTTCTTAGAATTTAGGATTATGGTCATCTGTGAGGATAGATTGATTGCCTCTGTTTGGTTTATTTGTCTATGGGCATGTGTTTATGTGTACAAATATATACTGTGTGCTTCTAAAGAATAGAGGTTACCTCAATTGTTGTTGCTCAGATGCTACCCACCATGTTATTTGAGAAAGAATGGGAACTGGCTGACTGGTATCAGCTAACTGCACGAGAAGGCCCACAGATCCATTTCTCTGTCTCTTTTTCCCAAATGCTGGGATGCTAAGTACATTGCATCATGCAGCAGACACTTTACCAACTGACCTATTTTCCTAGGCCCCCACTTTTAGAAAATAAAGACTTGTTATTGGTGGTTTCTTTGTTTTTGTTTTGTTGTTGTTTGTTTGTTTACAAGATTTTGCTGGCTGGCCTCAAACTCTTGCTTAAATTTCCCAAGTGCAGAGAAAAAAAAATATGTATACACACACACACAGTGTTTTTGCTTTAGAAAAGTGAATAATCTACAAGTTTCTGTTGAATCATTTTAGGCAACTTTTATATAAGGTCTTAAAAAGAAAAGCTAGAAGTTCTAACAACTTTTGTACTGCTCATTGGAAATTTGAAATTATATTTTAAAAGGATTTATTTTTTCAGTTTTTGAGATCCCATTTATTAATTGCTTTTTCTTCCATAATGTATTTTTTTGTTTATATTATATCCCAATTGTTTCTATTATATTCCCTCTCCTTCCTCTCTTCCCAGTCTGACCCTTACAATCCCTTCCCCCCATTACCCCTCCCCTTCTCCACAGAGAAAGGGATGCCCTCACGGGTCAAGGGGACTCAGCCTTTGGGATATGTAGTCCCAGCAGTAAAGTTATTTTTTTGAAATTCTTTGCTTTGCACAACTAGAAAAAAACAAATGCTAGGCACATCCTTTATCTACCTAATAGTATTTATCAAATGTAATGTGTTAGAGATTTTTTCCCCATCAAACACTTATTATGATTCAATCAGCACTGAGCTCTAGAGCAAATTGTAAGAGAGTCACTAACAGAAAAGGAAGGAGATGGACAGGTGATTCATCAGTAAACCACTGAGGTATGAACTGCACTGAGCAGAGGTACTGTGGATAACCAGGCCCCAGTGAAGGGGTTCCAAATGTTGGATAGTATGCCCAGGAAAGGACCGAAGAAAGAAGTGATGGTCATGTGAAAGCAGCATTCTGGCATAAGGAAAGGCAAAAGAAAGGTCAAAGGCACACAGGCATGTTCTGTGTGGAGGAACGTTCCAGCAGCGAGTGTATTAATGAAATCGTAAGCGCAAGGCAGGATGGGAGTGGAGCTGGGAATGAACTAAATGGGGGTCTTGGGAAGATCATATTATATCTTTCTAAGCTGCATGATTTTGCATGATTTTTTTCATTTCTATTTTTTTCTAAAATTACAATTCATGCAATTTTCATGGGAAAAGATTTGTCAGCAGTCAGGGGAAAGAATAAGTTGTAATAAAACTAATGCTGCCTGTTCAAGGGTGAATGAAAACTAACTATGTGGATGAGTAAATCAAGTTGGAGCCCTGTCCTTTTATTACTCAAATGGTACATTTACATAGTAGCCACAATGTACAGAAGGTTGCTGTTTATTCTCAGGACAGTAATTGCTTGCAGAAGACTTCCCTCTTCTATTCTCTAGGAATAGAAGAGAAAGACATGCTGATATAGAAAGATATGAATTTATAAGGTCCATGAAGGACACTCAGAGTCAGTAGAGGAACCTGAAGGGCCACATTCAAGAGAGTTGGAAGCAACTGGATAGTTTAGGAAGATAGGATGTAGGGAGTGGTTAGAGTATTCGCCATTACAAGATGGCGCTGACTCCCGCTGTCGCTCTAAGGAAACTTACGGATAGCGCGGGAAAACCCCCGAAGCGCATTATGGGTGTACATGACTAATCACCGCCCACTCCCGAGGCGCGCCAATCAGTGGAGGACA
>CM052704.1:5847419-5867316 GCA_028551405.1 Uromys caudimaculatus
CGAGCCTGGTTCTGTGTTTTGATACCACTGTAGGGAGATGTGGCCTATTTAACCCAGCTGACCCCCCTCTCCTTCTTACTTGAAAGAATGGGGGGAGATGTAGGGAGTGGTTAGAGTATTCGCCATTACAAGATGGCGCTGACTCCCGCTGTCGCTCTAAGGAAACTTACGGATAGCGCAGGAAAACCCCCGAAGCGCATTATGGGTGTACATGACTAATCACCGCCCACTCCCGAGGCGCGCCAATCAGTGGAGGACATGCTGCCTCAGGGCTATATAAGCAGCGCCATTCTGGGGCCCCGGGTTCTTCCTCCATCAATGGCTGAATAAAGCTGAACTGCAGACGAGGCCTGCGTGTCGCGTGTCTTCTTGCTGGCGAGAGGTGTGCGGGACAATAGGAGAGATCAGTAAGGTACTGAGAGGAAGGGGCTAGTTAGGCAGTCATTGGCCATGAATGAGAGAGCAAAAGGCTGGGTGCAATTAGGAGAACCCCAGAAAATAAGCTACTAGAGACAGCAAAGGTAAGTCACTTTCTAATAATATCCAGGAGACAGAGATAGAGATATAAAAAATATAGATAGAGAGATGGAAGGAGGGAGACAAGGAGGGGGGAGAAGCATGGGGAGGGAGGGGAGGGAGGGGATTAGGGAATGAAGAAAAGAAGGAAGGAATGGAGGGAGGGTGGGAGAAGGGCATGGGAAGGAAGAGAAGTAGGAATAAAGGAAGAAGTGACAGTGAGAGAGCAAGAGAGTGAGAGAACGAGAAAGTTGAAAATACAAGATGTAAGTAGGATACATTTAATGTGGCTTTAAGCTAAGGACAAAGATCCCAAATGGAAGAAATATAAGCATAAGAGGAAGAACTTGTGATGTGACAAGAAGACAGAGTCATGGGGACAGGTATGTCTTCCTCTTTAAAAGCATTTTGAAAAGTGTGAACTACACTGAACAGTTTAAGTGCTGAAATACACTCCAGACCAGTGTTTGCAAAGCAGGGAGAGAGAAAGGATTATGTGGAAAATTCAGACATTCAGAGTTGTGAAACTATTCTTTATGGTACTGTTATGGTATGCATGTGACATCATGCATCTATGAAAAGCCAAAGAACAGAAGTAGACTAGAGTGCAGACGAGGAGCTATGACTGATACACCCACATGAGCACATCAGCTGGTATCGATTTCCATACTGCGATGAGACGCTGGGAATCTGTGACAGGAAGATCATGGATATGAGAACTCTGAGCTGTCTGCTAAACTACCTTATATTTCTAAAATTGTTCTATAAGAAACACACACACACATACACACACACACACACACACACACACACACACACACCACATTCTAACTCTGAAAAAAAAAAAAAACTCAAATAACCTAAACTAACCCAAAACAAATCCAAGTGAACTCAGGAGAGTGGCTTCTTGAGGACATGTCAGAGGATTCTGTAACCAGGTTTTCTATATGGTCATCTCTGTGCTAGCACTTGCCATTCTTTGCATTTGCACTGCAGTGCTAGATGAATGCTCCACATTTTGCCTATGAACAAATGTGAAGACATCAAAGAGCAAGCGAGAAGTTATGACACATGCAAAGTACTCAAAGCAGAGCTTCTTACCCCCAAGCAAGACAGTGAAAGTGTCACCATATTGCCTTTGAAGAGTTTGTAAGAAAGTTAACGGATCCTTCCAGAATTTCAGGGCCATGCCAAGATAAGGAAGCCAACCTTTTATCAAGGGAGGTTCACGAGGGCGCCTATGAAGAGAAAAAATATGAAAGAAAACTGAATCATTCTCACTTTAGTACCCATGGGTTATTTATACAGTCTAAGTGAACGCATGAATTGCACAGTTTCTGTCAGTTCACCTCTTCATTGATTCTTACACCACCATAGACTGTGCTTAGGAAGCTTTTTCAGTTTCTGTGGATATGCGTATGTCATTCAGTTCCTGTTGTGTTGAGCAACTTTTGATACCTTTTTTTCTTATAAGGATTCAACAGTCCGATGTATTTATCACATGTTCAGTTTTCCATCAGAATACCACTGTACTCCTGAAGAGTCTCTGGCTAAGAGGACCAATAGGTAACCACATCAACTCTTAGAATTTATTTGGAGAATTGTCAGTTTGATAAAATGTTGAGTTTTTAAAATGGCCACTGTCTGATGTTTTGGTCTTTTACAAATCATTCTATAACTGTTACCTACTAAAGTTAATTAGAACTAAACTCGGTTCTTTTATTTATACAATTTTTATTGTGTGTATATGGGTGTTTTGCTTGCATGTATGTTTGTGTACCAAGTGACTGAGGATGTAAAAAGATGGCAATAGATATCCTGGAAGTAGAGTTTAGGACAGTTGTGAGCCAGCATGTGGGTACTGGGAATACAACTGGGGTCTTTTGAAATAGCACAAGTGTTCTTAATCTCTGAGCTTTCTCTAGCAATCCCCACCTAACTTATTTTCAAGTAACACTTATGCTTGAGACTTATGTATTTGGAAAGTGGGATGGCTGATCTTGATGGTCAACTTGACACATTTAGTAAGAGGAAGCCTCAGTTGGGTAACTGCCCCCATAAGATTATCCCGTGGGCATGTATGTGGGGTGTTTTCTTAATTGATAAGTGATGGAAGAGGGCCTAGTCCACTGTGGACTGTTACCCCTGGGTAAGTGTTCTTGGGTATTGTAAGACAATTGGCTGAATCTAAGCCCTAGCCAGAGGGGTGGGGAGCAAGTTATGGTCTCTGTTTCAGTTCCTACTTGAACTCCTGTCCTTATATTCCTGAATGGACTATGACATGGAATTATAAGTCAAATAACCTCTTCTCAGCCAAGTTGGTTTTGGTTAGAGTTTTAACCCAGCAACAGAAAGCAAACTAACCAAGGTACTATGGAATAGGTCTAGTTTAGGATAGAATTAAACTGCTTATAAACAATGTATTGTAATTGCTGATGATTTTATTTCACAGTAGCATAGGATGCTCAGTTATGTGGACTCAGTCATTTAAACCCCAATGTATGTAGAAACACGTCTTCCCACAAATATAGGGTATGGATTCATTCAATCTTAATAAGACTCAATTATATTTTTGTATGATGAGGAATTAGGGAAATGGTGCACTAGGGAACTTGAAGGTTTTAAAAATACCTTAGTGCGTTTTATACATTACCTGGAAGTTTGTCCTTAACAGTGAACAAGTCATACTATTCATTGTGCACTTTTCTCTTCATTTAGTTGATCAACATGTTTATAACCTGATGCCCCCTTGGAGACTTTAGGGTATTTTTTCCTGTTTATAGACAAAGGATACCTTGCATTTCAGATGGCAAGCCATTTGCCTAAAGGTGTGTGTCTGCTTAAGGACTTCCTGTAAACTAGGGAGCCCCTCAGCTATGCTTTCAACCACCTAGGAAAATGAGTCAATCCATGAACGCAATTAAAACATCCCAACAATGCAGCTCTCTAGATGAGCTGATAGAACACAGTAACAATAGTCCAGGGCAAATTCAAGAGCTCTAGCCATGCCTGGCTATTAGATGTCATGTAGTTTAGCTGCTAAAGTTCACCAGCTGTCAATCAGGCTGGAATTACATAATCAGAAGAGTGACAATAAATTAACTTGAAAAGTATTTTTATTGAGAACAATAAAAATGTCAGTATAGAGCTTAGGGTATAGCTAGGAACTAGAGATCTTGCTTGGTTTATATGCATGAGACTCTATATTTGATTCCTTGCACCACACAAAGAAAAAGGAATCCACAAAGCCTAGCATGGTTTTCCTGACTTTTAAATTTTGTTATCATTTTATGAATAACTTTATTGAAATAAAGATTATGAATAGGATTCTTTGTTAGGTATTACTAATAAAGTAACTTTTAAATATGTGAAGCATTCCTTAAAATACTGACTTAAACACTTCAGTCTTTTTTAATATCTGATATTAGCAAACTTGTATTTCAAAATTTCTTTTCTTATCTGGTGAATGCAATCTGATAAGATAAAATAAGGCAAACAGAATGATCCTTTCTTTTTTTATTCTGGAAAGGTTCAAAACAAATATTCAAAAACTTTTTGGTCCTTTGATCCATCTTGGAGACTATATGAACTCCATTTTGATCAATCACAAATATGACTAGCTTAGATCTAATCAAATGTCAAGATTATGGCCATCTCAGCAAGGGTAGCTATATTCACTGTATCAGAATTCTTAGTTTCCTACACACCAATACACAGTAGACTTAAGCAAAATATAAACAGCAGATCATGCCATCATGTGTGTAGGGAGCATAGGATCACAATAAAATCTGAGTTGATTTTGCTATCTCTATTTGAAAGGCATTTTATTTTATTGGTAATACAATGTACATGCCACTGTTTAAGTATATATGCACAGACATATGAAAATAAGTCACATTGCAGAAAAACTGTGAGGCAGTGATCTGTGACAGGCAATCTGGCACCCGGTCGACCACAGGCATAAACTCTGGGTGAACCAGCAGAATATGCAAGGGACCGAGAAACTTTATGCCAACGCTCTGGGGAGGCTTTTGGCTCTGGTCATGGTCACGTGCCACCCCTCCTCAGGTAGAGGCGTGGCCACACAGCCCCAAGCTATCCCCAGGTGAATGACACACCTAGAGACTTAGCCACGCCCCTTCCCAGTTATTTTATCTGCCTCTCCTCTCCCAGAGGGGCGGGGTTACAATTCCATCCACCACTCCACACGATGACAATAAATGTCTTAGAATTATGGACTGTCTCTTCATCTTGACCCACCATGGGAAGCGAGGGATCCGGCCTTCAATTAAGGAGCTGCATCTAATTTCACGCTGAAGGTATCCAGTGTCTCAGTGCTTCCAGAAGGTACCCATTCACCCAAGCCTAAGCAGCTAGCCCGGTGCCCCAAGCCCCCGCAAACAGGGTCCTGCAGTGGGACACCAGCCCTGTCTGTTCCCAGGTCCCACAGCATGGGAACTCCAGATCTGGCTGTGGTGTTCCGGGGACAGCTACCTCTTCTACCCACGGGCTGTGTCTCCGCAGAGGCCTTTCACACAGCTTGGCCAGCTCGTTTAACTGTAGAAGACCTCGCAGCCACTTCCCGTGTGTCTCCTGTCCCACCCAGAGCCACAGCGCCCAGGACAGACACACAGGACTGCTCTCCACTGCACCAGGTTTGTTCCCACAAAAAACATCAATCTTATTCTTCATACCTTTTCCCTATTCTCTCTCTTTTAAATTTTAAAAGTTATATGTTTGTGATGGGCTGGTCGAACTCGGCGTGATCTTACCTCTGCTTTCTGATATCTGTACTGCAATTACAGAAATATTACACAAGAAAAGACCACACATACGGCTGGAGAGCAGGATCTCGGGTTGGAAGTTGTTTACTACTGGTCCAGGATCATTCGAAGTCTGTAAGCATTCTAGTTCACAGCATTTCCTTTGAAAATACTAACTTGTTTCCTTGATCTACTTTTACCTTATGAAAAAGATTTAGTAAGGCCTTTTGTCATGTTCTAATTTAGTACAACTAATGTCATCTGCTATGTTGCCATTCAACAAAAAGCTGTAGTCTTCGTAGGGCTTCCACTGGCAGAGTCATCATTTCTCACAGCTGTATTTATTTTGGCAGCAGTAAGCTTAAGATTATTAAGCACCTTGTCACAACTGTACACAGTTATGGAAAAAAGATAGACAACCCATTCAAGGCAGATAACACAATCTATCTTTATCAGTATATTTGTAAAAATTATGTAAGGAAGAAAGATATTACCATAGTGGTCCAGAAATGCCTGCTGACACATTGCAGAGGGCAACTACTGCTATCTTTCTTACTCATGCTCCATGACTTTGAACATGAATTACTCATTGCTCCCTGCTGAGTGAGGATGTAAGATGCTCAGTTCCACTTGTGGCTAATAAAATTCTAAAGCTGGAGTGAACCTGGGCCCGATGTAGTTTAAAAGCCAAAAGTTCACACTATTTCTTGATCTCATTTTAATAGTCCATACATTCTCCAATTAGTATTTAAGGTAGTAAAAAAACAAAACAATCGTATTGACTTGAGATTTTTAAGTCTCCCCAATGATCAAATCCAAGTACACATAATTTCATCAGCACTTGGGATTTTTTTCCATAGGTGCTTGGGCACGCCTTAAGATCTATACACAAAAACGTCAAGTTCAAAGTTATCTGAAAAGAAATATTGGAGAATAATACAAATACAGCATACAAGATGCTTAAGCCTTGTCTTTTTTATTTAAAGTCAAACACACACACACACACACACACACACTATTTGAAGTTCATCTTCATGTTACACCTATAGTTAAGTACAGAGACTAAAATATTTGGCTACTACTATTAGGGCTGAAAAGATGGCTCAGTGTGCTCTAGCAGAGGATTCAGATTAAGTTTCCATCACCCATATGGTAGCTCATACCCATCCAGAGTTCTAGATCTAGGGGACCCAAGCATCCCCTTCTGTATTCCACATTGTGTGTGTGCACTCATCCACATGGAATAAAAATAAATAATATTTTAAAATATTTTGGCTACTAAGTATATATTGTTTTCTTAAAATCCAGTAATTCTATAACAATCTATCCTTGTCAAAGCAATTCCTTATTTTCCTATCTTGCTATAGTCATTACAGGTTAGGTGTTGGTGTCATAGTAACACCTTTCTAAGTTGGTGAAAAGCACTTTTATAAATACACATCAACTCAGGGTAGAATGAAGTTCTGTATTGATTAAAACTCTTTAAGAATTATTTGGATTAGGTGACCTAGTATTTATAGAAGTACCTTAACATTTTCTGTTCTAAATTAAGAAGTGTGTGTGTGTGTGTGTGTGTGTGTGTGTGTGTGTGTGTGTGTTTAAATTTCAGAAACATGGGGTGCCATATAACTCATCTGATTATTATGGTTTTTAATATTTATCCAAGGCATCAGAAAAGATGATTTGTTGTACATTTTAAAGTCTCCTCAATGATCAAATCAAAGTCACAATTGTGCACACACAATTTCATCAGCACTTGAAAATTTTTCCACAGGTGCTTGGGCACATCTTAAGATCTATACACAAAAGTGTCAAGTTCACACCTAAGAACACCTAAGAACAGAGGTAGTTCAGATTTCCACAGGTCAGAGACAAAGAACTAACAAGGACTAGTTGAATTACAATCAAGGAGGTTCTCTCAGAAGTGATCTTGGTGATCAGATGACAATGGAAGTTCTAGATCCATTGAGAAACAAAGTATTAATAATAGTATATATTCTAACCATTTGCACCAATGATTCCAAACTTTAGCTCCTTTTTCTCTTCCCATAGCTGCCAAGTTTATTGGCTGAGGTTTTCTTACTGATAAAATTTATAACTGAATTCTTATATTTTTGGTTGTAAACCTAGCCTTTAACTGTTGAGCTATCTCTCCAGCCCTAGAACTGTATTCTTAAAACACTCTGCTCATGGATTTCTTCTGGGCAAAGCTACCTCAAAACATTCAAACAATTTCTGATCATCAATACAAGAGATTCCAAAGATGAAGTAAAGAAAAGGTGCAGCCAATCCCATGTATAACTTGAGTCTAGGCAGACCTGAAGAAACATGTACAACTGTGCTTTACTTTGGCTAGAAATGACGTTGGCGTTGGGAGACTTTAGTAATTGATGCATCGATGGAAAGTGGGGTTCAAAGATCTTGCCAAAGAGTAATCTTAGGGAATCTGAAGAAATGAACATACACACAACTGAACTTGGACAATAGGAAGGAAAAGGGTGACAGATATCTCAAAATTATACTTGCTATTCATACAAAACAAATTAAGTTTTAAACCATAAGGGACTGGACTACTATCACTGAAAACTGAGTGATTCCTGCCTTTAAAAACAGTAGAGCCTTTTGTGAAATGGAGAAACAACGATCCATTTTTGTATAGCTAACTTATATTGGGAAAATTTAAGTCTAGTACACAATGTAGAGTCTCAATTTCTTTACCAATAAATGAGAGTAATAACTTTAACTTTCAGCAGCACACAGGGACTAAGAAAGGGAGGACATAAGTAGATCTGATTCTCCTGCTGTTCCTCTGCTTGCAGTTGACTGTGAGTGTGGGTGTTCACCCACTCTCTGTAAGCAGTTCAGCTGTCAGCCCTTCCTCCTTATCTTTACCCATCCTGGAGATGCACAACTTTGAAGAACCTTTTCATCCTTTGAATCATTGGCTAAATCAAATTGTTGAGAGTTCAGGTTCGCATGAACTTGATTAGTTCAGATGAGTTAGTAAAGAGGACATTACACAGAAAGTTGACCTCAGGAAAGGCTATGATTCTTTAGAAGCTTTCCAGTGTGTATTTGATTAGTGTGATGACAATCTCTGATATGTGGTCTAAGAGATAGTGATTGATTTACAAGGAAGCGAATAAGAAGCTGGGTACTTGCCCATTAAGTGGAAAGGAGAAAAAGAAAAGGAACCAAACAGCGAGTTCTCCCAGTGGTAAGCTGGGACTCTTGAAGGAGAGTGATTGGACTAACAGACAATCTGCAGGAGAGAAATGAGCAGTCTTCAACTCTGACACATTGTTCATTGGCTTAGAGGGCCACATGCCTTTAAATCCCAGGTCACTCAATAAATGTATGATACCCATAGAAGGCTCTGTCAATGGTAGTTTGGAAGGTGGAATTAAAGCAGTGTCTAGTGCTCAGTGATGTTTGGAACAGGGCAAGATTACACACATGAAGTACAGGACATAGGCAAGGCTGAGACTTCAACAGACTGAGAGCTAGAGAAGAACAACTTCTCATTACCTCATAAAGACTCTTCTGGCTTGCGTGCCCTTTCGTGATCTCTTCTCTAAAGAATTCCCCAACTCTCATCAGTCATTAACTGTCATATTCTTAATTCTCTGAATTTATGAGCCTCACTTCAGCACTTTGCAAATCACAGACTTTCAAATAAGATCTGTTGGTTGAGAAAGAGCATGCAAATTCTGATGTATTTAGAAGTAGTCGATTTCACTGTTCTAATGAATCATTAGCTCATTATTAACCATCTTACCAAATACTTATTGGAAAGTATGAAAACAATTATCATAAAAGCTGAACTTGAGACTTGCAGTTTCAGGGGTAGTATGTAAGGAGTTGGGAAGACAGTACACCCATCTTCCCAAGAAGAACAGAGAACAAGCTCACAGGCAAGAATGCTCCAGGTTACGAGAAAATTGATGACTTAAGGTGAATCATCATCCTTAATGCAAGGGTCAGGCAAATGAAAGAACCACGGCTGACAGGAACAAAAGCTGCTGCAGAAACCATGAACTAATAGGGACATTTAAAGGGAAATTAACCAATAAAGACTAAGAACAAACTAGCTTGAAGAAGGAGTGAAAAAGCGAAGTTCTCAGGGACACAGCCCTAAGGAGGCTTTCATAGTTCTGTCCGAAGGAGAAATAGCTAAGAATGAGGACTTAGCTACCAAGACATTGAACTAATAATTTATAGCCATCTAATGCAGAAAGTACCAGCTCTAGAGAGCATTACTCATGAGTTCTAATTATCTGAGGAAGAAATGATAGAACTTCTCTACTGTTGATGCCTGATAATAAATGGAGTACCAAAACAAGACAAAAACATTACAAACATCACAGAAATCAATACCTTAAAAATGTATATGCAAATGTTCTCAACAAAACAACTGTCAACTAAATTCAACAAGTATTAGACATCATGAGCAGGTAGAATTCTAAGTCTTCAAGCTTGACTCAAACATTCAAAATCATTATGTATCCTATTACATCAACAGGTTAGAGCAAATAATCACCTGATCATATCAATATCTAAAACCCATCTATATCCTTTTATAATAAAAAAAATCAACTGCAAGTAGATAAAATACTTAAAGGAAAAGTTCCCTTAGATTTGTCTTGGCATTTGTTCCAGAGATTTGACACTAGAAGCACAAGTAACAAGAACAAAAAAATAAACAGAGCACAGAAAACCAAAAAGTTTCAACATATCCAAGAGCAAAAACAGAATGGAAGAAAACATTTACAAATCATGCATCTGATACAGAGCTTATCTTCAGAAAGTATAAAAAAGTAAAAGTGAAACTTTAACAGCCTGCTTAAAAAGTATGCTGGGGTTTTTTATAGGCATGTATCCAAAGAAGACATACAAATGGCCAACATGTAATTGAAGAAAGGAATTCAAAGAAATGTAAAACAAAACAACAACAACAACAAACACAAGCAAGCAAGCAAACAAACAAACCCAACTTATTATGAAACAGCACTCTCTCTCTTAACAAAAGACGAGACTCTGGAGAATTTCAAGTCTTTCTAAGGAAGATTCCTCAAGATGAAAAGGCAATTACCAGATGATCCAACAATCCCAACTGCTTATTGAAAACAGCAAAATCAGAATCTTGAAGAGATATTAGCACCTCTATGTTCATCGGAAGGCTAGTCACAATAGCTAAAAGAAGAAAACAAGGTAAATACACACCGAGAGATGAATAAAGAAAGTGTAGAATGTGCATGCGGATCTGACGGAAGACTTTAGCCTGCAGAACGAGGGCAACTGCAGTGTGGACAACAGGGATAGATCTGGAGAGCATTATGTTAAGTGAAATAAGCCAGTTACTGTAAGAACAATATTGCAGGACACCATGTATGTGAGCTATCTAAAATGGCCAAATTCACATAAGCAAAGCAAATGATTTTGGTTATTATTACTGGGATGAGGAAAAACTAGGAAGTTAGTAATGAACAGAAATAAAATTCGAGTCAGGCAAACCCATCACAACCATTTGTAATTCTAGGGCCAGGGGATATGATGACCACTTATGGCCTATATAGGCACCAGATATGCAGGCAAAACACATGCATAAGATAAAATGGATAAAATATAAAAGTTAACCTTAAAAAAAAAAACTAGTTGCTTTCTTACAAACATGCAATGAATAACTGATATTTGAAATTAAAAATATAGTATCATTCATATTAGTACAAACTGAAATATTATGCTTTACTTTACTACAAAAATTCAGTCTTAGGTATAAGTCAAACAAATATGTACAAAGTCTATATGAGAAAAGCTCAGACCTGGATTAAAAACAATGGAAACATTCTTAAGTCCCCATAAATTATCTTGTGCATATCAACAAATAGACTTTTGATTTTGTGTGGAAAAACAAAACACACCAAATAGTCAATTCAGTCTTGAAAGAGAAGAGAATAGGATGACGTATACCACCTGACTTCATGCAACATAATGCTTCAGTAGCTGAGATAATATCAGTGAAAGAATAGTAACATAGATAACATGAGAGTAAGAAATCCAGACGTAGACACATAAATAGAATCAAGTAGCAAACACAGCTCATGGAGAGAGGGTAGATTTTCAACAAGGATTATTACAGCTACTATTATATGTGAAAACATGAGTGACTGACGTTTTTATACCAAGGAACTCAAAACAAATGAGAGCCACAGTTGTAACCTGCAAAATCTTCTTTAGAGAATAACATTGAAGAAATGTAGGTGACCCTTGGTTTGTTTGTAAGAGTTAGATATAACACTAAAAGTTAAGTAGTTGGAAAGATTTTGAGGGCAGTTATTTATAACTTAAAAAGAACTGACTTCTTTATTCATAGACACTATGAGTTCCTTAAAAGCCAATTATTACAGCTTTTCTAACTCAAAATGAAAAGGTCAGTGAAGCATTCTGTAGGGTTTAGTATCAAATAAGGTTGAAATTAATAGCTGTAACCTACATATTAT
Organism: Uromys caudimaculatus; assembly: GCA_028551405.1. Classification (NCBI taxonomy): domain Eukaryota; kingdom Metazoa; phylum Chordata; class Mammalia; order Rodentia; family Muridae; genus Uromys; species Uromys caudimaculatus. The sequence goes on from CM052704.1 coordinate 5,859,199, forward strand.
TTTTAAAATAATCGTTAGAGAAACTAAGCAGAGAAATGAACTGTACAGCATCCCTGTTTTTGGCGAGACCATTTTCTTCTCACAGGGAGCTTCAGCCACAGACATGAGACCTGGACTGTGCTGAGGTTTTTCCTTTTAGTTCAGTATGCTAGTTTCAGCCACCTGAGAATCTTTAACCAAAATAATGTTTTTCCTTGAGTTACAGTTATAATATATCATATTTCCAATGTCTTAATTTATGTGTGTGTGTGTGTGTGTGTGTGTGTGTGTGTGTGTGTGTGTGTGTGTGTGTGTGTGTTAGTTCTAGGGGATGAACTCATGTTCTTTAGCAACTGAGCTATATCCAAAGACAATAATTTTACTATTTTTCTCATTTATTCATTGTTTTTACTTTACTTTGCATTACTGTTACCTTTTGTTTTTCCATTTTCTCAGTTATTCTTTATTGCTTTTCCTATGATTGAAGTGTAAGTTACTAGAATTTGTTGTCATTCATTTTCCTATGGCATTTTGATTGGATTCTATTATGCAATAGAAGTTTTAGAGGTGGTATTTGGAAGTGATTTTAATTTTCAGATGATTTCAATCACTCTTGCCACTAGGTTTTCTCCTGGTTTTCATCTAACAAGGCAGTTTTTCTCTATAAGTAAAGGCACTATTCTATTGGACTTGGTATGGTTGCTAAAGAGACACAATTTGCCCCAAACTAGCTCCTCTAGCCCACTAGTAATAATACCTTTTCCAAGGTAAAGTTAGCCCAGGATACCCTGACTATAAAGATCAGTATCAAGGGTCTGCAGAATTTTCTGTTCTCTAAAGACTGTCATGAAAATTGGGTAACCATGCAAAGTTGTGGCTGAAAAGTCACTATATTGTTTCATGGAAGATGCTAGAAGAACAGAAGTATTAAATAAGAAAATATGTCAAAAAGAAGAAAAGACCAGAAACAATGTCTACCATGTAATGTTTTCTATGCACTACAACAGAGACCTTACTCCTTGGATGTTCTAATCAACATTAACTTTGTAGATGTTAGCTGCTCCAGTAAATGTACCTTTGAGTACAGTTTCATACCTTGTGTAACATGCTTCCCTGTGCTGGACCCGAGCTCTTCCAGGCAGGAAAGAGGGTATGTAGAGCCTACAGTTTTCCATATATAGTCAGGCCATGGGATCCTTGTTTTTTGATGGGTAGAACTTTTAAAAGCAAAGGCAGAAACATTGGGTCGATGCAATAGAGCATCTTCCTTTCTACTCATGCATGGAGACTGAAGACCTATTTTAGAAATTACTCATCTTCAACCCCAGCAAGAATGGCACTTGAAAGCAAATCATCACAGAGATTATTTGCAAGGTATAGTAGTTCCTAAATACAAGTCCCTAATATCTTATTGGAGCTATCCCCTGACTTGATAACCATGATAGTCAATGGTGCCCATGGATGCTGGTGTGATAGAGAGTGGGGAGAAGGAATATGCCATGCAGAATCTGTGCTGGTTGTCCATCCTGAGTCCATATCCACAGATGCAGCACCAAAGTCCCTCAGATACTCAGAGTCTGTCAATATTCTTAAACGTACGTGTGTTTTGTCTGCATGTGTATATATGCATTCTATATCTGGGCCTGCAGGGGTTGGAAGAGGGTATTGGAACCACTGGAACTATATTGGTGTTTGGAACAAAACTGTGTCTTCTGCAAGATCAAATGTTCTTAATTACCAAGCCTGCCCCACATCATACTCCCAAGTGAAATAACTGGAGCACTAGCTCCAGAAAACACAAATTAAAGGCATTCTCCTAAAAACATACATGAAAACAAAAGTGTGATGGCTTTCTCTTTGAGAACTGAATGGCCTTTAGTTTTAGGTTGTGAAGGTAAGGGACATATTCACTGACATCGTCTAATCTGCAGGTGACAAAGACAATGCTTCTGAAGAGTAGATGCAACTTCCCTCAGCTCATCAGTCCCTCAGCTCGGAGGTACTGATGGTTCCTTATTACATTAAAGTTACAGTATTTGGAAAAAAAATCATACAGAACTGTTGCTTCCTTTTCAGTCCATTGTTATTTTATGTATCATGGAAATGATAGTTTAGAGTTTAAAGTGAAATTCATGTAAAAAATAAATACATTTTACTAGTGAATCAAAGATTGATTCTAAAGAGGCTTTTATCATTTCTAATGTGGATGAACCAAGAATCAATCTAGAACTTGCAGTAAGGACCATCAAAACCCATGTCATCTGAGCTCTGAGAATAGAAGGCAGATCTGAGGCCAGAGGCTGTAATTATGGACTCAGGGTAGATTCGGATGATATGTTAATGAGTCAGGAAATGTCATTTTTTTAAAACGACGGCCATGGGAGGAGGCATTGCTTCATCCTGGCTCTTTAAGGCTTTTACTCAGTGAAAGAAACCTATGATTCAGGACACTGAGTCTCTCCCCTTTCTAAACCTCATGGCATCTCACATGTACAGATAGGGAATAGTTCACTTTGTCCTTCAATATGCATGCATCACATATTCTTTAGGAATTGTGACTCATATAAACACAAACTGCTTAATATCTGTTTACTCTAAGAATATCATCTATAATCCCTTTTCACAATGAACATTAATCCAATTCTGTCTAGGAAATTATGCAATTCATTACCATAAATAATCTCTATTGTGCCCTATGATTAACCTTCATCTCCTATGCCCAGTCCCATAATCTTACAAAACCACTTGTGTTATGTGATCAACATCTGGTGGTCACATAATCTCTGCTTCATAGAAATACATGAAAAATTTCTCAATAAAACATATCACTTTCCAGGCTGTCTAAATGATTTGATTCTGTACTTTGGTGGTATTTGCATGCTCTTCTAAAAAGATCTGTACTGATGAAAAGGTCTTTACTATGGAAAGGTTTTGGTGATATCTGGTTGGCAACTGACTTGAAACTAGATGTAATGTCCTGAAAGCAAAGATGGCCATGATCTAAGTGCTTCTGATAAAAGCATTCTGTGTGAGGCAAGTAAGCACTACTGAGTGGTCAGACACCTCCGTAATTGGCATGCAGTCTGAGCAAGTCCAATAGAACATGACTGAATTCATCTTCACACCCCAGAATGCATTTTTGAAGCCATCCACCAGCTGGAACCCCAGCTGTGATCTAAATAACCTGTGATCTAAATAACACTCTATGTAGTACATGCTTTGTAAAGTTGGCACCATTCACAGCTTTATACTAATGTCTTGACAAAGTAAGGAATTTGCAAGTGTTTCTTTGGATAAGAACCCAGGCCTCATCAGTATCGAATTTCACAGAGAAGTCTCATTGGGGTCAGATTTTTGTTTGTTTTTGGTACAGAATGAACTGATCCTTTGAAGGAAGGTTTGATGTGTAAAGTAAATTTTTTTATATTCATTCAGTGAATTATACCCTGAAAGAAGTGTCTCAAAGAGCAGTAGATCTTAGAAACATGGCAGCCGAGACAACCTCAGCCAGTCTAAAGACGGGGAACCAATTCATAATTGAAAGTTATTTCAATGCTTTAATAAAAATAGAAAACCACACAACTGACTTTGTAATTTCTGAGATGATCAGTTCCTAATTTATTTTACAGATGAGATTTGATTGAACTCCATGGCATAGATATCAATCCCATTAACTCATCATTTCTTATATTTGATTAAATCATTTGATTAAAAAATATTTAACATAAAAGTGGAAATTAGCATTTGTGAAAATAAATTATAACAAGACTAGTTGAGAGAGTCTGAGCAATAACAACAAAGAGATGGATGTTGTTTTTAATACAATAAAGAGTGCTGTATAGATGCAGGGTCAAGTAATCAAGTGACACTCTACTGACCCATGTCAATGAGGACATAAAATTCCCCTCCTGCAAGACAGCACCCAAATTAACAGACTCAGAGGTTCCCACATTCGCTATGGTGGCAACTAAAGACAAGTTTCATTTTGATAAATCTGTCCTTACAAAAAATAACTTAAAGAAGTAATTTCTTCTGGTCTCTAGTTGGAAGGAAATATAGCTCACTGTGGCTGGGAAGCCTTGCTGGCAGGAGTGTGATGGGGCTGGTGACATCCCGTCCATATTGAGAAAGCAGAGACATGAATGTGGACGCTCAGCCTGTTCTCTTGTCTTTTATTAAGGTTGAAACCCCAATCCATGGATGATACTTCCTACATTCCTTCTTCCTTATACTTTTCTGGGAATGTATGTTCTCATGATGATTTTGAATCAACAGAGTTCACAATCAAAGTCAACTGTTATACCATGCACTACATCTGCTTGATAAAACCATAACCCAAACCATGTGTTAATGTCAGAACAAAGAGTTGCTACTGTTAGAGAGACAAGATGAGTGTCCTTACATTCATCATACAGTACACAACATGGAAAGACAACATTTGATCTTGCCATAGGCTAGAGGGCATTTTGTAAAGCTAGTTTTGGCTCTGGATTTTAGTCACTTCATGGGAGACTATGTCTTAGGAAAATCACTGTCACCACCACTGAATCATGGGACACAGGAGACAAGACACACCACACTCACATGTAGCGATCACTAAGGAGGAATTACAGATTTTAAAATCCTACCTGAGACATATTTTAAGTATAATTCTCATAGGGTTGTTTGTGCTCTTCTACTTTACCCATGATTTTCCACTTCTTACTTGGTAATATCAATTCCCATCATTTATGTCATTATCATTACTTAAATGGTGTTCAACTCATCTGCTCCCATTTTGCCTGATTTAACAAGAATTGATTACTCATTCTATCTTTCCAGCCCACTCTAGCTTTCGATATGGCCAGAAAATAATGTTTCATATAACATTATTTTCTAACATTCTTTCTTGTATTCCTGTTACTGAAACATTTTCTAGACCTTATTCATTCTGAAAATTAGTTTATTTCTATGTTTCTAGTATCCAATAGTCCTTTGTGATCTCTGAGTTTATAATATACAACTCTATTGTGTTCTTGTTTTATGAATGCAAATTATCTCCTTTTAATTACCTATTAAAGGTAATAACTTGGGATGCTTTTCTTATGTTCCAAGAATTGGATATCTTCTGGCAGTTTTTTATTTCATATTTGTTTTGTTGTTGTGAAATTTTCTATTGCATTAGAAATTTTCTTCCAAGTCTCCATGATGCTTGGGTTTCTCTTGCAGTTGAAGGAAAGCTGAGCATGTATTGGTGGGGCCAAGTGATTTAACCACATAGTAGTTTGAAGGGGACTTCATTATTTTGATGTTGCTAATTCTTTACTAGTTATATGGGTGAGGCTGTATGATTTTATTTTAATTTTGTATGGAGACTCTGAGAATAAAACACACTATATAAAGTATATTTCTTATACAAACTGTAATTATATTGGAGATTTTAGCTTTCCATGATGTTATTCTCAAAATTAATGCTCCCAAGTAAGAACTAGAGTAAGAAATAAGCTGGCAAGCATAGTATGCAGGCATGTAACTGCAGCACTGGGGAAGCAAAGGCTATCCTGTGCTAAATAATGAGTTTTTAGTTTTAAAAAATTAAAATAAAAAATGACACACTTACTATTTTGTATTTAAAAATTAAATGATGCCAAAGTCAATATTTTATTAATTTTTCTACAGAACACACCCAGAAGACAGATGTCTTAAGTCCCAGTAAACAGAAAACATTAATTATATGGGGGTTCTAGTGACTTAGATATTTCCTCCTCACTCCCCCCAAATAGCCAGATTCCAATAGGCCCATGCACTACTAGAAAATAGGCACAAATTAAACAAACAGGAGCCCCTCCTGGAGTTGTAAAGAATCATTCCACTATTGTAAACGCTCTCCAGCAAGCATTCCAGGACACTTATTTAATGGTGGTTAATAGACCTTTAAAAATTTGTCCTGTTCTTTCTCAGAATTAAAATTCCCATTTCAAAGAATGAGTGGGAAAGAAACAGCTTATTTACACGGAAGTACACACAGATGATGGCTACAGGGAAAGATTTGTAAAATTTAGGGTGGATATACAGAGAATCCTTACTATTCTCTAATAATGAGACAAGCAATATGCTGTGGTCACAATAGCAAGGAAATGGCACAAGCCTGAGTGTCCCACAGAAGATGAGTGAATAACAAGAGTGTGGTATTTACACAATGGAACTTACTCAGCTGTAACCAAAGGTGAAATCTGCAGGAAAGTGATCTAGAAATAACTATGTTAAGCAAGGTGATCCAGATTCAGAAAGACAAATACTTCAAGTTTGTTTTTATATGCAGACCCTAGTTTTTACTGTATCTACATATAGGAGTTTGGTGGGTGGTCAGGAAGAAGGAGAGAAAATGGCGAACTAATCAGCACAAACAGATTATATATGAAAATATGTTTAGGGAACCTATTATTTCCTATGCTAAGGGAGAGACAAAGGGGCTGGGGACTTATTGCAATGTTTAAAGTGTTTGTGTGCCATGTGTGGTCCTGAGTTTGAGCTGCAGCACACATGAGGAAAGCCACTGCCCTCACACTTGTAATTCCAGTTTGGAAGAGGTGATAGGCACCTCAGACATATACTTGGTGATCTCTGGCTAATCAGCTGCTCTTCAGTGGCAAGAATTAGGGCCCTGCAAAGATCCTGCCTAAAAACCAAGGCAGACAGCAACTAAGAAGTGACAGCTGAGAGTGATCCCTGGGCTCTACATGTATATGCATGCACCCACACCATGAACATGTGCACACATGAGCACACATACACTCTCACACACAGAAGCACATACAAAAGACAGAAATAATAATAATGGTTATGATATGTACAAGTATCTCACTAAATAAGGAACACAACTGCTAGTAAGCACATAAAGTCTTCTGTGTCCTTAGTCTTTGGAGAAAACAAACATTAAAAGCTAAAATGAGATACTGCTGCACACTTGGTGGGAACAATGGCAAAAACAAGAATAATTGTGCAAAATTATGATGAAGAGCTGGAGTTAGTGCACATTGAATGTAAATTAGTACAGCTTGTTTGCAAAGAGTCTAGCAGACCCTTGTACAAGTCTACACACACAAAGCATAGGCTCTATTAATTCCACTCTAAGATACTTCTATACAGAAAAAGAAAAATGTGTGTCCATGCAAAGACTTACTGTTAGGAAAAATCAAACTAATTCAAAGCCTGATACATGTTCGCCTTCATACAGAACGTCTAAAGAGATAAGCTAGAGGCTGAGGATGGATTGGTGTTCTAACTGGTGTGTTAAGTAAAATTAGTGATGAACCACTAATGAGCATAAGGAAATCCTGAGGGCTGAAAGAAGTGTTCTAAACTTGTGCTGATGATTACACAGCTGTATCAGTTAAGATGCATCTAATTATACAAATAGAGTTGAGGAAACCCATGGTCTGCAAACCATGCTCAAAGAACCTATGAAGAACGCATGAGGAATGCTCTATGATCAATTTCATTTTCAATTGTGAGACAAGTATGCACCTGCGATGGTTTGTATGTGCTTGACCCAGGGAGTGACACTATTAGAGGTGTAACCTTGTTGGAATAGGTGCGTCACTGTGGGCATGGGCTTTAATACCCTCGTCGTAGGTGTCTAACCATCAGTCTTCTCAGCTCCTCCTGCACCATGCCTGCCTGGACACTGCCATGCTCCTGCCTTGATGATAATGGACTGAATTTCTGAACCTGTAAGTTAGCCCCAATTAAATGTTGTCCTTGTAAGAGTTGCCTTGGTCATTGTGTCTGTTCATATGAATAAAGCCCTAACTAAGACAGCACCTCTCATGACTTATATTTAAAATTCTATTATTAGGTGCACTAAGAGCTAGGATTATTCTACAGAATGTTAACATTTAGATAATATTGGTAAAATACTTGATTTGAGGTAGTATTGACAATTCTGTACCATTGTTGCATATGAAGAAAAATTTTTATTTTCTGATTTTGCAAACGAAACTCTTTTTTTTTAATTGAAGCCATTTATTTATTTATTTATTTATTTATTTATTTATTTGATACTTTATTTACATTTCTGATGATTCCCCTTTTCTTTGGAAACCCCGTGTCCCCTCCCCCTCCCCGCCTCTGTGAGGGAATTCCTCCTCCCACCTACCC
>CM052704.1:5867816-5929862 GCA_028551405.1 Uromys caudimaculatus
GGTGCAGAGTATTCCTGGTTTCTGTTCTTTATGTTCTTGCCCTTGCCTTTTGCCATCTTGTTGACTCTGTTGTTAGCTGATCTTACTCTGTCTGGTTGTGGCTTGCCCCTCCTGCACGTCTCTGTGTCAGTACTCCTTGAAGACCAGCTCTCTCTGAGAGGTGTTTGGGTTTGGAGAGCTGTGGCACCAGGTCTGATCTGGAAGTTGCTGACCGTCAGTCTCTGTGGCCCGCGGAAAGCGGGTGGAGTCAGTGAGCTCTGGGGACGCGTTGCCCCTGCTATGTGCTTTTCTGCGTTCCTGGGAGAGAGGATTTTCTCCCGGAGCTGCTTGTCTATGGAATCCTAGTATACCAGGCAGAAGTTTCCTGCCTCAGCCGCCTGCTTTTGGGATCCAGGGGGGTTTCTAAGCCCACCTACCTCGGTCCCTGTGTCTCGCGGGTTCGGGGCAGTACCTGGTGAGCTGTGGGGCGTGTCTTTGGCCCTCTCCTGGCTCTTGCGATCTGAGAGGGATCTTTGTCCCAGCGCTGATTACCAAACAAAACTCTTAAATGGCTTTTGCTGGCAACCATATGACTTCTGAAAAACTCCATCAGCAGTAGAGGGTCCTGCAACTGGAGGGACTCACACATGTTATCTAGTTTGCTGGCACAAATCAGTAAACAAAAGCATAGCCAAACTTCCTAAAGCCAGGCAGGAATCCTATTGGAGGGACAAGGTTCCACCCACAGAACCTTTGACCCAATATGTGCCCTGCCTTACCACATGAGCAAGATCAAAGACAGAACAGAGATTGAGGGAATGACCAACCAATGACTGCCCCTAATTTAGACTGACACTATTAATGATACTCTGTTGTGCTTGTACACAGGAAACTAGCAAAACCATCCTCTGAGATGCTCCACCCAGCAGCCAATGGAAAGAAATGCAAAGATTCACACCGAAACATTAGTTGGGAAAATGATTGAGATACCCAAACAGGACAAGGATTCCACAGGAAGAGCAACTAACCTGTACCCTTGGGGGCTCCCAGAGACTGAATCACCAACCAAAGAGTAAGCATGGGCTGGAACTAGGCCTCCTGCACACACGTAGCAGATGAGCAGCTTGGTCTTGGTGCAGAACCCCCAACAACTGGTGCAGGGGCTGTCCCTGAGCCTGGTTCCTGCCTGCCTGAGGATCTCCTGCCCCTAAGTGGACAGCTTTCTCAGGTCTCAGTGGGAGGATTCACCTAGTCCTACAGTGACTTGATGTGCAGGGGTGAGTGGATTGTATTAATGTGTGTGTGTGTGTGTGTGTGTGTGTGTGTGTGTGTGTGTGTGTGTGTGTGTGGTGTGACACCCAGAGGGGGCTTCCCCTTCTCAAAAGAGATGAGGAAAGTGGAATTAGGGAAGAGGAAGGGCTGATATTGGGTTGTAAAGTGAATAAATAAATAAATAAAATTTAATAAGAGGGGGAAAAAAAGCATGGGCAGGCCTCCTAATTCATAATCAAAGGTTTTGCTTTCTCTGTTACAAGGAAAGAGAGGCATGTTTCAACACTGTAGGAATCTTGTCATTCAGAAATGTGATTTTTCTTTCCTGATATGTTTTGCAGTTGCAGTGAGCCCAGAAGTGATAATTCTATAAAGTAAATAAACATAAGATGTTATCTCCCATAGGGCAACTTCTGTGTGTGGCTAAATGAGCCAAGATGAAGAGACACTTCAAATAAAGACTCAGATGGAATAGCACAGCAAAGAGGCCACTTAGCTTGAAAGGGAGTCTGGCACATAGCCATTGTGACTCATAAACCATAATGTAATAAAATTGTATGAACAAGATTCTAATTTTCTTTTCTTTTTTTTTTTCCAAGACAGGGTTTCTCTGTATAGGCCTGGCTGTCCTGGAACTCACTCTGTAGACCAGGTTGGTCTCGAACTCAGAAATCCACCTGCCTCTGCCTCCCAAGTGCTGGAATTAAAGGCGTGCGCCACCACTGCCCAGCTCTCTAATTTTCATATTCAACACAGGTTACCTGAATGAGCCATATGAGAGCTCATTTTTGGAAACAGCATTAATTCTATGGAAACAAAATGATTTACTTTACACCAGTCAGAATGTGATGCCCAAAGGGCTTCTACACCCTACAGTATGTGAACACCTTTCTTCCATTGCTATACTCAGAGAGGGATCGCCAGATACATCTTTAGTTGCATCTTAGTCTAGCTAAATATCCCTTTTAAGCCATCTGTGGACAATGACAAATAACACAAAGATTAGGCATTTAGAGAAAAAAGAGGAGAATACTTGAGCCAAGAAATTTAAAAATATTCAATACCACCCACTCAGAGATCCAGGTTTTTATGTTGTAGCAAACTGAAGAAGAGCTTGAAGGGTTTGTGGCATCAGTGTTGTTCAAGATTAGAAACAGCAATGTTTCCACAACTGATTCATACAAACTACATCCATCTAAAGTCTCTGTAAAGTCTGCAAGCAAAAGAGATGAAGACTTGACATCCATCAGATGTTCTGCCTGAGGGAACTCACACATGCCGAGCTTAAGTCACGTGACTTTCCTTGACCTACGCGTGCACTGCAAGGAATGACGACACGCACCAGTACAGGCACTCCAATGTTTGTGTTGTTTTCACAAATCAAGACAGTCCTTTGTGGAAGGTTTTCCATAAATCTAGAATGTGGGATGAACCTAATGACTCATATTGAACACAGAGATCGAGTAAGAAACACATTCTCAGCTACAGCCACTGAGTTAAAGCCACATATAAAGATGTATTTTAGGTTTGATTCTTTTGCATGTCTCACCTTAAGGACCAATATTTTCCACACTCTTCTAATCCAACATGCACACCATGATAAAAAAGAAGTTAGAATTCTTTAACTTTTATAGGTTATGTCATATTTTCATGTCTATATCAGTATTTTCTTTATCTATTCACCTATTTATGAAAATCCTCAGATTACTCTGCCTCATGGTTATTGTAAATAATGATGAAAGGAGAAAAGGTGTTCTTGTGTCTTTTTGAGAGAATCAGGGAGAAGCAAAAAACCTGAAGACCTCAGAATTTAAAGCCTATGTGGCAAATTCTTGAGCCAATGTGAACAACCTTGGAAGGTGAGGAACACAGAATCAGGAGCCAGATTTGGCTCCTTGATTCACCCTCAATATGCAATTTTGAGATAGCTCTCTCTCTGCACTTGGCTGCTGCTATAGACTGAATTGAATTCTGTCACCCGTATTCCAAGCTGAAATTCAGCCCCCAGTGTGGTAGTAATTGATGTTGGAGCCCTCAGCAGTTAATTAGGGCTTATGCATAAAGTCTATTACATGAAGCTGTGAAGGTGAAGTCTAGATTTCGTTGGCAACCAGAAGATGTTGGAGATGCCAGAGTCATGGGATACTTGATGAGGAGAGCCGCGGACAGGTAACAGAGATAGCATGTGAGAGCGATGTGTTGCAGTCATCACAGCAGAATGGGGTTGGAGACTTGAAGAGTGCTTTGATGTCACAGATGGAGATGCAGAATTTGGAGTTTATCCAGATGGTTTTTGGTTTTTCTTTGGTCCATTATTTCCTCACGGTGCCCCTTTCTACTCTTTTAGAATGGTAATGTATATTCTCTGCCATTGTATGTTGCAAGTATGTGATCTAGTTTTTGATTCTGATTTTATAAGGGATTACAATTAAGAGATCATCATGAATCTCAGAAAAGATTTTAGAAATTAAAGACTTTTTAGAATTCAAAGAAAATGAAGACACAACATACTTGGACTTATGAGACACAATGAAAGCAATGCTAAGAAGAAAATTCATAGCACTAAGTGTCCTCATAAAGAAATTGGAGAGAGGGCTGGAGAGATGGCTCAGCGGTTAAGAGCACTGACTGCTCTTCCAGAGGTCCTGAGTTCAATTCTCAGCAGCCACATGGTGGCTCACAACCATCTGTAATGGGATCTGATGCCCTCTTCTGGTGTGTCTGAAAACAGCTACAGTGTAGTCATATAAATAACAAGTAAATAAATCTCTAAAAGTAAAATAAAACAAAGTTTGTGAAGAAATTGAGTATCTTTTAAAAAAAAGAAATTGGAGAGATCACATATGAGCAATTTAACATCACCTGAAAGCTCTAGAACAAAATGAAGTAAACATACCCAAGAGGAGTAGACAGCAGGAAATGGTCACATTCAGAAACAACAAGAATGATACAAAGAATCAACAAAACCAAGAGCTGGTTCTTTGAGAAAATCATCAACATAGATAAACCCTTAGTCAAATGACACCAACCCACCCACAATACTTTCCACCTGAAAATTGTCTTGTTTAAAAGGAATGCAATAACAAAGATGGAGCAGAGGCTGAAGGAATGGCTGAACAATAACTGACCCAACTTGAAACCCATTCCATGGGTAAACACCAATCCTTGGCTTTGGCTCTGCTGTGAGGAGACATTAACATGGAAAACTCACAGCACTAATTAGTAAGAGATTGGAAAAACACCCTGGAACTTTCCAAAAATTGAGTTGAATGTTCATAGAAGCTTAATGAGAAAAAAAGATAATGACTGAGCATGCTGTGACCTTGAACTGGAATTTTCAGTGTCTCAGGTAAAGTTCAAAGCTTTAAAAGAACAGTTGGTCACCCAGCTTCAGTCTCCAGTGAGTTATGGGAGTCTTCTTTCCTAAGCACAAAGGGTTTACGGAATGCCACTCACTGTTTCATATATTAAAACACTGAAGAAAATTAAAGTCTGTGTAAACATCTGGAAAACAGCAGCCCGGTCTTCTCTATAAGGACAACTTAGTCTCTTTTAAAAGTGCTGTCATCCATTTAACTTTGGAGTCATTCACTTGAAACTAAGCCAGTTTTCACTTCTCTTCTATTTTTTGAGGATCAGAGATGATCTGTACTGTTGCTCCCAAAGAGGCTGACCAGCACTATGTATGCTAATTTCTGTTCAAGTGTTTCACATTGCTAACAATCCTAAAGCATGTAAAACTGTACAAAGGGTTCAGAGGGACAGGCCTGGTACAGACTGGAAGCCACAGCTCCCTCAAGACTTTTGCTCATCTGTTAAACCAACTTTCAATTCTCCCACCCATTCCAGTTCTGTTGACCTCACAGAAACCTCTTCTTTAAGCTGTGTCACTCAGATGTAATGGTTCACTCAGAATATGGACCCTGCTGTCCTGGAGATATATGTCTTCATTAGACATGCTTACATTGGAACAATCTATTTAAATATATCCTAAAACTTTATGGGAAAACGGCATACGGTGAAGGACAGAGTCCCAGCAAGATTCTCTTCCACACTAAATGTACTCTATAAACGATTTTTTTGTTGTTTGTTTGTTTGTTTTGTTTTTTGAGACAAGACTTTAATTGCTATGTTGCCAAGCTGCTCTGCCGTCTCTGGATTCCAAACGTCCTCCTGCCTCAGTCTTCTTTGAAGTGAGGCCAAAGTGCCTGGCTTTGATTTTCATTCTTAAATACTGAATGTGTGTTTGCTGTCTCCTAAGAATTAAGGGGCTGGGATCATGGGATGCTGATTCATAGGATAATCAAAAGGAAATCCAAACTAAATGACTTGATTGATATGTATAATAAAAGACTGGGCTTATGATCTACAAGAGACAAGCTATCCAGAGAAGTTTTTAGAATAGCAAGAGAGAACTGCTTGGAGAATTGTCTCAAGCAGAACAGAGAACTGTCTGGAACTCTCCAAATAAAGCATATCCAAGAGAAAGAAAGTACAACAGAGAGAAAGCAAGCTACAAAGCTGTCTCAAGGAGAACATAGGCTGTCAGTTTTGACTCATGATTTGATTTTGAGACATTTGTTTTGACACTCCCAGACACCCTTTCCTCAAAACCCCTCTCCAAGTGGAGACTGGTCCTTTGAAGGGTGCGCCCTATAGTTATCTCTATTTGCCCAGCTCTTAGCACAGGGATTGACATTAAATGCTCAAAAACATGGCTGTACAAATAAATGACTAAGCCAATAGAGACTTCCCTGGGAAGCAGGAAGGGCTGAGTCAACAGTAGTCATTTCTGAATCAGAAGCGCCTGAAATGTATTCAGTCGTGACTCACTTTCTTTTGTCATTTATGATGAGGGTATGCTTGATCTAACCAATATTTCAGAAAGTGTAGTAAATAACTTGTTAGGTTCTCCAACAACGGACTCTCCAGATCCTGTCTCATGCTTGTCTCTGTCTCTGCCCCTCCCATACACATAGACATGTATCATCCCTTATCTTGTACCAATCCAAGTGCAAACTGCTCATAACATACAGAAGCGACAGGGAATGTGACAGAGCTGGCTGCTCTCTTCATTTGTCTCTAAGAACCTGGTATGCCATTTTGGCCATGTATGCCTATTCCCTATCCCATGTGACACAATTTCTTTCAAGCTTCCCAGCTTCCTGTGCAGGCGGCAACAGTGCCTCTGTTCAGAGCCCCTCACCCTTCTATGCAGTATTAGAAACAAAAATGGAAGCTAGGAAATTGAAGGATCTACTTGAGCAAGGTGGAAGAGGAGTGACAGGGACTTTTCCCTTGCTGTTTCTCACATCACACACTGCCTGAAGTCAGCTGAGAGGGTGGTGTGCATGTGTGTACACACAGCATATGTGTGTTGTGGGGACAAGGTAGCATTTAAGATCAGATACATTGATTATATTGTAGTTTGAATAGGCTTGTTTTTATTCCCTATCACCTATCTATCTATCTATCTATCTATCTATCTATCTATCTATCTATCTATCTATCTAACTTTGTCTCTTACTCACACACACACAAACATGCTACTCTTATATCTAAATCAATTTTAATAATGCCAGCTATTATTTATAGAACCCATTTATGTCAGACTTAGTGTTAAGTGCTTTGAATGGATTATCTAATTTAATCTTTATAGTTGCCTTTCCTAGAAGATGTTAACATTATTCTTTTTTAAACACATCCATTGTCTCTCCTCTCTCTCTCTCTCTCTCTCTCTCTCTCTCTCTCTCTCTCTCTCTCTCTCTCTCAGTGTGTGTGTGTGTGTGTGTGTGTGTGTGAGAGAGAGAGAGAGAGAGAGAGAGAGAGAGAGAGAGAGAGAGAGAGAGAAGGAGACAGAGATAATGGGGTATCTCAACTCAGAGAAGCTAGAATGGGTCTCTATAGCAAGCAAGATAGTGTTTGGCTCCAAGGTCTGCAGGCTCAATTGGTAGGCACTGAAGCGTCACTCTAAGTAACAATTTTGAGCTGATACCTTTTCTTTGCTTCACATTTTATTAGATCTTTGTGAATTTCACATCATGTACCCCAATCCAACTCATCTCCTGCTCCCCTCATTTCTGCCTTCTACCCTTACAACCTTGCCGACCCCCCAACAAAGAAAAAAAAATCTCAGTGTGGAAGCTGTACCGTGTCACAGCATGTCATATAGTATGCCCTCTGTCCACACTTCTTTGCTTGCAAATGTCCATTGAAATGACTCGTTGGTCTGGTATAAGACCTTTGACTTTTGCTACTCAATCAATATTGGAACCTCACTGGGACTCCTCTTAGATTTCCTGTTGTTGCCTTGTGTCATGAAAATCTTGTAGTTTTGGATTTGTAGGACCAGCCCTTCATGTACTTTAGCAGTTCATAAATGGGGTAGATGTTGGGGTGGGCAAATTTAAAGCCCTGGATCTGGGTCTAAGATGTAGTTCATTGGCTCTCCCAGTCTCATGCCTTGAGGTTGGTTCACCAGGGTGGGGCTCCCTTTTCACAAGGGCAACAGAAACAGAAGCAGTAAGTAGCATTAGGAAAACTATGAGTATGAAGGAAAGAACCTCTTAGAGTCAACTTCTGAGAGACAGCTTGGAGAGCTCCTCTGGCATGGTAGACCTTGATCTTAATAGTAGGGTTCTCAAACACACCAGCAGTCCCTGCAACCAGGGCCATGAGCTGATGCTGAGAATCATTGTTATTCAACAGTATAGTTAGTTGGTTTGCTAAAAGTAATGATGAGTACAATGGTGAACAGCAAATGTTGTTAGCTAGCCCCCCTACACACTCCTTATGTTATGTAGATGTAGCATTCATTTCTAGTTTTGAAATTTCAAATGAAATGTGTGCACCCTAGCATGTAAATTTATTTCATTTACTAACTTAAAGCTCTGTAAGAGAGTGGGTTCTAATTCCCTCATTGTCATAGGCTTCTTCTCCCTTAGCTTCAGAGTTATCAGCATCTTCTAGAAAGAAGCCATCTTGTCACACGATCAGGGATTTCTCACCAAAGTGAAATTCCTAGTTGATCTGTGTGCTGCTTAGTCTAACGCCAACTTGACTCACAAACTAGAGTCATCTGCAAGGAAGAAACCTCAATTAAGAAAACGTCTCCATAACATCTGTCTGTAAAAAAATTTACCCTCTGCGGAGGACAATATCCAAAGACTGGCCAGCCACCATACCATGTAGCAGGAGCAAGGAAAGACACCCAGAGGCCAGCCTACCTTCATGTCACTCAGATTGAGCAATGCAGGTGGCAGAATACATCCTGAGATCCACCAGCTGAGTGAGCAGCCCACAGCAGGAGTCACTACAATGTTCTAGGATGTGGTGGACAGATGGGAGAGAAAGGGAAGTGGAGCACCTTGAACATTATGAAGAGAGGCAGAACTGGAGACAAAAGGGTGAGAGGAATAGCCATGGTGCAGTCCCTGCCCCTCTGTCTGAGAGCTATGCCTTGGTTTGTGGCCATGCAGTTGCTGGGGTCTGTGACAATAATTGTGGCTCATATTACCACTAAAGACTATGCAGACATCCCTGGTCTGGGCTGTCTTCTGGGACCATGTATATGTCCAAGGGCTGAGCAGGACTAGTCCTGGCCTGGTAAGGATCTGGTATTAATAGTGTAGCAAAAGTCAGAGGTCTCTAACCAGACCAATGACTCATTGGAATGAAGATTTACAATTAATGAAGTATGGACTAAAAGATATCCTGTGTGACACAGAGTGACATACTGATGCTTCCATGATAAGATGTTTTCTATGGCTTGTTTTGATTTGTTGTTATATGTTTGTTTATATTGCAGGGGAGGTTGCAAGAGCAGAGGGTGGATAGGAATGGAATGGAAGATGAGTGAGATTGAGGTGCATGATGTGAAACTCACAAAGAATCAAGGAAAAAATAAAAAATACAGCTGTGAGGCATTTTTAAATTAGTGATTGATGGAGGAGGACCTAACCCATTGTAGGTGGTACCACCCCTGGGCTGGTACTCTTGGGTCCTATAATAAAGCTGAACAAGCTACAGGGAAATAAACCACTAAGCAGCACACCTTCATGGCCCCTGCATTAGCTCCTGCCTCCAAGATACTGTCCTGTTTGAGCTCCTGTTCTGACTTACTTCAATGATGAACAGAAATATGGAAGTGTAAGCCAAATAAACCTTTCCTTCCCAACTCGCTTTTTGGTCATGTTCTTTCCTTGCAGCAACAGAAACTTAAACTAAGACAATCTGGAAGGTATTTTCTTTCATTATCGATAGATATTTATTTTCAATGGATAACGTTTTTATCAATGGCTAGAGAAGAAAGCAAATAATCAAGCAGGCAGACAGAAAAACCAACTTCTACCACTATGCATCAAGTTGTGTGGATGGAATTATAGACATGAAAGAAAACAAACAAACAAAAAGTGACCTTAAAATTATGAATGTTGCCCTAATAATTAATTTGAAATTGAGCAGAGTTATATAGTCCCATATGACTGCTAACCACTTAGAGCAGAAGGAAAATGTGCTAATGTGTGACACATCAGTGAAAGAAGCCGAACAGAAGCAAGATGAAATGTCTCCAATTTCAACACAGAAGAGCTTTAAAAGACTACCACTGTCCTATGCTGCTCCCAGGAAACAACTTCAGTGGTTCAGGACTTGATGACAACAGCAATCTTTAAAAATCTTTAGACCCTGAAGCCTAAAAGTAGATTATCTATTGATATACAACACTGCACTAACATATCATTTTATTGATCAAGTGATACAGGTAAAAACTGGTGGCGCACGCCTTTAATCCCAGCACTCGGGAGGCAGAGGCAGGCGGATTTCTGAGTTCGAGGCCAGCCTGGTCTACAGAGTAAGTTCCAGGACAGCCAGGACTACACAGAGAAATCCCTGTCTCAAAAAAACAAACAAACAAACAAACAAACAAAAAAAAACAACAAAAAAAATCCTCACCATTAGGTGTGCATAAAGTGGTTGCCTTGACATTATGGAAGGAAGTTGAGTTTGTTTCTTACCCCAACTTGTCAAATCTCAGTGAGAGAAGAAACCACTTACTTTTGCTTATTTGAGAATGATAGAGAAATGAATCTGCTCCTTTTCTTATATTTGAAAGGATTTTTATGGTATCTTCTTTATCATCTATAAACTAAACAGCATAGCATATACTTGTTGGTTTCAAGCCCCCACTTAACTTTCTTAAATAGTTTATCTTGGCCTAGTCACAATCAAATTCTCTATTTGTCTGAGCCTAGTGGATTCATGTCATTGTTTAATCTTCTGGGAACTCTTATGGTATGAGAATAGCTATAGAGGGTAGTTCCTTTTCTTTTCTTTTTTCCAAGCAAGAACAGCGATCCTATCGACTGCAGTGCTTGAGATGTTTTGAGGCTTTACCTTTGATGAATACATGGCATGCCACACTCTATGAGCCTACAGATTCATCACTCTCCAAATTTATAGGGATGTATGCAGTGTGATTTGATAAATTGTTTTGTTTTGCCTTTCATCACTCACAGGATATTGGAAGGAAGCTCCCTGTATATCTTAGGCATCATCTATCAAAAATAAGGCTTTGGGGAGAACAAATAAAATGCAGTAAAAACTTGTTGAGCTGATAACTATATAATATGAATGTGTCATCTCTGAATATGAAGGGCCATGGTATGAGGCTCATATTTTATTTTTCAGCAACTTTACATATCTGTCTCCCAGTAGTTTAAACTGCATTTTAGCTCAAATGTTTGGAAAGCTATGCAAGTGACTCTGGAAGAGTACTATAAATTAAAATGATGATTAATCAGACTAAGTTTCTTCCTTTTACTGGCATTTATTTGGGAGTTTCTTACCTCCTTATGATGGATTGGTTTGGCAACTTCTTTGACAAAATATTGTATAAAAGAAGAAGCTGGAAGATCTTGATTCTCAGCTTTGCTTTGTGTTGTTTGCATAGGCAAAGAAAAGTCCCCAGTAAATAAGATGTGAATTAAAAGCAGATGTTAAAAAGAGAATTCTGTGGTATTATAGCTTCTGGACATGGCAGTTTAAATTCAGGTGAGAATGATAATTATTGCATTTAAGTATTAAAATTCTATTTACATGTCATCACAAGAATGAGTAGCTTCTTCTAATAAGATATTTTTATCTAAAGCCACTAATAAATATGAGTCTATGAAAATACATTTGAATCACAGCAAAGTCCTTTATAAGGGATACAGTCTCATTTTTTTACCAGACACCCAAAGCAGGATGTCAGTGACTCAACTAGATCCATGAGCAAATAGATCACATGTTACTTACCTTGCCCATATACCATGCGAAGATGAAAAAGAATAAAAAAAATGAGTTAAAAAAGCACAAAGAGACTGATCGTTTCAGGGACTGCTCATACACTATTCACACTGCCCAGCTCTGGAAGGATTAGGCATTTCATACCAAGATGGCTACAATACGGTCCAGTTTATGGAAAAGTCTCTACCTTCCATTTACACAGCAAAAATGAGGGTGTGTTCAACTATGGAACTGTGTGCAGCTGTGGAAGTATAAGGGACTGGGAAACTGATGCAGGTCGGAACCTTACGCTCTCCAGTCTATATATCCCTGAGTTGATCAGACTACAGCGAGACACAGTCATTCCATGTTTCTTCTGCAATTACCATTTGGAAGAAAGCTCAGACTGATGAAAGCCTGTGGATAAATGACTTCATATAAATTCAGGGCAGTTAATGGTATCATTCTATTCCCTGGAAACCACCGTTTGCACATTCATCTGAGGAGTTTCCATAGGCTTCCTGAAGACAGCTAACTGAAACTTCAAGACAATGAGTTTCAGACATGCACGTGTATGAGTGTGTAAGCACACATTTCTCTGTTTATTCTAGCCTCTAGCCTTGCCCTTCTTTGGGGTAGTAATGTGTTTTGTGTGAGCAATGTTTTAAGGATTAAAAGTGTTTAAAGGCTAGTCCAACCCCCGTTCAAATTGTAAATTCATCCTACCAAAGACAACATGATTGGCCCAAGGCCATACTCAGTTGGCTGAGTTAAGAGAACTAAGAAGGCCGAGACCACTCCAGCAGGTACAGCAAAACTTTGAGAATGTATTTCCTATCCATTCCTTCTTACATACTATGTTTTTAGTATCTAATATCATATGTGAGTGTGTCCATGTGTGTATGCATATGGGCAATCAACATAAAGTCCTCTTGGTTCCTAAGGGTAACTTTTATAGTTGATGATCAAAGTACACAAAACAAAGGAAAGGTAGCAAATTCTCTGACACTATTACAGTCAGTGAAATACAATGCTGAATCCAAAAAGCTTAAATAAGCTCCCCCACTCAATTGGTGGTTAAGGATGGTGACTCAAAGGAAGTAGATCTATCATTTGTTATACAGGAATGTGGGTACAGCAGGGACCAAACGTTCCCCCAAGAATGCCAGCCTCAACAGCACAGGCGAACTGAACTGTGAAGCTATAGACTGAGAAGGCAAAAGAGAAAGTGCCTTGCTGGGGTGTGACTGTCATCCAGTGAAGAGCTGCAACAAAATAACAGCATGAATAGACAGACATCATCAACACACACATGCAAGGGGACTCTTCTCTTTCATTGCACTCACAAGATTCTTCCCTCCTCTGGATTCCTGTTGTTCTTTTTGTTTTGTTTTAAATTGGTGTTATGATGCTTATTTTAGTTCTGAATCATATACTTCTCAGTTTTGGGACTTTATTTCTTATAAGGGATGTATCACACCTTCCTGCCCCTGAACACAAGCATAAGAAAGTCAGTCTCATTTTGTGGGTGTTTGTATGGACTATACAATAAGTTAACTAGTAGGAATCGGACAGTACTACTGATGTTGGACCATGAATACTTTCCTAAACACAGAGGGGGAGGTGTGATGTTAGTTAACATAGCAGTATGGCTACAGGACCAAGTCAGTTAGTCAAGCATGAATCCATGTGTTTCTATGAAAGCACTTTGTAGACGTGGTGAACAGCTACAACAGGTTCACTTTAATGAAAGAGATTATCGTTGAGGATGTGGGTGAGTGCTCTCTAATAAACTAAAAACTGTAAGATCAAATGAGCTGGAGAGAGAACTCATTTAGTAAATTGCAAGCAAGATGACTTGGGGTAGATCCCCAGGACCCATGTAAAAAAAGTTGGGCATGGTGGCACATATTTTCAATTCTAGCAATGGGGAGGTGACAACAGGCGGGCTGGCCATGACACTTGGAAAAGGAACATAGGTTGTTTGAAAACCTCCACATACACACATGCACCTGTACAGGCACATACAGGTGAACTTTCACACGGGAGAGAGAGAGAGAGAGAGAGAGAGAGAAAAGAGGATGAGGAGGAGGAGGAGGAGGAGGAAGAGGAGGAGGAGGAAGAGGAAGAGGAGGAGGAAGGGAAGGAGGGAGGGAGAGAGAAGAGAGAGGGAACAAGGGATGAAGGCAGGGAGGGAGAGAAAGAGATATACTAAGACAGCTAGGCAGGAGGGAGAAGTTCTGGTGTGCTGAGGTGGTGGGAGGAGATGTGAGATGATAATATGCTGTATGTTAAAAAAAAAATAGTTACAAGAAAGGACTTTTTGAAAGTTCTCATCCTAAAGAAGTGATAAATACTTGAGACTATAGGTATGCTTTGACATAAATATTATGCATATTATATAGAAAGCTCACATGGCATCCTCCACATACATAAAATCATTTTACTGTGTCAGTTAAAAAGAAATTTAAAGGAGCAAAATTGGGTTCTCCTGAAAAAGTAAAAATTTGCCTCAAGACTTCCTATAAACTTCTATCAGCCTGCTAGCCTATGGAGGTTGGTCTTGAAACTTCCTGCAGTGTCTTGAGCTAATGCTGTATGGCAAATCAGATAAGACAATATGAAACACATGCACACTCAGAGCACACATGTGTATATGTCTCCTGCCAGTTGTGTTCTCTATGGATCACAGTCAGTAGAGGATGCTGTGGCATCATGACACAGATATTCTCCTAGGGGAAAGTGAATATTTAAACAAATCACTAACCCAGAGAAACACAGTGACCAGGCTGTCCAGAAACAGTGCCTGACTGTCTGCGGCCAGTGAGCTACCTAGACATGGAGATCAGGGCAGGCCTCCTCAAAGTACTGATATTCAAACAGAAACAGGAACGGCATTCTCATTACTGTGTTCTTTCTCCCATAGATCTTTTATAAAGAAATTTACATAGTATGAGCATAATAAATTATTTGGAATAAATAATGAAGATATTAATAATGTGATCTTAGGGGAAACTGGCTATTCCAATTTCAGGTAACTAAGAAACAAGCTAAGTTTGGTATCTTAATAAGAAGAGTCTTTGCTCCAAGCTTAAATTACACCAACCCAGAGCTGGAGGATCTTGTTTCTAACTTGATTAATGAACAGAGGAGACTGATTAAGTCGTTTAAAGTATGCAATTGCTTTAACCTGCACTAATTGGAAAACAGTGTAGACACAACACAGTGGTGAACAGTGTATACGGCTGAACAAGCACCCTTTGTGCCCCTATTTTCTCTCCTGCTTATCTATTTTTCTTTTCTTTCAAAGAAAACTTATAAAACTTCCACCAGAAACTTACCAGACTGGAAGGTTATTATTTAAGGAGAAAAGACTTAATTCTACATTTCCTTTGTTGTCCATAACCCCCACTATATGACCAGTCAGCCCACTAACTTGCTGCCTTTTTCTTTTTTCTTTTTGTTGTTATTGTTGTTTTGTTTTGTTTCATGGAGAAGAAGGGAAAAGGATATATTAAGCACAACTGAAAAAAATACTTATTTAGTATTCAGAATCAGACTATTTCAAGAGGAAAATGGATCACACAAGTAATTTTGATCCTTTTCTTTCATTTCTATAATGATGATCTTAAGCACATTTTTTTTCCTAAAAAAGACACACCTTTTCATACCAGGAGCAGGCATTTCTATTCTTCAATAGAAGCTACCTAGGCTGGCCAGTAAATTCTTAATAGAAAGATGTTTCTTCAGAGTTTGCCTTATGCTAGAGTATGACTGTGAGAATCCACAGGAATCGTGTCTTTCTCACATTGCATGTGTCATGCTTCGGTGGTCTCAGCTAACCACAGAACCTCAGGCTGTACATACTACTGTAATATTACCAGTAGCAAGCAACACATTTATCAGCAGATAACAATATGGCGAGCATTGTGGTCAGGATTTACAGGGTGTAGTTGAGGAGATACACTTTAGGCAACATAGCAGTGGGTTCTTTCATGAAGCCAAGTTTTAGATGAGTCATTGTGTGTAGAAAATTATATATAAAGCAATGTATCTCTTTTCTGCCAAGCACATTCACCCCCTTTGAAGGTTCGAGCTCCTAACCCCCCCACCCGTTGGTTCCAGTTTCTTGGTACTTTTCACCTTGTCCACATACTGTCATCACAGACAAGTTTTATGGAGTAGCCCTCTCATCAGGTTTGAGATAAGTTTCCTAGCGTGTCCATTTTCTTCACAACACGTACTTACTCTATCCAATGTTAAACATTGACCTAATTTCCTCTGGCCTCGAACTGCTCAGAAAGTAGCAGGCTTGAAAATGGTCTCTAGCTTCCACGTGCCCTCAGCTTCTGCTGATAAGTGTTAATGTGTCAAGGCCTTAGCTTGGGTTACTTCACTCTGGTTATGGTTCCTTTATTTCTCTGTATGGCTGCCACATGAGCACCATAGCCACTGCCTGGGATCAGATCGTAACAGGAAGCATACATTTTAGCTGTTCTTTGTATTGTAAGTCAGATGTGAGAGCCAAGGCAGACAGCATAATTCAAACACACCATCACTTGAAAACAGAATTATGACCTGTGAGTAATTCATGATTCTATTAATTGTTTATACTTTCCGTTTCTGAGTGAGATATTAGCCACCATTGAGTCCTTAGGCATAATAAACAGTTGGAGGGGGTGACGATAGAAACAGTTCCTTGATTAAAAATCTATGTTCTGCAAAGCTGCAGATTAGATAATCAGAGTAGATGGGAGAGATTCTCAGAGGGTAACCGTTGCCAAAGACCACTCAGAGAATAAACAGCCACAGATCTGAAAGATGCAAGTGTCTACAAAAGAACAAAATATCCTTTAAACTGAGCAGATAGCTGATGACCACCGGAGGCCTTGGAGTTGTAGAAAGCACCTGATCCCGAGACTGCCAAGCAGCACGCTGACTGCTCTCTTTGCTCCTTCCCTCGGCTTGCCCCTCTGCAACAGAGCAGGGTTTACTACATTGTTGACAGAGCCAGGAAGTGAATGATCGACACTAATGGGATTTTTAATCTTCAACCTAATTAACTTTGTTAAAATTAAGGCTTACCAGGAAGAATCAGCACAAAGAAATTAATTAAAGCAATGGAGGTTTTGCTGGGTTTAACAGCTGAGTACCAAGTATAGCTATAATGCACAAGGAGACAAATATTGTAAAAATTCATTTTCATTTTGCTTTTGTTGCTTTGTTGTTTCTGTTTTTGAGACAGCCTCTGTTTTCCAGGCTGAGAGTGTGCACCTTTCACTGGTACTGGCCATGCTACAATACGCAGGAAGATTTCTGATGTCTGTGTCTGGTATATTTTGGCTGCGTAATGCCTGGCAACATGTCTGAGGTACATGGTTGATATGTATTTGTTGAAGGAATATGTGGATGAAACAGCAAACAGGAATGCTTTTCAGTAACTGATGCCACGAAGTCGTGATACTGATGTTACAGCTGATTTTTCTCTCACCTTGTACTTATTTCCTGAAAAAGAAAAGAAAAAAAAAAAAGGAAAGAAGGGAAAAGGGAGGAGGAAGGCAGGGGGAGGGGCAGGGGAGAGGAAGGACTGAAGAAGAGGACAGATAAGAAAATGGGGCATTTTCTTTCTTGCAGAAATGAAGCAAGAGGATGTTTTCAACATAGTGTAGTCTATAAACGCATCTCTCAGACAACCTGGCTTTCAGAAACGCACTGCTAATTGAAATTCATGTCCACCTGAAACCAGAAGTTCCACTAATTCAAAATACGGCAGTAGCTTTGTTTTGGAACATAGAAATATGTCAAATTTTGAGTGAGTCAGCTTTGTATAGCCCTAACTCTCACAAAATGTTCTACATAGCGTTGTTTATAAATCTTGACTGGTATGATTTTATTGCACAATGATAGCTATTTAAATATTTGTTAATGATCACAGGTCACCTTCATGGATAATCGGTTATTACAGGAGTTATCACAAGACGTTTGACATTTGGGTCATGTAACCATTTCACCCCAAATATCAAATTTAGAGAAAAATCGTCTCTAACGAAAAAAAGACTACAAAGTTCGCCATAGTATATGCAGCGCAGAAGTTAGGACCTGCGGTCTGGAGGCAGCTTGTCTGGACAATAGTGTATTGCAGAGTAAACAAGGTGATGCAATGGAGAGAAATGCAGTTTCAAGAGAAGGAGTTAGAATAAAGTCCAGTGTCAGGAACTTGTTGGTATGAAAATGGGAGAGAACATTCTGGTATCTCAAAATAGCTAAAAGTTGGTTGTGGTAGCACTGCCTTCCTTTAATCCCAGGACTCAGAGGGTCAGAGGGAGGCAGTTCTCTATGAGTTTGAGGCCAGCCTGATCTACAGCATGAATTCAGGCCTGCCAGGGATACAAATGAGAATCCCATGTTTAAAAATAAAATCCCTGTTACAAATGTGAAAAGTATACAAACTTGAGGAAAGACTAGAAATGCCAAGGGAAAGTCCAGGAAAAGCTTAAAGCTACTTCTAAGCTTCTTCCACTAGAGGCAGACTACTCAGAGAGGATGACAGGAAGGTAGGTACAGCAGCACCTGACACCTATCTTTCCATTAGGCCCCCTCACCCACCTGTTCCAGGGATGCTGCCCATCGTCTGGTCTGGCTAATCTGGCTCCTGAGCCCGTGTCCACAGGTGGGACACTGTGGCTGCTATGAGGGTGAATTTCCACAGGGTCCTACCGATTGAACAGGGTAAGCAATCACTGTTGCATTTTGCATTGAGCTGTTTCTGTTTGCTGTCCCCTGGCAGCCTGATCTTCAGTCTTCTTAATTTATTTTTAGATTTACACAGTCAGTGCTCATGGCAGATTCCTAAGTCACAGTTCTTTCTAGTTGGGCCTGCAGACTCAAACTTGGGTTGACACTTGAGATTTGTGGTCTGGATCAAGGTGAGAATCACTTGTAGAATTGTAAAGAAGTGATGCCAGGGTCCCATGTTGAGAGATTATTATTTAACTACCTGACATGAGACAATCATGGGAACTCTTTAAAACTCAGATGATCCTGACCCATGGGTTGAGGATCACGTTTCATACCTTGCCTTGCTCAGAACAGAATCTATTCAGAGATGAAATCTATGTAATACACAACTCTTTCTCAGGGAATGAAAGATTGATTAAAATGACTTAACCATTGACAGTTTATTCTTTGTACTCTGAGTTTCAAATTCAAGCAAATCTTGATCAGTCTAAAACAGCAAACATGCCTCATAGGCATAGCAACAAAGCAAAAGGCAGGATAAGTTGACAGTACCATAAAGTCAGGTCAGTGCCAATAAAGTCAAAAAGGGAAGTAGGTAAAGGTGCTATCCTATGAGTAGGAGGATTTAAAGAAGTCAAGGTATTGCACCAGCCAGAAAGAGATACATCCTGTGGCACATGGTTCTGACCAGACAAGCAGGCTATGAACAGAGATTGGGATCTGCACAGGGTCTGTGTAAAGTCCCCCTGAATGAAATCTCATTTCTATGGTTAGAGGCTTTACATGTACATGTAGAAGCCGAGGTTTGAGTACATTGGTATATCAAGGGAAACAATGTGTGTGTGGTCCATTTACCATGGATGTAGGTGATAATGTGGGCAGTGTCTACAGAGACCTTCACAACAGTGATAAAACTACTAAACGTCAGTTTATTTTGTTATCACCATGCATCAATGATTCCAAATTGTGTTACAGAAAATAATGCTCTATATTAAAATCTTACATTGACCCAAGATCTAAATAATTGCTGGGGATATGCAAAATAAGACAAAAATTCTTACATTTTCATTCATGAACACAGCATTCTACATGCTGTTTAATTTTGGATGTCACCAGTTACACAGCCAACTCTTCTGATACAGCCTGGCTCAGCTAGAGAAATTCACTTCAAGGGTGAGCATTTAGCTGTTTGAGAATGAGCTAGTAGCGTGTGCACCCCTCATCTCTCTCTCTCTTCTTTCTCTCTCTTTCCCTCTCTCCCTCTCTCTTCTTTCTCTTCTTGCTCTCTCACTTTCTCTTTTCTCTCTCCTCTCTCTTTTCTTGCTTTCTCTTTTTCTCTCTCTCCCTCCCCCCTCACTATGTGTGTGTGTGTGTGTGTGTGTGTGTGTGTGTGTGTGTGTGCGCATGTGTATGTGTGTGTGTGAGATGAGAGCAGAAGGGAAATCATGACAGGAAGCAGTAGAGGAGAGATCTTAAGGAGCAGGGAGGTGGTAGAGGAATAGGGGAAAGGGGACTGTGGACAGACAGGTAGGATGAAGTAGGGAAGAGGGCAGGAGCATCCAGGAATGAGGTCAAGTTATAACGCCATCTACATATAAAGTGTCATAATGAACCTTGTTGCTAGGCATGCAGACTTACCATGTGAAGTTTAGAAAGTAAATGGGTACACTCATTGTAACTGTAATTCACTTTTTCTAACCCAGCCGTCTCCTCTAGACCTTGCATAAAGAGTGTATTCTAGAAAAGTCTAATCACAGCAGGACTGCAATGTGAGGACACAGACCTTGAGTTTCCATATGACCATTCCATTAAGTCCACAATTTTGTTTACATTGAGACTCAGATTGATGTGAATAAAACTGCAGGATGAATTATTTTTGTTTGATAAACCAGGATATTTGTTCATGCATGGCAAATTTAGTTAATCATGTATATTATCTATAATATTGAATTTTCCATTTAAAAACTAAAATACTAAAAATAATTACTACTGATTGCTACTTAATAATCAGAACCTGATTTTATCATATAGATAGAGGACTAAAAACCTTTCTGGGTGTTAAGTTCATGTGTTATGGCACTGGGACACAGGCCTTTGAAAGGTCCTGCACGACCTGGGTTTTATATATAGGATCAAACTCCCTAATACAGAACCTCTGAAAGACCTCTTCAAATCTCATGACTGAACTGAAATGTCATCCTACTAAAAATATGGAACAAACATATTGTGTCTGGACTATGGTTTATACATTCTCTTAATTTATGGATTGGCACATAGTAGACCCTCAATAAATATTTATTAAATAAATTAATCATAGAATATCCATAATGGCTCATTTGTGATATGCTAATGGTATATAAAAATCGCAGTCATATATATTCAATTTCAGCCTGATTCTTTTACATTCTTAACTCCGTTCACGGTCGTCTGTTACCATTTCTTTTGACTACTGCACTGCATTAAAGCAGTGCTTTCTTCCCCCAAGCTTCCAATTTAAACGTGCTAGCTAAATTCCTATTAATTCCATTCCAAGTATTTGCACAGAACTGATCCACCATAGCCGCCTGCTAATGATGCATCTGTCATTTTATCGACACCCCTAAACAGCTTTATTCTCTTTTCTAATTAAGAGACAAAACTGGTATTATCAGTTGATGAACCAACATGTGGGGGCTTTTGTTCCAATGTAGAAGCAACACATAATGATGCTAAAACAAAAAACTCAGGAATCCTAACCAAAAAGCTCACTAGACAAAATATATTTACACGTGTTTTGAATTAAGCTTGTTATTAACCTAATGGACATATATATTGTGAGTTACAGGGAAAAAATACACACTGTGACAGCATGTATGCTGAACAATATGCCTACCCTACATGCCCACTAAGTTTAGAACCAAGCAGTCTCAGGCACTCACTGGACAATCAACACTCCTAAGAGTGGGAGAGGAAGCCCAGACCCTAAAGCTGACCAACAGGCAGCGCTGGGATATAAGTTGTCATTAAGGTTCAAGTAATATTTAAATAAATATGAACTAGAATTTCTTTCATTCAAACCACAGAAATGAGAGAAGTAGAATATAGTAAGCAGGGAGAGAGAGACAATAATGTCCTGATAATTATATTAGCCATTTTCCAGGCAAATGACAATTACGACCAAGTACTGTACTTGCAGCTCACCAGAACATCCTCACACAACTGAGGAAGACAGGCCATAAAAGCTGTATCACTGTCACATTAGATATCTAATCTAAAGTCATCACATGTCAGAAAATTAAGGATTCATCAAAATATTCCCCAAAGGTTCTGTGATGAGAGGAATGTACAAAGCAAGCAAGCACTCTTTCCTTCATTTCTTTATGTAAAAAATATTGCTTAGAATCTACATGTTCATATAAACCAAATACAAAATCTGGTCCGCCAAATGCGATCACTGTTATAAAGCAGTTAGCATGCTGTCTGGCTTTCAAAGATGCTAATTGCTATAATTTTTATTACTATTATATGACAATCTCAGAATCTCATTGTTTGTCATGGTCGCTTCCCAAGGTTAACGATGGAACTACTGTGGCTGAGTCATAATTTCACTTTTTTATTTATGTGTATATGTAAGAGTGTGGGGGAGCCTTTGTAGGCCAACTTGACGAAACCGAATTCAGGTCTCCTGGAAAAACAGCCAATGTTCTTAACTGCTGAACCATGTCTCCAGCCTCATTGTAATAAGAGCTATTTCAATAATTTTGTTTCTACCCTTATTTTGTACATTTTGCTCTAATTTTGTTCTTCAGGCCCATACCTTTGATCTGAATTCTATGTCAGCCTAGAGAGAGGCTTCAGTCCTAAGTCCTTGCTGGAATGTTTTGCTCTCACTACCCATTTTGTAATAACCTCATTTGAACTGTTGTACACTTTCCCACTATCAGGGACTATGGGTAAATCTTACCACACTTGTAGCCTGAGGCTCTGTTCCAATTTGTATGTGTTGAAAAGCAAAGTTTGGGTAACCTCTGCATTACCTTTCACACGCCCACTGTCTGCATATTTTAAGACTGAGGCTACTGAGATGCTCAGCCAATGAGAAAGTTCCATCTAGAGGGGCATGTGGAGTTCTCATGGCCACTAGGCTAACAAGGTTGGCGTAGCACTGAAACCTTTGCCTTCCTGCCACAGGGAACATCAAACATGGCCTTGCACATGTGAAACTAGCACTATGCCAGGAAACCACATCTCCAGCTCTTTAACCCCAGAAAGTCATGAAAACAAAAGAAATCACCTGTACAGATCAAAACCTCCCTTCTTTGACAACAAAACAAATTGATTAGTTACCAGTTGGATGCTTCCTTTTCTCATCCTCCTGAGAGATGATATTTGTTTTTGGTACTTTTCCTGGGGAGTTTGTTTAAGTCACCCCTGATAGAAAGGACGAAAACACACCAAAAGAACAAGTCAATCCATGTCCACATTAGCCGGCAGATGAGTTGATGGTTGGGGTTTCTTACAGAAAGAAGCATGGTGACTGCAGCACTGCCACAACCTGCCCATCCTGGAGTAAAAGCTGCATCTGTGTCATGCCTGCACAACTTGCAGGGGTCACTGGAGAGTGGCCCCTTTCCCACAATCACTGCTTACACAAACTCCGTCTCAAGTTCTACATGTTTCTTTTGAGTCTCTTGGACCTCGTAAACCTTTCTCAGATAGGACTCATATTTCAAGCCTAGGTCAAACAGCCTCCCAAAACATAAAACAGTTAGTCTATCAATAGCCATTTCATGCTCCAGGATAGCACAGGGCCCATGATAAGCCAAGCCTAGCCTTTTTGTTAGCATACTTTGAAAGAGTAAAGCTATTGTTGCTGAATGGACCTGAAGGTGCTCCTGGAGATGTCCATTCTAAGCCCAGGAAACTAGAAGGAACTCCCGTTTCAGGGACAGGTTACATATGTGTGCCCACGTGTGGGCACGTGCAGGCGATGCTGCAGAGCACCCTCTCCCACTATGATGGAGACTGTATAAGCTGTCTTATTCCTCAAGAATGGAGCTCTTACATGATGACTTCACAGACATGACAGTCCTTGTGTATTCTTAGTTTCTAAGGGGCAGGCGAGGTACGTTTTATGATTCATTGATAGAAAATTCTGTCTCGCACTTGAAATTAAATTTTCTTAAAACAATCAAGCAACACATTAGCTTCATAGTTACACTCTTTTCCACATTCACATATTCATTATTCATTCATTCATTCATTCATTCATTCATTCATTCATTCATTCATACATTCAGTTAGCATGAGAGATGAGTTCCTGTACAAATCAAAACCTCATTCTTCTTACTTGCAGAAATGGATTTCCATCATCAATTGTGTGTGTGTGTGTGTGTGTGTGTGTGTGTGAGAGAGAGAGAGAGAGAGAGAGAGAGACAGAGAGAGAGACAGAGAGCCAGAGAGACAGAGAGAGAGAGGTAGATACACATGTGTGTATGTGTGAGTATATCTGTACATAGACAGACCAGAGAGCGATCCTCCCTCCTATCTCTGACTCCCTACTGTGCAGGAATTATAGGCACATGGCCATGCCCAGCATTTCTGCAGGTGCTGTGGATTCTGATTCAGTTTCCCACGCTTGTATAATAATCACTCTTACCTGCTGGACCACCTCGCTAGCAGATCATCATCAACCCTTGATTGGTCAGCCTCTGACAGATGGGGCACAATGGAGCAGGCTTGCATAAGAAGGTGATATGCAGCTACAGAAGTGTGCTGAACATTTAACAAACACCTTTTAAACCTGAGCAGTTAGTGAGGCCCTCTGAGCCTCAAAGGTTCTCATGAATCCTGTCTTGGGGTTTTTACTACATGGGTAAGTGGAAAAAAAACCTTCAAAAACATTTTCTTGATTCATAAGTAGGTTTGGCTGCTTTGAGAGAAACAGAATTCTTGAGAAGACAGAGCTCACCTCAGTGAATCCACACAGACGGCTCATCTTAGGTTTTTGTTGGTTGAGGTTTTGTTTTTGTTTTTTTTGGGTTTTTTTTTTTTTTTGAGATATGATCTAAGTAGACTTGATCTCCTGATCCTCCTGTATCTGCTTGCCCCTGACAAAGATTAGAGACCTGTGCTACAACATATATGTTTTTAAAATTAGAAATTACCATGTTTTCCAATATTTAGCATGCTTTCTAATTTTTAAGTTAGGTTTTATTTTTATTTATTTATTTTTGTTAGTAACTTGTGTAACTTTTACTTAGTAAGGAAAATGGCTCTTTTCCTTAACTTTTCCCATTAAAATGTCTCCACTAGGAAGACTAAGCCTCCTCTCCAGACCCTTCTGTGACCTCTTCTAAGAGGTGTATCAGGTGTCCTACACCATAACTTCACAATCTGGCCCTCCCTCTTTTCTCTCAGCACGCACCAGTCACTCCAGTGCTGCCCCTGCTCTCTCAGACCACCTAACCCCAGTCTTCCTCCCCAACAAACCCTTAGATTCCCAGCACAGTCCGTTCTGCCTTTTCATCCATGAGCCCCGTTGTCCCCAGTCTTCTCTTGAGAGAGCAATATGATGACCTCTGCCTTACCCCTTTCTTTATTCATTTTGAATAAACATACAGAATCAGACCCTTTTTGACCCAACATACCAGGTTTTGTTTTATATGCGTATACTAAAAAAAACTGTCTAAAGTCCCTCAAAATTCACAGGAAACCACTGCAGGAGCTCTTTGACAACTACAAACAGGTGGTAAGATGGTGGCAGTATTCGAATGAAGTGCATATATCGCACTGGAAAGGCACAGATGATCTTCTCGCATGCTTTTACTCTTTCCCAGATTTTTAGATTGAAATTACATTTTGAAGCAACATTTAACTGTTGAGTTTTGTGAATGGTAAGTTGCTTTGTAAAGTCATCCTTCCCTTCACGTGTTCAACGGGGTTCTTGGAAGCAAACCCTGATACTGCTTAGGTGCATTACCTACTAATGGCTCTGTCTTTGATGTCACTAAGGTCACTGCCTCTCCTATGAGTAAACAAAGGATGTAAGGCATATGATGTTGGCATGAGCTATAGCTACGTTTCAGCCAACACTGTTTTACATATGTCAGTAGTCTCATGGTACTGTTCCATGTAGTCAGGAAATAGCCCTCATGGTTATGTAAATCCACCCCATGAGGCTGAGACAATGATGCAAGCACTGGTACCACGTCACCAATATGTGATGATCGTCATGTGGGTCTCTCAGGAGAAGATGATCCTCCTCGTCAAATGAAGTGTGCTTCCATCTTTCTCTGGGTTCCTAAAGCCTGTTGGTCAAGCTCTCTGTATGGGATCTGTGCACGTGCATGCAGGTCCTGGGCTCTGGATTCCTAGTTTTCTAGACACTGGGCTTCACTTCATTCTTGTCATTGACACTCAGAAAAGCTTTCCCTGACTTCCTGTGTGCACACTCCAACCATCAATACTCCTTATTCATGTTCTTTGCCTCAGTAATGGTTCTCTCTGCCTATGACTATGGTGTGCCTGTCTACTAGAAGGAGAACCCCATGAGGGAAGGTGCTATGCTATTTCCCAGAGCGTAGAATGAGGGGTGGGGCAGGTAGATGACTGGCAGTGTGAATTGCTTATCCCCAGTACTAAGTCTGTGTGAGGCAACATAGTATAGAGAGGCATAGAGCAGGTATTTAAAGGTATCTAGAACCAACCTTCATTAATAACTGTGTGACACTGAGCAAAGTCCTTTAATCTCTTGCTGCCTCAGTCTCTCTATCTATAATGCAGGGATGATAACAATACCCACATGGCTTGTTATCAGAGTTAAACAGTTAAATTACCAGACTCTCTAAGCGGCAGGAATGTTAGTAAGCTATATTTGTTCATGTACTAAATATATAAATAAGTTTATCTCAAAATATATATGTCACAATCAGTTTTTTTAGGGTTCAGAGAATATCTAATTCAAAAGTTTCTAGAAATGACCCTTGACAAGTGATGGATGAGCACAGCACATGGTGGGTTGAGATTGAGACACAACCTTATTTTTACTTTATGTGTGCCTTCACTACATAACCAAAGCTGACTTCAAACTCCCAAACCTCCTGCTTCAGCCTCCTGAGTATTGGGATAACAGGTGTGCAACACCAGGCCAAGCTAGTTACTGCTTAATTTTGTCTCTTCAATAATCCAGAGATGCAAAATAACAAACAACATTTTTTGCATAAATTGTACAAATGACCAGCAAGTACATGATTATTATCTTTCATCACAAGACAAGGCAGAGCAAAACCCACAGCAAGATGCTGCTAGGCTTAGTAGACACTGACAAGCATTGGCAAGGATATGGGGAAGCATTTGCCTATTTACACTGCTGGTGGAAATGTAAAATAGGCAGCCACTGTGAAAAATATTCTGGCAGATCTTTAAAAATCTCAACAGGGAACTACCAAATAACTTGGTAATTCTACTTTTATTTATTTAACCAAATGAAAAAGAAAACAGGTATCCATAGAAAAAGTTATACATAAAATTCATATCAGCATTATTCAAAGTGGCTAAAGATAGAAACAAGAGATGCACAGCCTGGCAAGTGAGTAAGTGCATGGGGATTCTATCATTAAAAAGAAATAAAATACTGACAAGAACTATACAAGTGCACACCTTGAAAACTCTTAGGCTAAGTGAAGAAAGGCAGGCTCCAGGGGATATGTAACTTGTGACTCCATTTTTATATCATGTCCACAACAGGCAAATTTGTAGAAGCAGGAAGTAGATTAGTAGTGACTCTTGATGAAAAAGTCCCATAATTACGTAGGGGTGACTATGACACAGCCTGTAAGGCATTGTGTATGCAATGGAAACACTGACGTTTACACTTGACATTTTTACTCATTTGAAAAACTTTAAAATCTTGCAAACAGAACAAAAGCTGATAGCACTTCAAAGCACATGGCGCTGACCAGACACACTCAAACCTTAAGTTTTCCTCTGAAGAAACCATGCGGACAACCGAAAGCTTCTGATTATTGGCAACACCACTCTATATAGCTAGGAAAGAGCTCCATCTGCTTTCAACACTATGAAAGAAGAAAGAAGCAAGGAAACCTTCTGATTCTAGTTCTAATCTCTCTCATATCCTACCTATCGCTCAAGGTTATCAGCAAGATTCTCCTTGGTCTGAGGCAGTGACTAAGGCCAGCCATTGCAGATTGGAGACAGAGTGGGGGTCTACCTTCCCTTAGCATCGTTCAAGTCCTGTTTCCTCCTGGACCATGTCCTGTTTCCCCCTGGACCAAGTCCTGTTTCCCCCTGGACCATGTCCTGAGCTTGCAGGTTCCACTCAATCTGTTTCACAACCAGAATAAAGACAGTGGAAACTGAGACAATGCTCAGCCATAGTCTCCCCTGCCATACACCCTGGTAACCAGCATAAAATCCACTTCCTGGCACAGCATGCACCTGGCAATGTCATCATCAAAGAGCTACACATGAAACCCAATGTGCAGGCTGGACCATTGTCTCTACTCTTTAGTCATCTTTCTTTGTGGCTGCAGGGGCTAGTTACTACACAAAGCATTGAAACTATCTTCCCTCTTCCCTCCTTTTCTCCTTCCTTTTGTATTTTCTTATTTAGCAAGAAAGCCTTTTTGAAAGGAAACTAGGAGTCAGGTTTGATGCTAGTCCTTGAAGTTACACTGATAGCAGAAACCCCTGGGAGAGGTTCACTTCAGTGCACCCCCTTGTGGTTCTGAAGAGCCCACTTCAGCTACCAGCCAGGTCCTGGGATTCTGGTCTCAGTGCCAGTAGTAAATACTGTTCACTTGAAAAAATAAACTCTGAGGCTCTTGCCACTGAGTTCAAGACATGTGCATTATCTCTTAATGCTAGTTTTATAAAATAGTAGCTGTAAACTTTTGCCTTGCAAAAACATTGCTACTATGTACAAAGCATCCTTGATTGCAAAAAGATCTAATGTTATTTTGTATGTATGATTCTTTGCCTGTACATATGTTAAATGCCTGAGGCCTACAGAGGACAGAGAAGGGCACCGGATCCCTGAAACTAGAGTTAGTAACAGTTGTGAGCTGCTATGTTGGTGCTGGGAACTGAACACAGGTAGTCTGGAAGAGCAGCCTGAGCCACCTCTCCAGCCCCTATAACATCCCCATTGAGCTAACTTATTTTAAAAATCAAAAGAAAGCTATATTCACAATGTCCTATGCAAGTGCTTATTGAAAGTACCCCATCACAAATACCACAGTGATCTTTCTCCACGTTGCTTTTGAACTGGATCAGTTCATATTGAACCAGCTATTGCTTCTGTGGACTACTTATGGTTCCTAACTACCCAGAGTCCAGCTGAGCAATTGCGTATAGGACTCTAAGTCCCAAATCAGGATCCTGCTCCTTGGAAAATGCTTTTAGTAGAATATGGCTGTGCTCCTTCCTGTGAAAATATATGTTTACATGAAAGGAGAATTATATCTTGAAATTTTCAAATCCTTAAAGAAGTTCTGAGCACTTGAGACCTTGCAGAATTAGCCAGCAGCTGGCATTGTGGTCCCTGTTTAACCCCCAGCCCAGGAGCTGGGGCTCAGTAGCAGAATGCTTGTTTGGTTTGAACCCCAGCAAGGCAGAAACAAATGAAAAATGAGTATTTGATCCCAATACATTCTCATGTTATGAGAAAAATTTCTATTAGAAATATTGAGCAAATGCTGGTTGTCTCATATTTTAGCAGAAAATGGAAACACTTGAATTTCTAATGTACCTTAAATCCAGGTACCACCATGACTCTTATAATCTTAAATTACCGTTTCCCGTCATACTTACAAAATATTGCTGAAAACAAATGGCATGTATTAGTGTTTTCCAAAAATACTAAATTTTGAAAGAGGTCTGGGGATTGCAAGTTTCAGGCCAGCTTGTGTTATGCACTGTGACCTTGTCTGGATAGAGAATATTGGAGGGACACAGGAGCATGGGGACGAGAGCAGGGTGTGGGAATCTGACAAATACAGTGTACTCATGTTTGAAATTCTCAAATAAATTAAAAATAAATAAAATATTAACTTCAAATAATCCCTGGGGGGCACCAGAACAATACACCCACTGAAACTTGTTTATACTTAAAATGAATTTTAAAGAATAGGCAATGTCTCCCTGTAGCTTCCTGCTTCTCAAGCTTCAGATTTGTCTATGGATTCAGCTATGGGCATAGACACAGACACTTCCAGACATTCCTTTTCTTCCCAGACATTTTTTTCTAGGTTAAATACACACATAAGCATTAGTGTTAGGCCTTCCAGTGAAAAACAGAATAAAATTCCCACGTATAAGGTAACATATACATGTCAGGGGACTCACTGCCTCTCCTCCCATGAGCATACCTATCCAGGATCCAACCTGGATGCAATGAGGCCCAAGATGGAACAGTCCTCCAGCGGCTGCAGAGGCAGCCCAGCAACGGCAGGAAAGCAGTTTGGCCAATTCTGGGTATTATTTTAACCTAGATACAGCATCCATAGCTGCTAACATTTTAACTAGCCTAAACTGATAGAAACATTTGTCAAATCTGTGTACTTGACCAAACTACCTAAGATTACTCATTTCTTTACATAAATTCAACCGTAAATGACATAACTCTTTAAATGGCCTGATAGAGAAGAGAAGGAGGAGAGGTCTTCTGACCACAGTTAAAAGTTAGGCTACCAGGAAAAGAAGCATGTGTGCACACATATCCAACTTAGGGTGGCAATGAGGCAGTAGCAGCTGCGGGGCAATATGGCTGCCAGAGTCAGCCCTGAATGCAGCAGGCTTGCTCTGGCTCTCTATTGCCTTCCACTACACTTGGGACACGAGAGGTAAGCCTGCCTCCGCTAGCAGTCATGAGATCATCAGTGTTGAGACTGGGCAGAACCTTTCTTCTCTCCTGTTTAACCTCACAAATAGGCAGGGTGGGGAGGATCTAATCAAAGGTTATGTGATGGTTGGTATATTCTTGGCCGAGGGAGTGGCACTATTAGGAGGTTTAGCTTTGTTGGAGTAGGTGTGTCACTGTGGGTGTGGACTTAAGACTCTCATCCTAGCGGCCTGGAAGTCAGTCTTCTATCAGCCTTCAGATGAAAATGTAGAACTCTCAGCTCCTCCTATACCATGCCTCCCTGGATGCCATGTTTCCTGCCTTGATGATAATGGACTGAACCTTTGAACCTGTAAGCCATCCCCAATGAAATATTGTCCTTATAAGAGTTGCCTTGGTCATGGTGTCTGTTCATAGCAGTAAAACCCTAACTAAAGCTTATATTCTATGGTTTTTGGGTCAGGGTACTTTCCTGATCAAGTCTTCCTGTGTGTACCATGGAGATACAGAGAACACCCAGAGGTCTACACTGTCTGCCATTCAGCTTAATTTTTGAAAGCGTGGAGTACAGATATCCAAACTCAATCTCAAAAGATTACAGTAAATTAATATTAACGGAGGCCCCTTCTAGGCAAAACACAAGGGAATAATTAACGGAGATGACTCCATAGTACTTTGACAGTATAGGCCTACTTCAAAGAGCCACAAGACTGAATGAAGTTTGCATGGCTTCTGTGTCACTCTCATGAAGCAGCTTCTGGAAGACCAATGTGATCTCCAAGTTCTCTCTACAATTCCCTGACAAATATATAAAAGCCTTTAACTCTGGAATAATTTACCCTCTACTGTGAATGACTAAGTGGGCTGTCTCATTTGCCCGTATCTCCTGTGAGATTATACCTGGACACTTTCCATTCTTTTGCGGGTAGTTGATGTCAACTTACAGGTTAACTCAGTTGCTGAGACGGCAGCAAGTTGACTCAGACCCCAATGTGTGAAATGAAACCTGGGCCATGCTTCATTCTGTTAGACATTTCCCTCAACAGCACTAGCCCCGTCATCATGGAAACCAGTAGAAAATGACCAGAGACATGTCTGAGAAGGTCTTAGTGGAGAAGTCAGATCACAGTGAGCAGAGAGGCTGATAGCTCTAATTGTGTAAAGATAAAGATGAATTCAAGGTGATATTCTTCCTTTATTCCTGACTTTTTCACACTAGATATAAGATCAAACTCAACAGAAGAGAAAATGTCCTTTGATACCATTTCTACATTGTTAATTATCATCTACATTTTTCATGAAAGACTTGTATTTTGGGGTTTGTCGTTGCTGATGTTCTTTGTTTGTTTGTTTGTTTTGTTTACATCTAGCCAGTACCAAGCACTGTGAAACACAGTAAGAACTCAATACATGGTTGAATGCAAATATGGGTAGATGGATGAGGCCCCATGCTGCTCCGAAAGTTCTCAAGCCACACATAACTCTTCAGGGGTTAAAAGAAAGATCGCAATTTGCCAGGAAGAGAGGCATACTTCTATTTCAATGTCCAGAGTTCCATTTTTGAAGTCCAACTGTTCAAATCTGTCTCCTCGGGGACAGAAGAGGCTGGAGAAGATGAAGCGCTGCCAAGCATCACAGCACACAGGCCTCCTGCTCCTTTGCTCTCAGGGCAATGACCTTGTGATCTCATTTGCAATCTGTTTTACAAAGAAAGCTCCATTATGCTCATTGCTAGGGTGAAGCCAGGATGATGGGGACTGTCATGCAGAACGTGAAGGCCTGGCTGTGGTCAATCAAGTGCCAGGAATTTGGGACACTTATATGCATTAGGACACACATGTATGCACATGAACATTTACAGTACATACATGTGTATATACATACATGCAGTCAAGGGCTTGTGCACTGAAGCATATACTTATATGTGCATGTTTGTGGTCATGTGAGTATAGGCATACCTATGCACGTGTGTGTGGTATCTAGGATGAAGAATGGAGTGGGGCCTTAAATACTCAGGGGCCAGATTCCTTCCATCCTGATCTGCAAGCTGAGCCCCACAGTTCTGAGAAATCTTACTAAGAAAATGGCACTGTCATATGGCATTTAAAATATCCTTTCATCTTAAAAAATATTGTGTTGTGTCATCTACCTTTGAAAACAAGAATAAAAATACTCATGTAATTAAAATTAGAGTTGGAGTAGAGATGAAGTAAAGAAGGACCATAAAAATGTATATGTGATCGGTTATCAATGAAATTAAAATACAGACTTCAAGAGAATTCAAGAAAAATCAATGTAACTCTAAGAGCCATGCACATACACAAATATCTGTGAGAGAGACACATGCCTGTGGTCTCTAAGGTCTACTGACGAGTGTCTTGTAACCAGTGGCCAACCCTTTGATGAAGGCAGAGAGATCAACGTGTTCCTAATTAAGCAAACTGAGGTCTACAAGGAGCCATCAAGCATGTGTCTAGTACGTGGGGCAGGGTTATCATTTGGCCTCCTGCCTCTCAGATCACTGTAGACAGTTCTCCCTGGGTGTTGGAAGCTCACCACCACCTCTATTTCAAAGGAGCAGTTGAAAAGAAAGAAAAGTAAAGCAACACGTTCAGCATATCACTTTACTAAGCTGTCTGGGTTCTTTGCTATTTAATAACTCATGAGTATGAAAAACCTCCATTTTTACCACAAACTCATTTACAAAATGAAGTAAAACAACATTTTGTACTGTAAGGTGGATGAAAATCACCAGAGGAAACAAAATCCCTCAATTATATGCTCAGAGTCAAACATTTGAAACCTTATTTTTATTAAATAGACTCTGGCATGAACTCTATGGAGGGGGTTCTAGTAAACTTTCATTATTTTGCAAAGCAAAATGAGTTACTGATCCTTTATCCAAAATGTATGGGGCAGAAAGGTTTGGGATGTCTTTCAGGTGTTAAAATATTCATACATGAACACCAAGGTTCCCTCAAGTTTCATATGCACTTTACAGGCAGAGTCCAAAGGTGAATGTAAACAATGTATGTGGTTTTGATGCCACCAGTGGCATGGGATCAGGTGTGGTGTTCTGTCCCTGTGGAGTCTTCAACACGGAAGAAGTCTGAGATTTAGGAATACTCAGAACGTTGGATTTTCAGATCATGGATGCTTACCCTGCATCACCTCAGTGTCACTGCAGTGAGACAAAAGCGTGCTGCCAGACCAGGTCAGTTCAGAATCACAGCTGTGCGGCATGTGTTGCACTACAGTGAGACTCAGGACGGACGAGGTTATGCATAGAGGCTCTCACAGCAATGTAAGAATAGTTTTATGTTGGCTAATATAATAACATTAGATAGTATTTCAAGTTTTTTTATTTCACTCTTCTACTCATTTGATTTTATTGTCATTTAAGAAAATTTTGATCTCCAATAAATTGGAAAAGAGATAAGAGAACTGATTCATTACCACAGGCAGTTTGGGAAGCACTGTGCTAGACTATACCACTAGGTCTGCTGAGTGAAGTTTTATTTGGGAATAAAGGAATAGCCTTCTAGAATTTCAAAGAAACCAGCATCTAAATGCAAGCATAAAAGTTAAATAGATGTATGTTTCTGTATTTGCTATTGTGAGTTTTTGATCCCCCATTGTTTTGTGGCCCTCTGGCTGATTTCCAAGACCAAGGTCAATAAGAAACAATCCAGAAATGAATGAAATATAACGTAATGATGAGTAAGGCAAGACATTACAGGCAACCACGAATGTAGAAATCCAGCATGCGAGCTGTTGGTTCTTAAACTTCAGACTGGAGCCAGGCACCTAGAGGCAGGAATGACTGCCCCTACCCTCCCTGTTTCCTCGATACTGAGGTGAACCGAACAGGTGTTCTCAGTCGGGTTTCTCATTTATAAACAAGCTCCGTGATCATACACACACAAAGCCACTTGTTCGGCAGTCTCAAAAGAGGGGCCGAGGACTGACCAGACATGAGACAC
This sequence comes from Uromys caudimaculatus, assembly GCA_028551405.1. NCBI lineage: Eukaryota > Metazoa > Chordata > Mammalia > Rodentia > Muridae > Uromys > Uromys caudimaculatus. The sequence continues at coordinate 5,901,897 of CM052704.1, forward strand.
GATTACCCTCTCACCCTGGAAGTCCCTAAGGGTTGAGGATGATGCCACCGCAGGTCAGGATGCAGGAGGCACAGCTGCTGCCTACTCCGTGGGGTGTAGGAAGGTTTCTGTTTCCAGATGACATGCCAGTTCTAAAACTGAGCGACCAGGTAGCACTAACTTCCTTCTCTTCGTCTCTCTCCTTGTGGAGTCCCTATTTTAAGGCAGTGTTTTCAAGTTTGTATCATCCTTTGAAAGTTGTACATACATATTTGAAGAGAACAACAACAAAACATGTCGTTAAATTTCCTTTAAAAAATGATACAATTAAGCATCATTACCATGGCGCCCTGTCTGCGCATGATGTAGTGGACAGACAATGGATATGTCCCCGATGCTCTCAAACAGCCCAAAGTCCTTTTCCCTTGGGTTTCTGGCTTTCATGACAATGCAGACTCCCTCTAGTGGTTAAAGAAATAAATGTAAACTCTCCATTAACAAAAAGGGTGATTTTTTTTTTTTCCTAATTAGGATGTTTTCTAAAGAAAAAACCAACGAAACAAAAAAGCCCCCAACTTTTTGAGTACCTGTTTTTAAAGTACTACAAATAAGACAATTATAAATATTAAAATGCAAAATTTAGATTGTATTCTTAATTTATGAAAATGTAAAGAGTAAATGAAAGTTATAATCTGGATAGTTTGAGTATGACATAATAAAAAAAAATGTACTCAGAAAAAGAAGATCCACTATTGATTTTATTAATAGAGGCATGACTAGTGGCTGTTTGCACAAACTGGTGCTTTCCGGAGCAGGTTCCGTGGCCCTTCTACAGGAGCTACAATCTGATGACGGCAAGGAAGGCTTTATTCAACATCATAAACATTTAGCCTGGTTAAAAGTGATAAATGTGAAAATTGTAAACTGCAAAGAAAAAAGTGGCAACTGTTTATAGATGGTTATTCTTACCATCTAATCTTCAACCCCTTCTCAGCTGAACAAAGTGCTGAGAACCACAGAACTCAAGTGACTAGTTCCAAGTCAGAGAGTTACAGAAAAGGACCAGGAGGAGCCAGCTGCAGCCTCTGTAGCCGCTCACAGGAGGGACTCCACCTTTGCCACCTTCCCCCTGTTTATTTGCGAGGAAGTGCGATCTGTGACTGTCTAGATCGCAAATGTAAAGCGCCTCATTCTTCTGAGATGTACATACTTTAGCTTTCTGTTTATTGTTCAGAACACCCAGAGAAGCATTTGTGAGCTGGCTGACCCATCTCCCAGAGAATTATTTTACAACATGAAAATGGAAGTTAAAATGAGTAATTACCTAAGTATTAGTGGATTTCTGGTCCTAAGGCTCTCCCAGTTACTGTGGACTTGAGAGCTCAGCAACTCTCCGTACACATATGAGGTTTGAGTGGAGAGAAAATGAACCAAGTTAGTAAAAAATGCTTTGAGATTTATGACAAATGCTATAAAATAAATTTCTGTTTTAGTTAGTCACAGTTAAATTACACTGGGGAAAAAGATCTACAGCTTTAGTTTCTTTGAGGGAGAGGAAAATAAAATTGCCAATTGTTTTGTAGAATAATAGATACAGAAGACAATCACAGTTGCCCAGTAGAAACAGGCACTGCATGGCAGGTTCTGGGGTAGATACTGAAGAATGTGATGGTCTAACAACTTCCCTGAAAGATTTGGCTTCTGGCTTGTAGAAAAGTGAAAATATTGTTAAAATCATACCTATGAGTTACTGAACTTAAACTTACACATAAGCACTTCGATGCACTGTCAACACCTAGAGAATACCAAGCATGCTCAGAACGTTGAGTTTTTAAAACCTAAAATCTTTATTTTCCTTCGTATCAATCCAGATGGAAAACTCTGAGATGGGCCGTTGTCCATTCCTGCCCATTCTGTAAGATGGTGCCAGGAGCAGAAGAAGCATTCCTATTTGTTGACTCTGAACTCCACCTTGGAGGATAAAGGGCAGGAGAACTACAGAGGATCTGAGCTAACAATACCCAGGGATACTTTGCTATCTCATGAAGATAGCTGTCTGACTCCTGCTGCATTCCAGGGTCCCAACTGGGTGAAGGTGGTTTATTATATTTTCCAACACATGTCCTGAAATTATGCAACATCCCAAACTGCCCTGTATTTTCCAAGCTGGATGAAAGAAGACGCATGAAATCCCTGCCTTTGACTTGCATGTCAGAAAAAGAGGCAATAGCAACCCAGACTCTGGAGTGAACATAAAGCCAGCAAGACCCCAAGAGTAGTTAATGTTTCTTTTTGACTCTTTAAAGTTTGGTCAAGAAAGACAGGCTGTGCTTTCCAGGACAGATGCTTCTACATACATGGAATCCGTGTGTGTGTGTGTGTGTGTGTGTGTGTGTGTGTGTGTATCTGTGCCAAATATAATATAGAATGTTCCACTTAAATGATTAAAATGGGGGAAGGAAGGAAGGAATCCTACCAGTTCCAATAATCTTTTGAAATAATATTTTTTTAAAAATTCCCGAACATGCGGTAAAAGAAGCTTCCTTTTTTACTGTCATATAAATCAAAAAGAGTTTGAGAAAGCATTCACAAAGAACACTGCCCAGCGAGGAGCCTGAAAGTAGCAGATAGTGGGGCCAGATGTTGGGGTGATCTGGGTCAGAAGAGCACAGGAATATGGTGTTGATTTCAATGGCTGTTGGCAGAAGCTTTGCTCCAGCAGCAGGGGAAAACCCTGAACTAATGGAATTCTTTCCTACTCTTCCTTTCTCTTGCTAAGAAACCCCAAACCACTAGTCAGTGGTGCTGATAGCTGTCAAAGAAGCTGAATTCACTGGCCAACCCTGCCAGCAGGGATCACATCAGAAGGGAGTTGACTGAGTGAACAAGGACGTCTCCAGGCTGTGCCATTTTACATCCCACTCAACTTTCAACAGCTGTTTCTTGAGTGAATGCAGACTTCAAATAATTATGTGAAAAGAACAACAAATTCCAGATGTAGACAATGCTTATATGTGCTCCTTGGCCCTTGATTGGGCCCACAAAGGGGGACAAGCACTGTCATGTCTGAAGGATGAGGGCTTATAACCAGGTGGAATTAGAACCAGCCAAAGTCTCAAAAGAGAACATGAGAAAGTGGTTTTGTATCAAGCGGAATTTCTGAAACAGAAGATGCAGAATGGTGTGTTACCATTTTGGGGACTCCTATTGCACTGCATGATCATTGCTGCCAGTCACTGGATAAAAATTTAAAGGGCTTTCTATCAGTTCTGGTGTTCTCAGTGTCATGGCCATTCGTAAATTAGGCAAAGGCTCTCTTATATCAAGTTCTGACAGAATTTTCAATCTTAGTCAGTCCACAATGCTGAAACACAGAACATAAACAGAGGCTTGCTTTAGAATATTAGATGTGACCGAAGCCTGCTCAGCTCCTTTGACACTTTGAGACATTTTGTCACTTCACCTGGAGAAATATACACGGCTTATTCGGAAGTGCTGCCAGAGTCCAGCACCTGTCAAAACCTCTATCTGTCAAGACTTTCACAGAGATTTTCAAAATGACAGATCAGGATGTCTGAGTTGATGGGGCCCCAGGAAAAATGGAACAGATAGAAAATTCATGACTCTAAACTAGATCAAAGTGACTTCTGTCAACATCATGTCAAAAGAACTGTTCATTTTTAGAGGTTTTTAAAAAATTATATAAACACTTTTTTGAGTATGAGCTAAGTGTAATGAAATTTTTTTTTTCTTGTTCTACAGTATGATCATCCAAATGTTCAAAAATATACTTTATATAATCTAGAAAGAAGGAAAATTCTAATAGTCATTACTGTCTGCCAGTTAAAACCACTGACATTCAAGAAAGAATTATGAAGATACTATCTGCCCAAAATAGGACAAACCATCTGGCTATCACAGAACAAAAGGTTTTTTTTTTTTTTCCCCGTTGTTTTCTTTTTAGTTTTCACACATCAAATCCTACAACTGGATTCATTACTTCTTATTCTGTTATGCTCAGCTCTGATTTTCCCTCCATTTGCTTAGTGTGGCAATTTAAAACATCAATTCAGCATTAGTTTCCTAAAATATTTGCTATTATTTTAATTTTAAAAGCAAATGGAAAACCCCTATGATGCACAATTTTCTCAAATTATTGCTTTCAGAGGAAGTGGAAAAAAAAAACATAATAAACAGCTTATAACATGCAGTACTGCACTCTTAGAAACCCTCCACAATTGCATTCAAAGTCACACACCAGATGAAATATGTATTAAAGAATCTGGGAGTGACTGCTTTCCTGTTCTAATTTCTAACACCTTTGAGAGAGGAAGCCTGGCACCTGGTGCTAGAACCCAGATAACCTGTCTCCTGCTGCTTATCTGTCAGTAGATGAACAGGACATGTGACCTAGTGAGGACAATACTGGGGTTTCACTCAGCTTCTAAACAGGGAGTAGACACCAAAAGAATGTGTACTACACGCACACTCATGCACATAAGCCCCCCACACACACATGTGCACATGCATGCACTCGTTAGCAGTTTCTGCAGTCACTACAACTGACCCTGATAAAGTGATAATGTCACTTTGAAATATCCCATTGGCCTTTCCTTTAACCAGGGTTGAGCAATTTTGACATCAGCCCTCTCAGCCACAATCTCACAGAAGTCAGCTGGCTCAAAATGTTCTGTGGCCAGGACAGGTTGCTTACCTCTAGAAGGATAAAGTATTTAAAAGATAACAACCACATCTGGCTTAGAGAGAAAAAACTTGTTTGACAATGGTCCCGCTGCAGTGTATGTACAGTCTGCAGGAAGTGCCATCTAGGACTATGAAATTAGGGCAAGATCACCAAGCCTTCCTGGAAGCAGAGCTGAATGCGTTTTCTTTCCTACTTATAAAAAGATGTTTATTACCTGTAAGTGCACAGAGGCGTGGGCCTCATGGCCACCAGTGATTGGTGATAAGCCCCTTTTCCTCATTTACATTGATAGCCAGCATTAGTGAAGATATACGCATTTCATTTCATGGTTCAGAAAGAACAAAGTATATGTATATGTGATAGCAGTAGGTGGTTAATGAAATGGCCTGACAAACATAAGCTAATACATAATCATACCAGAATGTGACTGCAACACCTGTTCCTGCTTCACAGACTTCCAATTCTTAAGAAAACACTCACAAGCAGTGAAGCCACTCCTATTTAGACATCAATATGCTCCAAGGAAATTTTAGTCGCTGTTTTTGGTGGTGGTGCTGCAATCACGAAAGGGTGGTTATTCTAATGATATCAAATCTCTTTTGCTTCTGTCCTAAGAGTAATGAAAACTTCACACATGCATGAAGCTCCAGTAATTATTTTAAACTGCCTTCTGTTGTCCCCCTGAGGAACACGGTGGTATTTGTTTGATGCAGTTTAATTAGTGTCAGGGTAATTAATGCTATGCTATCTACATGAGATCAAAACCCTTTCTTTGTAACATTCTGGTAACTCAGAACTAAGAAAAAGAAGCATTTTGAAAATGCTGTGGCATGGTGTTAACCTGAGATCACTGGTGTACTGAATGGCTGATCTCTTCCTCCCAGCCTCACTCAAATGCCAAATCTAGTCTCTCCCAGGACAAGATCAGGCCCATAATACACTGCAACTCTTCTGCCAGGCATAAGATTCGGTGGCTGCTATGGAATTAAATTTTTTTTATGGGCATAATCAAATTAACTAAAGCATTTACAGTCACTAGGCACCTTTTGCAATAGTTTAATCTTTTAATAATGAAATAGTAAACTTCTACACTGACAGAGAACTGGAGTCTCTTGTAAGCGGGGTGTCACATTGCTATGTGCTGATATATTTTTTCAAATAAAGGAATCATTTGGTTTAATGAATGAATGTGATTCTGCTTAAATGCCTGAATAAAATTTGCATTTAATTGTAGGTATAGATAGTCTCTCTGTTTGACAATAATGTTAAGAGAGGGGAGGGGGAAAACAGAGATAGGAAAGGAGAGAAGTTAAACACACAAAAATTCCAGACACATACATAACGTGCACTGCCATAAATCCCTTTTAACTGTTTCTTTGGTAATAAGCAACGGCAGTATAAATCTCCCAACACGCAAACTCAAGCTGATCACAGGCTTAAGGAAATAGCTCCAGTTATCTTGACTGGATAAATTATTATACCCTAAAAAGGTTATTCCAGCTTCTAATAAAGCACTGTAGCTAACAAACAAAAATAAAAAGACTAACCATTCTCTCATTTTGTAACAGATGAAATTACAGGGTGCATGGGATCAACACAAGGACATTGAATATATTTTAAGTCTAAGAAATGCACTAAGCAATGTTCATTTTGGAAGAAGGCTACTGCTTTAACACAAAGAGGAGGGCCAGCATTAAACTAATCGTATTTTACAGTAAGGGAAGGGCTAATGTCACATATCTTAAAAAATAAACATGACTGTCTGGAAGTCAAGCCAAATGGATTTTGTCCATTGCAAAAGTACAAGGAATGAAAATAAGCTGTGGTAGCACAAGAAATGAATAGACAGCAGCACCTCTAAGGATTAAATGCTCAGTCGGCCACAGTTATGAAATTGTGTCTGTATCCATCAGCGGTGGAAATTAAAGTTAACGTAATAGAAATAAAATCTCACTAGAAATTTTTACTTAAGCTGATGGCAGGTGATCCCCTAACAGGGCTGGTGCTGAAGGCTTCTCCTTTTGGTCATTCATTGTGAAATGCCTTCTGGGATCAGCTGATTAGCCAAATATGGTTTTTCATATCTTTAGTTCTGCTTTCTATGAGTTAGTTGTTTATCAATTAAGGTAATAAATATCAGGGAGTCTGGTTACAGCAGAAATACGGTAACGTGCCGCCTAGGAGCCCTGCAGTAGGAGCTGTGTGCAAAGTTCAACAACTGTGAAGGAACTATTAAGAAGGACATACACACAAGTGACCTTGACTGACACGCGCACTTCATTCCTGCAATAAACAGCAGTGGTGCTGATAACTGCTCATTGGCGCAGAGAGTAATTACCTATCTGTCAGCGTTGCTGGTGTGTGCGAAATAGTATAAATGAAACATACATAATGTGTGGCAATAATATCGGGCATGCAGAACCTAACGCATCATCATCATTCTCAGGACCCAGGTTTATGTGGCTGCCGCCACTGAGTAAATGCCTCCTAGCCACGATAATTTCATTCTAATCTCTCTTCCATATTATAATTTTCATTGCTAAAAGATACTAAGGAGCAATACGTTTCAATCAAAGCTAAATAGAACACGACCTGTAACTAGCTATTTTATACACCTATATATTTTTTCTTTCAAAAAATTTAGTCAATTTATGAAGAGAACAGAATAGGCTATAAATTTCTGTGTGACAATCCCTGTCTGTGCCAATGTCACTGTGTCTAGAGATGGGGTGGAGGAGGCCTAGGGAAGGGTCAGCAGCTTTACCTCCCATTTTTCCAACAACAACAAAAACATCCGTCTTTTAAACTCCCATTCTGTTCTGAAACAGAAGGTTAGAATGCATTTTGAACAAAATAATGTCCATTGAAAAAAAGAAAACAATCTAGTTTCTAAGATAAATTATCTTCATTTACTTGAGTCCTGTAATGGCACAAGAGAAGCACAGGCATCTGTACAGGCATACACTCTGCTCTGATAAAGCTGTCCAGCCCATGCATTGTTGTTTTATTCTCCTGTGAAATCCTGTTTTTAACACCACGTAAAAGGAATCATCAATACACAGGTAGCCAAGAGGCCACCATGACTGGCACCTCTCTGCTAGATAGAGGCTGAACACCTGGAAACATAGTATTCCAAACTAGATACAGAAGCAGCCACTAGGTGACCAGCTCCGTCCAAAAGGGGAGTAAACAAATCTAATCAGCATCATTTTAACTGAGTGAGTTCTTCTCTTTATAGCAAAAGAACATATTTTGGGGACTTCAAGTAATCATGAATAACTATTGCAAAGTCTATTTCCTCAGGGAAAAAAGATTTTATTGATTGAGTAACATCACCTGTCAAAAATTAAGAAGTGAATGATAATGAGCATGATTACAGAGTGATTGTTTCAATTTCTGCATCAGGAGAAAAGGTAAGAAATAACCAATAATAAGTTGCATAGAGATGTGATTTGTTATATCTCAAAGACACACTTCTATTTGAAAGAAGGAGAAATCCTCAGGTCATCTTTAACATTAAGAAATAAAACGTATTCAAGTTTGTCACATCATGACATTAAACAACTTATCTACTTGACTGTGTCATAGCCACCTTGGTGGTCTTGCCAGAGTGATCTGGAAAAGATTTTAGCCTAGTTGTAAGTCATTCAACAATGCTATCATTTCAGCATATTAATTGAAACGGATAAATCAATAATGCCTACAAACTACAGAGATCGATTCACTTATTTCAGTGGCTTCCATTTGATCCACACAATACTATTTGTCTGAGTCATTTAAGTCTTTTTTGATGTGTAATATTACATGGACGGACGTTTAAGCACTGTTTAACAATACTAAGAATACAGTACTTCCCAGAATACAAATTTCGAGGAGAGACATAACCTCATTTCATTCATTTCTAAGAAGGCCTGGACTGTTTTTTGTTTGTTTGTTTGTTAGTTTGTTCTTTACATCTTAATCTAGTTGAAAAGCTTCTTAGGAGTCCAAGTAGTAAGACCAGGATGATCCCAGCATTGCATCATCAAAGTATCTTATTCAGCTCTTTGCACTCAAGAAAACACAGGATCTCAACCTCTTGAAGCTGGAAGATCTATTACATCCCTCATCTGCAAGTGTTCCAAACTACCACCACAATCATACCTTAATAAAGTCCCCAACAAAATAATATATTCATTTTATGCTAACATCTAGTTTATGTATATATGCCATAAAACCTCTAGTTGACTGATTGAATCAACAGCTAGTTGACTCTGTGTGTGTGTGTGTGTGTGTGTGTGTGTGTGTGTGTGTGTGTGTGTGAGAGAGAGAGAGAGAGAGAGAGAGAGAGAGAGAGAGAGAGAGAGAGAAGAGAGATCAACTACTTAGAAGTACTGTATTAGGGCCATTAAGCAACTTGCATTTGAATAACTGTAACATTTTTCTCTGACCCTAATCAGTAATTAAATATCACACAGGTTGATGGTTCACAACCTAGGAATTGAGCAGAAAGACAAGGGACCCTAACTCAGGTCCAGCTCCTACAAAGTGACAAGCAACCATCCTCCGGCTGAGAAGCACTACATAGACAATGTGTTTAGGGGACTGTATGTCACTGCTTTGGTGTAAGATGTTGGGAAAAGCAGCAAGAACCAGGGAGAATGTAACTCACTATTTAAAACAGTTGGGAAATGATCACCTTCCAGGATTTCTCAACTGTTACAGAATATTTATGTACTCACCGTGGGGACTGCTTACTCACATACCAGAACATTACTACTGTGATCTTTTTACATTCACTTTCAGCACCTAAAATACTATTTTTTGTAATGAATATGTATTGAACAAATGAGTAGAATCAACTAGTAAGTAAATGAATAGTATTATCCAGAGAAGAAACACACACACACACACACACACACACACACACGGATAATGTATATATTCTATATATCATATATCCTATACATTCTCTCTATATGTCCATATATCACACACACATATATTCTAATTTGATGTTTTAAAGTCCATGTTCCCCCCCAAAAAATGTCAAAATGTTATGCACAAAGCACTCTCTTTAACATGAAATATTATAGGATATTTTGAGGAAAGAGTTAATAAACTTATTTAGAATTGATGGTTTTACAGTTAAATATACTTTTAAATTAGAAATTAACTTTTAATATATGGCTTGGTGAAGATAAGAGTGAGATATGTAAAGCACAGTTGCCTTTGGTGTAGGCAATATACTTGATTAATTTGGAATAATTTAACAGTGAAAGATTAATTAAGAATTTCATCCAATACAGGCCATCTTTCTTTTCCAATTACACCCTTTTAGAGCCATTAACTGTTTTAATAATTGCACAGAAAATGCTAGAAAGTATCAAGGTAGTACAGCAATTTATTCAGAACAGCCAAAGTTGGGAACATAGCATTTTAATATTTGGAGAACTTAACTCTGAGATGTGTAGATAAACTCTGTATTTAACAACATCTTACTATAACCAAGCAGGTCTATATTGAGCCTGATATTTTTATTTACATAAGATCACTTTTATTAGATACTCACTAAGATACTTTGCTGGAAAAAAATGAAAACAGCATTAATAACCTAGCCTATAACACTTATGAAATTTACCAGAATTAAAATGGATCCACTTATGTTAACCCTAACCAAAAACAAAAATAAAAGTAAAAACAATCTCCACAAATAAAGCATAAATAAATAACTGAAATGCTAGGACAGAAGGGTTCTCATGAATAACAGCACTAACAACGGTCTGTGATAGAATCACAACCTTGTACAGAGGCTATCCCAGTCTTACACAAAATGCTACTGCAAGGAAAACTCCCCCACGCACATTTGCTGAATTCTGAACAGTCATTACCTGTCTTATTGATCTTTGTAGTCATGATTTCAAACTGTCTTGTATGACCCTTGCCAGCACATGCTTGCAGTACTGAGACATTTCCAAATACATATTATTTGGAAGTTCCCTCTGTGACTGTTTTCAGGTGGCAAGGTTATTTCTGAACAAAGATTCTGTAAAATATGCTTTAAAGCAAATAGATCATGTTAATCTGTAACGTTTAGCTTAATTAAAGGAAAATTTGGAGTATGGGGTGAAGTTGAAGTTGGGGTTCATGGTAAAAGTAAATATAAAAACTTGACTAAAATGTGCTGAGTGTGAAGTATACTGAAGAAAAAATTATAGTTTAGGTGCTTTATTATAATCCAGGAAGCTATTCTCAAAAGCACCATTTTCTCCACACTTGAGGTGTTATTTATAATTTAAGCATATACTGCCTCATATTTTGGATCTTGGAAATCAGGTCCCTAGTTGCAATGGAGTAGAATTCACTGTCAAAAGTTTAACAAGCAAACTTTCACTCCCTGTTTTATTTCTCATATAAAAGTGGTATCAAGCAATCATGGCTGCTTCAAGACCACAGCACAAAACAAGGGTCCTCATATTGCTTCTAATAGCAATTAATAAGGTCTATTACATCACAATTAGAATAGCAAAACAATAACAACAAAGCTGTTGTTTTAATAAAGAGTCTGTCCTGTGTCACCATGCATCACCATCAACAACACAAAACCTGAGTTCATGTCCTTATGATTTTTACACTGGGTCATGGCTTTCCCCTCAATTTCAACCATTATTAGGTAATATAATAACAGCTCTCACTGGTACATAGAGAAGAAGAGCCAATATAACTGTTAGTGGGGAAATTTTCTTACAGAGTAATTTTATATTGATATTAAAAGAAGAAACAGGACTCTGATTTCAATTGAGTGATCAGTCGGCCTATTCCCTCTCTTAGCTTATAGAACTAAAATTTGTAATAGAAAACTTTAATCACTCAGCTTTAAATAATAACATAGTTGTGGTGGTTTAAATGAAAATTTTCTCTACAGGCTCATATATTTGACTATTTGGTCCCCAATTAGTGGAACTGTTTGGGAAGGATTGGTAGGTGTGGCCTTTTTAGAAAAGGTATATCACTGGAAGTGAGTTTGAGGTTGCTCCTTCCATGCTTATGGATAAAAATGTGAGCTCTCAGTTACTGCTCCAGCACCATGCCTGCTTCTCTTTCACCATGCTCCCCGCTATCATGGTCACAGACTAACTCCCTAAATTAAATGTTTCCTTATATAAGTTCCCCTGATCATGGTATTTTATCACAGCAATAGAAAAGTCACTAAGACAACATTAGTATGAGTTTGAAATCCACAGTTAAAAATAAGTAAAGTGCAGATACTGCATAACATATCTGTTCAGCTAACAAAACTTCCAGAGAGAAACAACTCTTGAAGTGAGTGACACAGATGCTTTCATCCTTAGTAGAGTTCATTTTTGTTTACTTTTGAAAGTTGCTAGAGAAGTTAGCAAAATAAATGTGGGATCCAACATTATTTCGTCCAATCTAATATCTGTCCCAGTATGTTTTCTTGACTACTGACAACAGTCTATGGTAGCTAGCAATCAATCAACTTTGTGGTTGTATAGGTCATGTCTCAGTTCACTCTCAATCATACCTAGGAGGACTTGCACACTGCACATGCATACTGCATACTGAAGACATCGAACTAGGGAGGAATTTCCTACCTCCTTTCTTCTCCTCACTCCCTTTTGTTTTCTTTCTGAATTTTTAAATGGTGTGTGTGTGTGTGTGTGTGTGTGTGTGTGTGTGTGTGTCCACAGTATCAAACTCATATCACATTCTTCCTTTTGAGTAAACAAAGACCTTATCTACTTTATTGACTACTGTCACTGTCAAACTTAATAAATTTGACTGCAAATATAATTTATAATGGAAGCTCACATGGGGGGATGGAAGTCATCTGTCATCTCCTAACTTGGATAGTCACTTACATAATATTTTATTACCTTAGTTGTTTTACATTGTTCTAGGTTTTACTTTTCTTCTAAAGATTTTCAAAAATCAAGATTAAACTTAAAAGAGGAAAAATTATATCATTTTTCTCTATTTTGCCTTCACTGTGGATACAACATGACACTGTTGTTACATTCTCACATCTAGACAACATCTTACTGCTTTCTTTTGGTATTCCGTAAAAGCAAAAACATTTTTGTTTTTGTACACGAAACCCTTAAAGACAGAAGTATCCCATAAAACTCTATCAAGACAGTATTAAAATATTTAATAAATATAATGTTGGTACTGTGGTGACTATTCCTGGTTGTCAACTTGATTATATCTGAATGAATTCAGAATTGGAGGGCACACCTGTGATCCAAATCTGGAGGCTGGAAGACACAAGTGTCTGACATGGATCTCAGCATGGAGATGTTGAGGTATAGAGGCCACGAAACTCTTAGGCCCAGGCAAAGTAGTACACACTTTTAATCCCAGGATACTGAGGCAAGGAGATCTCTGAGTTCAAGGTCAACCTAGGACAAAGCAAATCCCAGATCCAGGCATGGTGGTACACATCTTAATCTGTGGAGGCCTAAATAAGGACGTTGGAAGAAGGAAGATTCATTCCTCTTCAACCGCTTGCACTTACGTGCCAGCACATCTGTTGGAACCTACATCCAACATCTACAGAAGACCAGCTTAAACAACTAGGCTCATGGAACTGAGCAACTACTAGATTCTATGACTTCCCATTCACAGCTGCGCATGGTTGGGTTAGTCGAACTATAGACTGTAAATCATCAGAATAAATTCCCTGAATACACAGAGACATTCCATAAGTTCTGTAACTCTAGGGGACCCTGACTTATAGAGTATCAGAATTACTGGTCATTTAAGTTTATAATTTATACCTTACAATGTCCTCCTGTTAGCCACCGAATGATGTATAATGAGTGCATTATAGCGTCAGGAGGGCTGCAATATAGTAAAATAATGGCTCATTTGCAAAGCTTCCATGAATGAAAGAAAAAATAATAATACGTATGCAGACAAATTCAAAAGGGCCAAATTATTTTCTGGTTATTGTGAACCATTAAAATGATACCTTTACACTGATAATAACAAGCTTAGTACCCGAAACAATCGTACAAGTACACATTTGCTGTCGTAATAAGAATTTTTCCTTTCTTGTACATGGCTGTAAGAAATGTAATTATGTCATTTAAATTGTGCACACTTTTATGAATTAATGTTCTATTAGAAATTTCATATTTTTGAAATAAGTATATCTTTATTATTGAATATACTTAACGTAGTCTTTATTATTGAAGGTAGTTGTCTATATACTACATCCAATATATTAGTTTGCCTTCTGTTGATGTAATGAAATATCTTGCCCCAAAATCACAGCAACTTACATTTGGCTTTTAGTTCCAGAATGAGAGAGTCCGTAAGGTCAGAGGATACAAAACATGGGAGTTGGAGTATCAACTGAATCTGAAAGATCACATTGTTAAACAGAACGTAAGAGAAGACACACCTAACCCTCAAGAGACTTGAGGCTTCAGGGAGTGGGGAGGCCTGGTGGAGTGGGGAGTGAGGAGGATCCTCTTGGAGATGGGGGAGGAGGAATGGGATGAGGAACTGTCGGAGGGTGGACCTGGAGGGGGATAGTGACTGGACTGTAAAAAAAAGATTAAAGATAATTTTAAAAAGAGAGAGAGACCAGCATCACTGAGGTGAAATCTTCTGGGAAGTGTTTTCTGAGAACACAAAGATGTGCTCCAGTGACAGCCAAGTTTGTACCTCCTGCTACAGCTGGACTTGGTAATGTGTAAAAGTCACCCAGGTGGTACTGGTTTGGAAGCATAAAGGGGTCGTGAAGAGCAGCTAAGGCTTGGCACTGTGAGAGGCCATGGAAGGCCATTGGAGAAGGCGCAGCCTCAGTTGTAGTTAATGGTCCAGGACTGAAGGGGTCATGCAAAGGATTTTAGGCATAATAATAACAGTAATGAATAATAATAATAATAACCTTAAAGAAGAGAGAGTGAACTAGAAGTGGGGTGTGGCTACAAATCACCAAAGCCCTCATCCAGTGACCTACTTCCTCTAGGAAGATTCCACTCCCAAAAGACTCAACCTCCCAAATAGCATCACTAACCTAATACCAATGGTTCAAACGCATAAGACTATGACAAACATCTCCCTCTCAATGCACCACAAACTATATGCATTCAGATTCTATTCAGTATTAGAATACCAAAACTACAGTGTAAGTCTCAGTTATACATACTAAATTACAGGTAAAAAGATTTTGTCTTTCAGTGAAGCCTGGAGCCATACACATGCCCCACACAGCTGATCTCTTTCTACTCTGCCATCCCTCACCACTCCACAGAAGGAATGTGGGATCATCTACTCACAACTTCGATGGTCATTTATATTTGTTAGGACAAGTACTAATTTATTTTCAGAAACCTACTGAATATATTACTGCGCACCTATAGTGAATGACCATAGCATTAACTCAGTAAGTTTTATGAATGGCTAAACTAATACTGAATAAAAGATCAATATGGAAAGACAAGTACTTTTAAAAATGTGGGTAAAGCTTGCAAATATGTTTCAATTGCTATAAATACATATTATATTTTATGTGTAATATATAATACATAAAGGACACTATAAAATGATGGAATCTTACTTTCACACTTAAAATTATTTAAATTAGCAGGCAAGCCCACCTAGAAGGAAATATCTAATGTCTAGTAGTTTATAAAAGGAAAACACCTTAAAGAACATGTCTGCATAAACTTTTCTGCCATTGTCAGAGCACTTTCTCCATCATTATAGCAAGCTGCACACAGAGAAGTGAGTATGTAACAGAGGTCTCACTTCTGCTCCATTCTGTAAGGAGGATAATGTACTTTTGTGGGTGACTACAGGGAAAGGAGAGAAGCAAAGACCCATTTTCAAGTAGTCAAAGTTTACTTTATCACAGGACAATTGTCGAGAGGCTAGCAGTCATCATCTCTTCTATCAGTTCAGCACAGAGATCTCTAGAACATTTGGGATAACAACCACTCCAAACCAGGCCTCTCAGTCCACACAGTTCACTCTGCTGAAATGGATTTTATAGCACAAGCTACCTGACATTGTTCCTAGCTGCTGGCCCCTCTGTCTGGTCACTGCAGTGGCCTGCCGTGGCACTTTAGAGAAGACAAGAGTCCAAGGAAGAGCTATCTGGTTAGCACTGGTTTTGCCATCTGTCTCTTTCTGAAATGAGACCCTATCTTAGAGAAGGAGATCAAGACTTGCAGAAAAAGATTTCTCCAGGCATAGACAGCTACACTGAGACATGTCAGCGCAAGATAAAGCTCTCACCTCAAAAGGGATAAGAAACAGCTTACTCAGGAACCAAATATGAGTCTCTATGGCCTGTCACTCATTCAAATTCTTCCAATTACATGTTCTAATGTTGTAATAGTTTTATGAAGCTTTAACAATAACTGAACAATGACAGTCACAAATCAAGGCATTTTTCAAAAATGCAGCAGGCACATGGATTACAACAAAGTGGGTATATCTCTTTTATAGGCTTTAGATACTATTTGAATACATTCTTAGCCTTTTGGTTGATGGACAGTCATGGTCTATTAAATTAATACATTCCAAAGCAGTTCATCTGTTAGTCAGAAGGATGTTAGGGAGCCACAAAGATCAAGAAGTGACTATTAAAAGGGTTAAAGATAGTAAAAGTTAAATTGTAGCTAGACTCCAGACATAAAATGTTTTAGCTCTGCCATGCTGGAGTTCTGACATCCTTACACCAGGTCCAGCAGATGCTGATGTTCTTCACTGTAGCTTTTATTCCATCCCAGAATATCTCTGCCCTTAGCTTGAATTCTTCATTGTGTTTCAGCAAGACAGAGAGGCACTGCAGAGACATTCTTGAGAGCGACATTCTAAATTCTAAACATTCTTTGGATAAGCTTTTCTTTTTAGAAAACTATGTAGAATTGGATCTGAATGTTTTAAAGTAAGTCTTTCTCAAAAGGCTATCTATTCAGTCACCAAATCAACAATGCTAATTGTAATTTACACTGTGCAATGTAGCATGCACTAATTGTCTTATTGTAGCACATTCAATACAGCAGATTAAGAATTATTTCTGTCTTGGTGACTGTTTCATTTTTCACGAATACTTTATAAATGATTTCATAGCCAGTTCTTCATTTTCTCTTCTGTGATATTATTGTCTTTCACATCTTTGTTCTTTCATGGATTGGAAGAGATAAAGAAAGAGCTAAGCAGAGCCTGTAGCACAGCACAGGCGCATAGTGACAATTAACAAAATCATAGCTGGAAGCAGCCAGAGGCATCAGAGATAGTAGCAGCATGTGTAGTTGCTCAAGCCTGGCTCTTCTTTTGCAATTTAGAATCTTCTTGAAATTCAAACCCTAAAACTCCCAAAATAGGAATTCATGTTGTTTCTACAGAAATAGTACCAAAAGGCCAAAAATATCTATATACCAGTAGTCCTTTTTAAGAGAAAACACTTATCTGAAACTTGCAATATTAGCACTTACAATCTGGATCTCAGAACACAAACAAGCTGGCCTGCCTGGGGCAAGTTTTCCACCATTAGCACGATGCTCATGTCATCACATCAATTGCTGGAAGATAAATGCAGGCTTCTTTGACAATGTTCCGTGTGTTATTGCCCCTTCATTTGCGTTTTGTTCATGACTGTGGCTCCAGTTCCAGAATGGGAGCATAACAACCTAACATATATATTTGTTGAGCAGATTTTTGAATGCTTATAAAAGTAGATATATTGTTCTCCTTCGTTCATATGTAATCACATATGCATATATACATATCTAGATGCATTTCTTCATATATACACACATACACATTTTATTTTATATATCACTGTGTATATATATGATCTTACAAATCTATAATTTTATATAAATAATTTTCCAGATTATAGGCCTAAACAAGAATATAAAACAAAAAGTAAAATTCCATGCATATACTTTATATACACACATATAAAGTGTGTATATAAAAAGCAGGATGCTGACCGATCCACAGCACTTTGCCCACCATTCTCTTAACACATATTACTCTCTGATAATGTTTTATGCTTCTGTTCATTGGCTTTCTAAACTGTAAGCGCCCTGAGGGTTTTTATTTATCTTTATTTGATCAAATACAAGAAGTGAGATATACTATACATTGAATAATGGATAGGTAAGAAGGTAAGTAGCAGTTCTGTACAAACTGCCAGGGTAGAGTTTGAGACTGCTCCAATGACCCACAGCCAGATCTAGCCTTCCAAAGTTTAAATGTAAATTTCAATGAGCCACATTAATATCAAGAAGGTTTAAGAATTTACTAGAACAAAGTCCAATACTGTGATAAGGAATATGAAGAACTACAACATGGCCGAACCTAAAATTCTTAATATCCAACATGCAATCTAAATGTAACAGGGACTCAAGGAAGTAGTTAATAAATGTACCCCAAAATGAGAGAGCATAAAATTAGCAGACTGAGATATTTATACAGTATTTGTTTAAACGCTTTCCGTTTATTCTGAAAAGGAGTAGATACAAAGAAGTGGAAAATTTAAACATGAAGGGTGAGCTAACTGCTGTAAGAAGGGTCCTGGGTGAGATGAAGAACAGGTTAGATCAGATGCTGCAGAAAAGAAATGGACTTGATGCATAGTAATAGAAATTACCTAAGAGAAGATGATGATTTTAAAACACTCAAAAAGAATAAGAGTCACACGATTCAGTGGGATAATTGGACAATCTAAGCAATACAAGCAACTAGAAGCCCAAAAATGCAAGAGTGGGAGGAGTCACAAAGGTTTCAGGGAATTATGACCCAAGTGTTCTCAAATGTGGTTAAGGTTATACACTCACATATCCCCTCTATGAATTGTACTATCCTATGGAAGTTGCATGAGGGAGAGCTAAAACATCAGGAACCAGCAAGATGTCGCCGCAGGGAAAAGCACCTGCCACCAAGCCTGAGATCCACCCCCACCCCACAAGGTGCATGGAGAAAACTGAATTCTACAAGCCATCCTTTCATCTCACCTACAACCTGCTGAAGCAGTGCCTACGTGATGCAAGGTTCAACATGTTAATCACATAAGCAAATCACATAAAGAGATAGGAGCTCTTCTTACTTTACATATAAGTACACTTATTTCCAGAGATATTAGGTGATGCTGTGCTGAGCTCCACCAGAGTCTTATGAAGAACCCAAACTCAAGTCCATGTGGTCTGGCTTCAGTCTTAGCATGTGACTTGAGAAGGCAATGATCCCTGGAGTTCACTGACCAGGCATCCTAGCCTCATCAGCAAGCCCAGGTCCCAATGAAACCAGAAAGAATAAGAGACACTGTCTCTAAAATCAAGGTGGACAGTTTCTAAGGAATGACACCAAGATTTACCTCTGGCCTCTACATATACATCCATGTGAATATATATGCAAATACACCTACACACACACATAACAAGTAATACCACTGACTTCTACTTGTTCAGGGTCTAGGATGACATGTATAGCTCTCCTGGCAGCAAGATGAAGAACACTCAACTCAGCGTAATCTGCTACAGAGCCATGGACTATTCAGTAAGAACATTGCATTGCATCTGTGAAGGAATGAATGCATGGGATTTTCTGAAGTTTTATCTCAAATAAAAATCAAGTGTACCCACAAACCCGAATTGTCAGCAATCTGAGTCCTACTTGGGACTGGAGGGTTCGTGCTGACACATGAAACCCTGCTTGTCCTTTGTCACATATGTGCTTCCCCTGAAAGCTGCCAGTGACTTGTCAAAATTGATCAGGAAGTCTTAGGTCATCCCTCAGTGACAGACTGATCTGGACACTACCGTGTCCCATTTCTGGTTCTGTGTCACATACCGTATGAAAACTGATGTCCCTGTCACCCTCCTCTCAGGGTGGATGGCTGCACATGAAGCTGATGTTAGTTTTTAAATGCAAGAAACAAATCAGTAGGATGAACCCAACACTTAATCATTTAAAGCAGTTGTTTAGACTAATGCTGCAGAGAGAATGAATGCTGCAAAATGATATAGAATCCCTTGTCATTGTGTTATGAACATCACACTCTTAGTTGACAATTAAACCACCAAACCCAGGAATAGAGAAAGGAAGCATTTTGGTAAATGACCTGAGGCTCTGATGCTCTGAAGGCTTCCAGCTAATGATTTAAAGTCTGAAAATCTGGGTGCCTCTTTGTTGAAACGTATTAGAAGTTAGGATTGGCGTTACACTTCAAAGACCTCTTGTGGTTAGCATACAGGGCATCTTACTACGTTAGTCCCCTCTCTTCCAGCTTCATAATTTCCATTGTTTCAGCCACCAGTGGTTAAATATGATTTGAAAATTAAATGGAAAATTACAAGAATAACTCTTGAAGTATATACTTTTCTAAGAAACTCGACGTAATCTCAGACCACAGCACTCTGCACGCAGTTCCACCCTGCTCAGGATGACAAGTGATATGTCGTTGGCTGCAGAAAGAAGTTTTGGGGTAAATGCCGGGAGTAGTACTGCTAGGTCATTTTAGTTGTTTGAGAAGTGTCTACCATGATTTCTTTAGGACCTCAACTGATTTATACCCCTATCAACAGTGGCTAAAGGTTCCTGTCTCCCCACATTTTTATTGCATTTGTTGACATTTGTTTTTTCAGCTGACTATGTTTAAATTATTATTCTAGGAGCTGAAGAGGTGGCCTAGTAGTTAAGTGTGCTTGTAGCTCTCTCAGAGGACCCAGGTTTTGTTTCCTGCCCCTACACAAAGTAACTCACATCTGCCTATAACTTTAACTTCATGGGATCTGTGCCTTCTTCCTGACACATGTGGCAGACACACACACTTAATTAAATTATCCTCAAATTTATACTTTCAGCTTATTTTGTTTAAGTGGTGTGTATGTGTGTGTAGATATGTACATGTGAGTACAGGTGCCAGAGAAGACCTGAGGCATTGTATCACCTTGAGCTGGAGTCACACATGCATGGGAGCAACTGGGCATGGGGTCTGGATACTGAACTTGTATACTCTGAAAGATCAGACCAAATCTTCACTGGCCGCTGATTCATCTCTTCAGCCTTAGTTTTTGATAGTTTTAAAAGTTGTCTGGGACTATATATGTCAAGAGACTATCAAAATAACTGTAATCTTTCTGAGGAAGAGGTGAAATATTACTAACTGAGAACACAGATTTCAGACTATGTTATGTTGTTTGGAAGGGGTTGAGGAGTATCATGTTACTATTAAGCAGTGTGTATAATTTGGGACCATATTAACTGAATAATTTAGAATGTGGTGCAAACTGCACAGTTTGCTACCTCTGCATTTGTGAGGAGCACTAAGATACACTTATATAATGGGGCAAAATTTAATGGCTCCTCAAGTCATATTAATTTCTTCTACTTTTAGGAAGTCTGCAAGGATGACTAACATACTGGTGCATAACCAACCTATCACATCCAACTCGACTCCCTGTAGAGCCTTACTTTTTAGAATAAATAACTTAGAATGCTCTAACAAATCACTGTAATGCTGTACCACAACGGCGTAATACCAACCAAATCATATTATAGTACTATAGATTTAGGAAACAACTAATATTAATAGCTATTAGTGTAAATACAGACAAAATATTCACTTATTTTCTGCTATGGCTCTGTAAGAGCATTAATGATATAACTCATGCCATTTATATGGTAAATGTCAGTATTTTAAATTATAGAATTTCAAAGTCTGAGATAAAATATAAGCCGCTGACTTCAGTTTTTATGTTGCTTTATCCATAGGTATGCATGACTTCATATATGTATAACAGACTTTTACACCACAGTGGAATGAGGAGTGCTTCTTTCTTTTCACTGCTGTAAATTCAAAGGAAGAGTTATTAACAGCCTATTTATTTATCATGGGTCTAAGTGTAAGGTATGTTAATGATGTTTCAGGTTCCCTCAAGAGTCCTCTTTAGAGATAAATGGTTAGACTTCTGCCCTAAATCATCCACACATACTCCTAACATGAAACTCAGCATCCAGATGGTCCGGGGCCGGTTCCTTCCACCTTAGTGTTCAGGGCTTAGGTACTCATATATCAGCATTAGTTGCCTCAACTATAGAGAGCCCATTTTTGGGACAAATGTGGGTCTCCTTATATCCATCTTGCAAGATTCACTCAGGAAAACAGTCATGTTCCCCTGCACACCTGAGGCTACCCAATAGTTATTATTGGAATGAAAGTCTAGAATGAAAACTTCCTGGAGATAGAAAGACTCACTCAAGGCATGCAAGATAAAATGGGATTGTAGACTGGCTGAAGCAATATGTTGGCTGAGGGCTGCATTTGCATCTGTGTCCACAGCGATACGTTGATTTTTATCATCATAACTGGAAAAGTGAACGTGGGGGAATGTTTCAGTGTAAGGTGGTTATGGGCATAAGGTTACCTCTTTAAAACCATCATTAAAGTTGGACACAGTCTGCTGGGACAACCGTGATTTAAATTGTCATGTGGTACAGCAGCTTCTAAACTCCTACAGTATAATTATGAGGTCACTAGAATCCATTTATATGAAAGCTCGGTTCAGGACAAGAAGTTCTGACATACTTTAGGATAAGAATCAGCATAACAATCATCACTCCTTCTAAATTAGGTTGATGGGATATTAAAGAATGAAAACCTACTAGAGAGTTTGTCAATATAATATGGATAGAGAAACTTATAAACATAAAACCTGAGGTGGTTCTGTGGCCTAATCTGTTCATAAAGATCTCTCCCTCCTTTCCCTTCCACACACTCAAGTATTGACTATTTAACACATGGCAAACTGCTAACTCTAAAAGGAGTATCAATATGACCCTCAGAATGCAAAGCACGAATCACTTCCTTTTGTTTTTACATCAATAAAAAGTGTAGCAGATTCACATGTCATTAATTGCCTGTCAAGATATTTCCGACGTGGGTTTTTGAATTAAAAACAAAAATTTCAGAATTATATAAACCACCCTGAACTTATGCAGCGAGACAGACTGCTGTCTGAGTGACTTAGTTTGTGTGACAGAGCTACATGCTGCCTTTGGGTTCACAAGTCCTTCAAAACCAAAGATTCATGCTAATGGAAACCTTTCAGCATAAACCACCCAACAATCAGAGTTAAAGTTTTATTTATTGGCTTTGACCATCTATTTCTGTTATCAAGCATAAGGGCCCACACACTTCATCAACCCCTGACAATAGCCGCAAGCTTGGACAATCTGTCTTGCATCTTCATTGGGTAAGACTTCAATGGAACAGCCTCGATTAAAGAGCAACCCACGCATAAAATGGCAACTCATTAAAATAAACTTTCTCAAAGGGAAAACTTCAGTTCCAACTGAACCACGCTGTTTTTATTTCAAAGATGAAAGGCCCATTACCCAGCCATACATTCATGTGTTCTTGGCCTCGCTGCTTTCTCTTTGAGGACTTTAGCTCTGGTGCCTTCCCATGTCTTTTTGGAGGTTTTAGAAACATAATAGGAATTCAGTCCTTATTGAACCTGATTGGAACATAGTATCTGTGAACCTCTTAATAATACTACAGACTTTTATGGTTTAATTTGCAATGGTGTCCCCTTTGTATGCCTTACTGGCCTTTAATCTAAGGCACAATGCACCCACTTTACATTTATTTGAAGAAACGCACTGAATAGCTAAGGGTTTTTTAATGTGTCCATTAGAAATAGTGATTTTAAAAAACAGCACAGATATGGTTATTTACATAAGAGAATGCAAGGCTGGCTAAGGAAAGAGTGAAATCAAAAATGGGTATTGTCAGTTGTTTACATGAAAATTGACTTATGGCTTTGAGGCTGAAAACTTCAACTTGAACTTATTGGAAAGGCAATATATCAGTGAAAGGAAAAACTCATTAAAATGAAAAAGTCAGGAGACTGGGAAAAATCTGTACTCTGTGAAAATATCAGCCAGCCTATAAAAGAGTAATATAAATGGCATTAGGTGAAGCAAATAATAATATTTTAGGCTCCAATTTTATATGAATGACCATTAAGTGAAATGAACCACAATTATGGCTACATAAACCATAGAATATTCAGAGAAAATGTTAATATTCAAAGCAAGACAAAAACATCCCTCTAATGGCTATGTACACATGCCATCAAAAGGGAGTTAAGCTCTTTAAGATGGGATATGTCACTGTACAACTGTAATGCATGTATCTTTGTCTGAGATCCACATGTGTGTTAGTGCAAATTTTAAAAGACAGTTTATCCAATTGCGTTAAAACTTTTCTTTTTCTTTTGTTTATTTTTATTCCTTGTGCACTGCTGTGTAGTTTGCATGTTTTTCTGTGTGATAGTGTTGTATCCCTTGGAGCTTGAGTTTCGAACAGTCGTGAGCTGTCTATGAGTCCTGGGGACTAAACCCAGATCTTCTGGAAGAGCAGTCAGTGTTCTTAAACTGCTAAGCCATTTCCCCAGCCCTAAAACGTTTGTTTCAAATATGTAATTATAAAAGTATATGTGAATTCATTTTGAGTTTTATCATAGTTAATAGCTAGCATAATGGTCTCTGTGCAATGAAAACACTATAAATTTTCAGTAGAGTTCACTAAAAGCTTCTCAATTATATTTTGAATTTAATCTATTTCTAAATTGCTTCCAAAAGTTATTTTTATTCATGCAAAAATCTATGAAAAGCTGAATACATAAATAAAACATTTTTTCAGTAAACAAAATCAATTATTAAAAACAAAACTGAAGGACAAAAATCTAAATCACTACAAAATCAAACATAATTACAAATGATAAACAATAGGAACTCTTGATTCTTACCTAATTCTTATCAATAAAATCAAACTCAACTTTCTTCTTCATTTTTGTCTCATTTTAAAGGGATTTTGTCAATTTTTTAATATGAATGTTGTCATTACTCTAACCCAAAAAGCAATGAAGGAATAAAAATCCTTCATCATTGCTAATGTCAATTCTGTCACTCATCAAGTTACATAGCAGCTAAAGCTCTGGCAGACAGAAGGACTCATTGGATTTTTTAATTCCCTAACATAGAGTTACCTCATTTCTTTTTTTTTTTAATGCCGTAATTTCTATATTGTATTTGAAGTGGCTTGGTCTTGGCACATCTATTATTTAAGTATGCTATATGAAAATCAAATAAGAATCTCTAGGGAAAATTAAAGCAAATCTATCTCCTTTTCAGTGAAATGAACATACAAAGTAGGTGAAGAACAACAGGAAGACTAAAGTAAGTGGTACAGTGCCTACCTTGTGCTTACACAGGGAATTCCAGCACTCAAAGGCAGAGCAGAAAGACTGCCCTGTGTTCTAGGCCAGCCTGAGCCACATAGGAATTCCAGGTCCACCTGCACTACAGTGTGGGAACCTGACTCAATGAAACAAGCAAACACATACCAGCAAAATATCCTAATCCATAATACCAACAAATGACTTCTGCAATAATGAGTTGCTCTCCTACTGAAATGTCCAGTTTTTAAAAGGTTTAGCATGTATAACTGTGCCAGATAGTATCTATCATACAAAATAGTATTCTATAGAAAGTAAAACACTTTCATATTCAGACTTAACATAAATTTAATTAAAACCATCTCATTATCATATTATAATTAAAAATAACTTATATGTATATACAACTTTATCAATTACAAAAACTTTCATTGAAGCCAGTCCACAGAATCTATTCACCTATCTATTCCACCAAGAATATCACTCATAAAATTATGATCATTATTCACAGAAGGCTTTGCATTTTTAAAATGTTATCTTTAGAACTTCACATTATTTGCAAACCATTAATAACTTTAGAAAATAAAATAATGGTGAATTGAGCCGATGAAATTCAGAAACCATAATGAATGTAGCACTTAATAAGGTTAAGCAGTGTTGCTGTATAGAAGTCGTTGGTTAAGATAGCCAGTGTCAGTTTTGTTCCTGCAGCTCAAGGGCCCTCTTTATGGTAAGCACCATGTTAAGTGTATAATTACAGTGGAAAACAGCATGCTAGAAACCATGAACTTCTAAACCACATTTGCAAGATGGGAACAAGCACAGCCAAAACTTGGCTGGCCTCCGTTTCCCACCAGAGAACTCTCCCAGACATCAGTGTAGCTTTGAATATTAATCACAAAAACCATTCAAATATGCATAATTTTAACATAAATCATATCCATGTAGGAATAATTTTTAACAAAGCATTAGGTGCTAAATATTTTCTACATTCAGATATAAAACATTATCTTCTAAGAAAATAACCTAACATAATTATAGCACTATTACTTCTGCATTGAAATTATTTTAGCCACAAAATGTGGTATGGCACAGCCTTTCCCTGCCCTTGACATGTTCAGAGTTGTGAGGGTCCTGTGCGGTTTTTCACTTGTGTGACTTTTTTCCATGTTATTCTTCCAGGAAAACTGGGATCATATGGTAGTAAATTCAGCATCAGCATACAGACTTAAATAGCTTGTAGTGTAGAATAGTTGGTTTTCTTTGGGGGGGGTGCTTTTTTTGGCTTTTTTTCTTTTTCGCCTTAATCCTCTCATTTGGTTTAGAAACATACGGCCCTGTTCACTTCATTTAAGCCTCACAATGACTAGAAGCCTGATCAATCTGTCTTGTGTCTTCTTGGGGTGAAACCGCAATTGAGCGGAAGCAACAGATGAATAAAGCCCACATTCAAATCTGTAGCTCATTAAAATAACGTTAAAATGGAGTAAAATCTCAATTGTAAGTGAATTGTAGCTGGCTCTTTTTCCTGCTCAACACATTCGATTAATAAACTATACAATCATTAAGCCTGAATCAGTGGTCATTAGACTTAAATAACTGTCTCCTTTTTAAAAATATGAATGTTGTGAAAACCATTTGGAAACAAGTTTTGAACATAGCCCCAAACCAAACACCTTTGCAGCATACTCCAGGAACACAGTCCATCAAGACAGTGATGCACAGAGATTCTGGAGAATTTATGGTTCTTTCTACTGTGGAAGGACGAGCCGTGATATGGGTAGAACCAGGATCAGCCAGTAGAAATCAAATTTAATTAGAACAATGACACACATAAGAGTTTCTATTTAAAAAAAAAAAAAAAGGCCCAGGCTAGGAAAACATGTAGCAACTCCTCAAATGTATTATGGATAAACGTTTTAAATCTCTAGTGAATTCTAAACAATGCAGAATTTTAGTGGTCATATACTCAAATAAGCCTTCTAATACTATCTCTGGTAATTTGTTTACGGACCAATTCTGTAAATTTTGTTTGTACTTAATCCAGGTATTAAATGCCTATAAAAACATTTGACCAAAAGAAAGAATTTGTAAAATTTAGATGTTGATTGGGGACCAGTCTGTCCATTTTTGTTTGTTTTATGCTTATGACTCGGTTTGCCTGGTGACTAGTTAGCTGA
The DNA here is from genome assembly GCA_028551405.1 of Uromys caudimaculatus. Taxonomy (NCBI): domain Eukaryota; kingdom Metazoa; phylum Chordata; class Mammalia; order Rodentia; family Muridae; genus Uromys; species Uromys caudimaculatus. The sequence continues at coordinate 5,928,974 of CM052704.1, forward strand.
CTGGTTGGTTTTTCATTTTGTAGTTGTTTGTTTGTTTCACTTCATGGACTATGCTGATCTTGGAAGTCAAGATACTTGTGCCCTAATCTTCTGAGTGCTAAGATTACAAGAGCACCACCCAACCTGGCTGGTTGCAATCTTTATAGTCCTCCAAATACCATGTACTCACTAAGGCTTGGTTTCCAGCTCATGGAGTTCTTAGAAGCAGGTGGAGTGTTTAGAGTTGAGGCTTCCTGGATGGATTTTAGGTAGGTAGGGGTGTGCCTTCAAAGGGATTTTAGGATCACACCCTCTTGTGTGTGTATGACTTTGTTTCTCCTTCCCTCCCTCCTTCTCTCCCTCTTCCCCTCCTCCTCCCTTCATCACTGTCTCCTCTTTCCCTCCTTCTCTTTCTTCCTCCCTGTCTTCCTCCTCACTCCTTCCCCCTCCCTCCCTCCCTCTTTCCCTCCCTCCATCCCTCCCTCCTTGTCTCCTACGTGTCCCTCCCTATTTCCCTCTCCCTCTCGGCTGCTATAATACTCTGTTTTTCTCTACTATGGCCATTTCAGCACAAATTCTAGGCAAGAGGTCATGAATTCTTAGGAACCATGAGCCAAAACAAATATTTCCCAAAACAACTAAGAGCAGTTTTTACTAAAGGTACAATTACATAAACTCCTTTGGCAATCTACAAATATTTATTAAAAACAGTGACTTAATGAAATTTGCAGGCAAATGGATGGAACTGGAAAATATCATCCTGAGCGAGGTAACTCAGTCACAAAAGAAGGAACATGGTATGTACTCACTGATAAGCGGATATTAGCCCAAAAGTTCAGAACGCCCAAGTTTCACTTACCAGTAATCGCTGGACTGAGAGTGAGGTCCCAGATGGAGGAGTTGGAGGAAG
>CM052704.1:5929962-5943369 GCA_028551405.1 Uromys caudimaculatus
CCAATCTCACGTAAACAATACCAGCATTATAAAATCATTTGGAGGGGCTGGAGAGATGGCTCAGTGGTTAAGAACACCGACTGCTCTTCCAGAGGTCCTGAGTTCAATTCCCAGCAACCACATGCTGGCTCACAACCATCTCTAATGGGATCCGATGCCCTCTACTGGTGTGTCTGAAGACAGAGACAGTGTACTCATATATGCATAAAATAAATAAATAAATCTTTAAAAATAATCATTTGGAACAAAAGACAGATTAGATTTGTTTCATGGAGAGGTGAAAGAAGAGGCCATTACCATGAAAGCAAAAGAAATAAAACCTGGAAAATAAACTAGAAAAAAAGGTGGACCATTAAAAGTGACGAAGTTTCCATAACTCGAGTTGACTGTGAAGTTTTTCTCTGCAAATTCTTAGAGATAATTGCTAGGGAAGACAGTTTTCAAGAAGGAAAAGCAGCAAAACACCAATATAGCCAGGTGTGTAGACCACTAGGTGTAGACTGCCAGGTAAACGGTTATTGTGCACTCATGGAGGAAGAGCCAAAGGCCACACAACAAGCACTGGAGGGATGATGGCAGGCAGGCAGGGGGTGGAGGAGGAACATGGGCTGATAATCAAAAGAAACATTTTCCCCACCCAAGGGCATCAGACTAGAGAGCATCACATTATCTGTCATTTCTGAATTTGTTAACAAATATTTCATATTTATTTAGAGGCTAAAACCCTAAAGCCAGTTTCATAAATAAAAAAGACAAGATGGCTGAGAAGTGAGCTGCTTAGAAGCTTCCCTAGCCATGTGTATCTTTGTAGGTCAATATTAAATTTCCTTGTGTTGCCTTCATAATCTCCATGGTATATCTGAATTTCTCTTAGCCTCTGGATGTAAAATAAAATCATGTATTTAGAGAGCCAGAGAACAGTCATGAGAATGAACTCTCAGAATATAGAGATTCTTAACTATCTCCCCAGGCTTTCCTGTCTTTCTGTCTTTGCTTGTAGCCTCCAAGAAGTAGCTACTAAAAGGATTTCACACACACACACACACACACACACACACACACACACACACACACACACACACACACCAGGTAAGACAAAGGAAGAGAGATATGGACAGAGGAAAGAAGGTGAGAGTGAGAAGGCACAAAACACTTCTTCCGCATCTTCTTGGTTACGAGACTAAGAGAAATGACAGCAATCCCTTGGTGAATGTAGTGTTAGATTCAAGAAAGTGAGTGCTGATTCAACATCTGTGTTCTAATGGTCTATTCAATATCGCCTTCACTGTTAGTCTAGAGAAGACCTATGCTTTCTTCAGCAGGCACAGGGCATGTGCAAAGCCTGTAGCCACTAACTATATCCAGCCCTGGTATGAACAGGGTCTGAGATACGGAAACAGTCAAAGAAGAAGCAGAAGGCATGCTTCCTGGGTACTGGGTTCCCCTGTGAGAATCTGAGTGACACATTTTAATTAAACTGGCCCACTGGAGTTTAATTAAGGTATTATCCTCTTGAGGTGAAACTAATGGAAAATGGGCCCCTTTGTGGAAAAGCACAAAACATGTAGGCTAAGAACCCTTTGCTCTCAATTCCCTGATAATTAAAATAACTTGATACTCCTTTTTCCGAAATGTTTTCCTATTTGTACTGAGAAAGGTGCTGCAGGGATGATTTGAAATGACCTGCTTCCTAGCCCCATGAAGTTGCATGTATCTATGAAACTGGAGTCTGCGTAGGTTTACCTTGCAGTAGAATCAGAAAGCCCTTCATTTTCATTCAGTGTGCTAGAACTCAGGTTAGAAACTGTGAACTTAGTCCCCTAGTGGGCACCTGGGACTTCAGAGAATACCAACACACATAAGTGTCAAACAGGATGCTTCCAGTGGATCTATCCCATAGATGAAGCTTATAGATTAGGAGCAGTAGGAGATGAACAATTGCTAACTATAAAATAGAACAATCGTAACACTACATTGTGAGAATAGGGTGCCCAGAATAGCAAGCACTACCCAGAATAGTGTAATCTAAACCTTGGAAAGGCACTATATAGAAGTCAGTTAAAGCCTCTGGGTTCTAGACTCATACAGGTGTGACCTGGTTTATTGAGCACATCATTTACAAACAGCAACACATACTTCTTATTTAATTATTTGTGTAATATGATAATTTGCTCCTTGTTTTTCTTATATTCTATGAGAATATTTGAATAGTTTAACTACCAGCCACTATCTGTGTCTCCAGGTCCTAGGTTGGTTCATTTTCATACTTAAATTCTTTATATCACACAACAAAATGGCCAGGTATATGGTTAATAAATACAAGATGAATGTACCTGTCTGTTTCCCTTGATGGTGACCGTGTTCACTAACAGAGCTTTCTAGGAGAACATCTTCTGTTTTCTTTCTTTCTTTTTTTTTTTTTTTTTTAAGTCCTGGTTTGTTTGGTTCATGTTTGCCTGTTGACTTTCCAAAGGCAGAGAGAAAGAAAGAAAATGGAATCGGGTGGGTGAGGAGGTGGAAAGTATTTGGAAGAAGTTCAAGGAGGGAAAACCATGATCAGAATACACTATATGAAGTTTTTTTTTTTCAATAAAATGTCATAAAACAACACTTGAACTCATTAATTTCAATTAAAAATGTAAGGGACATTAAAAGTGAATAAAAACTATTATTTCTTACTACACAGTACATTTTCTAAAGTTTTTTCATCTTTAAATATTTAACCAAAGATAACTTGAATACATTTCTCCTTTATGGATGGCCCCACATCCATATTTTTATATGGTCAGAATTAATTGGACTAACTGGTTAATTAATAAAACCTTTTCTTGTTAAGAAAAGAAGATATGTTTAGAGGGCAATGTTTTAGTGGGTCTAACAGGTATTGGGTGAATAAGGGTGAATAGGATCACATCTGCACATATGTGCAAGTCCCTAGAGAGGCCAGAAGATGGCGTTGGCTCTGTGCAGCTGGGATTACAGGTAGTTATGAGCACTGAACATGAATGCTGGGAACTGAACTCCTAACTGCTCAGTTGTCTCGCCAGTGCCCAGAGGGGCTTTTGATACCTGCATAAGAATAAACAGGAAGAGATGACATTCTAACCCACTATTTGAGGATCTCCCAGTGTGTTAAAAGCATTCTCACCACAACTCCACAGAAACAAGCTAGATTTGCAAAGAAGGGTTTCACCTCCAGCAGTCCTACATGTATGTAGAGTCCTAGATCTCTGTGACTATCTAATACTTTACACCTAAAAAGCTAGTCTGTCTGAAAATGTCTTAAGGTTTGGCAGTTACAGAGATATTTGGAAGTTTCTACTCAGCTTGAGGTCAAGAGTTAAGAGTCACTCCCTCAGCAAAGCTTTAGCTAAGTGAGCACCACTCCCACTCTTCTTCTGTAGGATAAGTGTCTGTGATTCACAAAGAACGATATCCCAGACTCAAATAGTACACAGCAGCAAAGAGAGATTATTCTGCAGAGTATCTGCATGCAGGGGTCCACCATACAACAGGTTGAAGATGGACATGTAGACTTTGCAGAGTCGATTTAAGGCTTGCTAGGGTTAGGAGTGGGTGACTTTTACCTTTCTTTCCCTTGCTTGGTTGGTTCAATCTCCAGGGGCAAAGGTGCCTTTGTGATTGGTTGCAGGAAATAAGCTATACTGTATGGGATGCACATGCCTTTACTTTCAGCACTTGGGAGGCACAGGCAGGTTCAAAGTCTGCCTAGTTTACATAGTAAGGACTGAGACAGCCATGGCTACATAGAAAGACCATTGTCTCAAGACCAAAACAAAAACAAGAATAAAAACAAACAGCAAATCAAAACAAAACAAACCAACAAAAGCATATGAGTTTGCTGTGTATTTTTTTGTGACACTGAAAATGCTACTAATAAGTCAGAAAGTTATAATGCTCATGCTCTGTTATCTCAATGTTCTGAAATTCCACTGCTTACTACCCATTCCACCCCCCTTACCTTACTCAAGATCAATCAGTTTAAAAGTTAACTTTGCCTAGCAAGCCAACTGCTCCCTTCCTGAAACCTTTAACTTTTGAACTTGTTTTTCTCCTATAAAATGTGTACTCTAAGAGCAGACTAGTACAGCAATTAGGCTTCCTTTTTCCTTCTTGCATTCCAGTCCTGGATGTCCAGTGTCTGCATTCAATAAACTATTCTTGCTTAACTGAGATGGTATATGTGTGGTTTGAGTGCTGATTTCCTGTACCCCAACACTATCTCTGACTCATTCTGTCAAATCTTTCTCTAATTCATCACTTTGTCTGCCACTCAATTAGACATCACTTTCAAACATGACTGTTTCTTTTCCACAAACTAACCTTACTTTCATTGTTTGGGATTAATGGTGTGTACTAAGGGCATGTCTATATTCCAGCCAGAGAGATTAAAGGTGTGTGATGTGTGGATGTCAGAGCAGTCATGTTGCTGGATTTAAATCCCTTTACAGTATTGAAGGCCCACTCCACAGTAAATCATTCATGCCTGGTTCTATAAACCTGGGAAAAAACATATGGCTGGGGTTATCATATGTCTTAGTAGGGGACCTTAATACTATTGTTTAGCTAAATTAACATAGGATCAAACTGCCTTTTAAAGATCTAGAAGTATACCCATATACAAATGTTATCCTCAACTTTAATAAAAAGAAGTGTTTCACTGTAATTAGTAGCAATGAATTCAGAGAGTCATAGTTGCTCTAGAAACTGAGTATTAGTGAGATCTGAGTGCTCAGCCCCAAATAGGACCATAAAACTATGTTCTCTAAGGCTCAAAGAATATCATGAAACACAGGAGTAAGGAATATACAAGATCAGTGATAGGGAGGAATCTCTTGGGAATGAAACAACTATTGCAATAATAAACTTATAGAAACTCTAGTTGCCTGGACTGAACCTTCACAAGGCTACTATCATATCTGGGGGAAGGGTTCATGGGACCTTACTGATTACTATTGACTACTGATATTCTCTGGGGAAGGAAGAATCATCACCTTCAATTTCAAATTTATTGGTGAGCCCAGAATGCTCTAATGGATACTTCCAAACCCATGTTCACACAGTGTTAGTGATCTTTCCTGTATTTCCTAGGTTTTCAGGTCTGGAAGGCAGCAAATGGGGTAGCAGACAGGACACAGTGACAGCGATGGGTGATTTTTGTGGTCAATACTACTGATGGAACAAGACTTAATTATTTGGGGCTAGCAAAATGCCCAGTGAGAAACTTGGAACTCATTTAATTCTTAAGTGTACATACATATAGAATGACAAATAGATATACATTTGGATGGATGGATGGATGGATGGATGGATGGATGGATGGATGGATAGGACACGGCCCCCCAAGCCACCACTTTTTTTCCTGTACTTTTTATACCTTCTTAGACAAAAGTGCTTTCAAAAATTTCCTCATAGATAAAATGGGAGTTACAAAAGGGTGTCGATTGTTAGTTCAAAGCAGTGTTTCATTTTATAAGCTCATAATAAGCTCAAAGCAACAGTTTCACATGGCCTCGCTTTATCATAGTGCACACCTTTGGTATCATCTTTGGACCTGAATGTTTTTCCTTGAACACAAATTTGTCCCAAGCCTATATCTCTTTTTTAGTGTAATTAAGAAGGTTAATTGTATTTCTTATTATGCAACCTTTATTTACTATTATGAGGAACGAGAACATTCCATTCTTGATTCTAACTTTATTACATCATTCTAAGAAAACAACTAAAACCATCTGCTAAAACTTTCTTCCTAAAATTATTTGTATTAAATCAGAAGCTCTATAAAATCATTAATTCATTTAAACAGCATTAATTCTTGAAAAATCATTTTTATGTTGATCTGCAAGAAATCTGCTTAATAGGGTTGGCTAGTGTCCAGGGATTATTATGTTAATTTAATAATATCAGGAAAGATTTATCAGCTACAATAAGCAAACCTGAGATAAAATCTGCTTTGGACCTTGCCTCTCAGAGCTCACCTATCTTAGTCCATGTCAAAAAGGAAGGCTACCTCCAGGAAGACCACCTGCTAGCCTCACCCTTTCCTAGATGGCTCCTGACAACACAGATGGTTCTGGTTAAACTCAGTGCGTCACAAAACAAACAAGAAGACATAAATGTGGGGAAGGGATTTATTAGGAGCAGAGATGATTGAGGGTATGGGGAAGAAGTAAGAGAGGTCAGAGTGAGAGTAATTGAGTGCTTTATGTACTTAAATAAAATTGTCATGGAACAAGTTTTATTAATAAAATGTATAATTCATCCACAAATCACATTACAGCATCAGTTGATGGAATAAAACACTTGACAAAATCCAATATCTATCATGATAAAACTTCAGGACATTAGGACTGAAGGGCAACTTTGAAGAATAACAAAATCCCAGAAAACTGAGCAAAAAACTCCTGAAGCTGTAACCAATTATCGGACACAGCATTATTATGTAAAAGTCAACTAATTTTTAACAAATAAATGAAAATTAGAATTTTAATTGAAAAACATAATAAAGTAGTACCCCAAATAGGACATTTGATAATCCTAATAAAATATGTACAGAAACTATTTGCAAATCTATAAAACTCTGATAAAAGATATTAAGAGTTAAATAAATCAAGAGATGTATTTCATGTTCATGGGTAGAAAGACTGAATAATGTTGATGTCTACAATCCCAAGAAAAATCCCCAACCAAATCCCAGTAAGTGTTTTAACAAAGAGGTTAATTAATAGAAACTTCTCCATCTTACATAGATTTCTTGATCAGGTAGATTACCATTTATATCACATAAGAGCTATGATTATGAAAAATTGAATATTATATGCTCAGTTTAACTGTATTATAACTACTTATTTGTTACAACAGAAATTATGATTGACATGTACTACGTTACTTAAAGTTTCTTAATAACTTTCAGACCTTCAAATGATTACTCTAAATTGGTTCATATTATTTGGATATTTAGGTATTTCAAAATGTAATGATGTATGTATATCAAGCATGTTTTCCATGATTCATATTTACTTCCTATTTTATACCTTAAAATAGTTCCTCCTTTTTAGTGAACATGATCCCCAACAAAAAGAGCACAAATTAACAGACTGCATTACAAAACAGAATCCAGCAGGGCCTGGTGGATCATGCCTTTAACCCCAAAACTCTGGAAGAATAGACAGATGGGTCTTTGGGAATTCAAGGCTAGCTTGATTTACATATTGAGCTACAGCACAGCCAGAGCTGCACAACAGAGAGACCTGCCTCAGAAAATAAAGGAAGGAAGGAAGGAAGGAAGGAAGGAAGGAAGGAAGGAAGGAAGGAAGGAAGGAAATAAAAAAGGAAGGAAGCAAGGAAAATGAAAACAGGATCCATACTTCTGCTGCTTCCAAGAAACACACCTCACCATTAAGGACAGATACTACCTCTATGTAAAATAATGGTACAAGGTTTTGATTCCAAGCATGTGGAATCAAGAAGCAAACAAACATAGATATGTTAATATTTTAACACACAGATTTAAAGCCAAAACTAATGAGTAGAGTTGAGGAAGAACATACTCATTAAAGAAAAAAAAAATCCACCAACTTCACGTTACAATTCTAAATATTTGCACACTGTTATTTTGAGGCACTAAATATTTGATCTTGCAAAAATGGCATATTATGTACATTTATAAACTTTATTAGTCATTTAATATAGCTCTATGCTCCTGATGACAGATTACTTTTAAAAATTTTTATTTAAAGTGTTTTTTCATACAAAATATTCTGTAATTACTGTTTTTATCCTTTTATTTATGAGATTACCCTCCCTTTCCTTCCTCCATGCAAACCCTCTCATATGCCCTTGCTCTTCCTTGCTCTCCTTCAAATTCATGGCCTCTTTTTCATTAATTCTTATTGTATGTATATATATATATATATTCCTGAACATACCATGCTCAAATCTGTATAATGTTATTTGGCACCGGGCAACAAATTGATTTGCTCTTCTCAGAGAAAGACCACCTCTTCAGGTTCTAGCTTGCCTTAGTTGCCTATAGTTCTTTGTGTAGAATTCCCAGATGAGGGTTTGGGTGCTTTGAGGAGAGAATAAAACTTCAAGATGCAGACCTAGTTGGAGGAAGTTGGAGACCTAGTTGGGAGGCAAAAGGCATACTGAATTCCAAGACCTTTCTTCCCGTTCCCTGTGACTTAATGTGAGTAGCTTTGCTCCTCTATGAAATCCTTGTCATATATTCTAAATGATCAATATCATAGTTATTGTTTCCAATTTTGACTCCTAACCACTCCCTGAACCATACAGCTAAACATATTATAGATATACATACCTATGTGCATATATATTATAGATATACATATGTGTGCATATATATGCATATGAGTAAACAAAGACTTTAAGTACATATACATATTTCATATTATTACAGTAGAATAAGTTATTCCTTTCCATATAATAGGTTAAGCTTACCTATTATTACATTTAGTACATCATAAATAAAGTTATCAAAATAACACCATTAATTTCCTAAATAATGTTAATAGTGTAATGCACTTTCTTTAGAATCTTAAATTCTTTCAATTAACACTTAGAGAAATATGAACAACTGACTATGCTAAAGATCAGTACAATTTTTCCCCAGTAAATTAACTCAGAGGAAAAAATTACTAAAGGTGAGTCATTTATATGTAATGTTAACCCCAGTTAACAAAGTTACTTGTTTCTTTTTCTGTTAACTGGCTTTCCCCCCCTCACCTTCTCTAGGTTTTAAACACAGGTTCTTACAGTCCAGGACAAAGTATAATGCTCTCTACCACTGGCTCTGCCCCACACTGTGATCACAGTGGCACTAAGGAAACTATATTCAAACAAAGAAACACAGGCAGCTAATTAAACTATAGTTCAGAAATAATTACTGAAACCATGGAAATAAGCTAAACTAGATATCTTCTTTAAAACCACACAAATTCAAATCTTATCTTGGCCCCTAAATGTTTGACAGAAGCAGTAGGCCTCCTCATGTCTACAATCAGCCTTTTTCTATAGCTACAACCCACAAGTCTGTTACTTGTTTCACCTTCACTCAGCCCTCTGAATCTCACAAAATTCTATCCCCAGCAAGGTCCTTCTACTAGAGATTTTTTTTTTTCTAAACTGAACTATAGAGGATGTGCAAAGCCCATAAACAATAGATAGCTGCTTTTTATTAAAGCAAAGAAACAATCTTAAACACATTTTTGTAATGCTCTATTGTGTAAGCAATAAGTTGAGATATGATAATACTCCAAGAAATACAAAATATATGCATGTTATCACGGGGTGATCATACAAGTAATTGTTAAATATAAACACATATGCTTTTGTAGATTTGTTGGAGAGATTCGTTAATTGCTTAATGAAAGATGTCTTTCAGATACTAATTCCTTCATTTAGTTCAACAGATTAAATTTTATATGAGAAGATATTAGCATGCACGCAATGAAGTGGCAAGGACAACCAAAAGTCTGAAATGTTAACGGATAGAACACTGTGTTCCGACTATATAAAAACTAAAACTGCATAATTTTCATTTTATCTGCTTCCATTTTCTCTCTGCATAGGCAAAAATGTCCTTTTTAATAAGCTCACAATTATTGCAATATCATGATTGTTTCTACAGTTTAGGCGTTGTACATAAATTGTAAAACTTTATGCTTTTTTTCCAGATAAACTGAGATTGTGCATTCTCTAATTTGTAAATCTAGTCAGGACTTAACATTTGAAACTAAAACAAATTACTACTTTGTGATAGATTTAGATCATTAATTTTATAGGAAGTCTGTAATGATAGTTTGCAGAAAGCATTTCTATAAAAATAGCTTTGCCACCATAGAGTAAATATTGACTTTTGTGTGTGTGTGTGGGAAAGAAAATTGCCACTAATACCAATAGACCTGTGTCTTCATTCCCTCCAGTCCCTTTAAACTGCAGTTCAATCTGCTATAATCTTTTTTCCTCCCTCAGTAGGGTGCAGAGAGCCCTCTAGCTTCCAAGCCCTTTTCCTACTGAGGTACATATTGGCCAGCATACAGCCGCTCAGAACAACTATTTGCATCTACAATGGGGTCATCCCACCACGTTCTTTTCAGATCAATATGATTGGAACAAACAATAGTTTGATTTTGATTGCTCTGTAGTACGCTTGGGTAGAGACTCTGAATGCAAGTGAATTGCTTAGAAACAATGGGCTGGTTCATCATCCAAAGCATCCCTTTGCAAACAGCTGCCTCTGCCACACTCACCCTGACAACGTCCAGAAAAACAGATGGTTTCAGCATTCATGGCCAGTTTAGTGAAAGCCCCTGAGTCAACTATTGAACGCATGTTTTTAATCTATATGGTAGTAAGAGGTACTTCTCTCTACTAAAAAGTCAAGATGTATTTAAATTTGGAAGTGAGAATAAAATGTATGAAATAAATCTGTATGGTTAGGTCTTTTGTTAAATCTCCAGTATAGATCCCCTTGTATGATATATGCAGCATTCTTGCAACACAAAATCTGAAATGATAATATGGTTGAAGTCTCAGAGTGTTGGTTTCCCAATTAATAGAAGAGAATTTTTCTCCTTGTTTTCTATAGTCAAAAGAAAAATCATTCCAGGGGGTTGCACTGGAAATCAGTAAAGAGATCCTGTCAGTTCCTTATCCTCCTTTATAGAATATATTAAATAGAGTTTACAACCACCTGCTTCTAATGGCTGTGAACATTCAAGTGCTGATGCTGAATACATCTGTATTTGGTAATTGAGAGTAAACAGTAACAAGTTATGTTTGGATTATTATTCCAATTAAACAGAAATTTTACAGTCAGTGTGAAGAGCAAGAACTTCTTACCTGTGAACCAGGAGAAATGTTTGTATCTCAAAAACACATTCATAGAAACAGAAGAGTAAATAAGTTATGATTATTTATTTTGTTAATATCACTTAAAGCAAATGAGCCCCCAAAAGAACCAATGTTATATATTTCTGTAAATTCTCCTTGTGTTTACCACAACTCTCTAGGGACATAGAGAGTAAATGAGCATGCCTACAAGCTCATGTTAATGATGTCGTTTTGCATGTCTTTAGCCCCAATCTGTATTTCTAAATCTACATTTAAAATTGATTTTCCAGTATGTTTATGAAAATACTATTGTTATAGTTTTCTCATAATTCACTATTATAAATCAATGTAAACTATGCTAAGTTAAATTAATACAACTGTACTACAAATATATTTATATAACAAGTATTTACATATTACATTATGTGCTATACGATTTATTATGTATATGCTGTTTGTGGTAATATAACATTTTACTAACATGTCTGACCTGTAAAATGTGAACATAAATTTTATTTGTTTCATTAGTTGTCATATTAAATGAACTAGTTATTGCTTACAAAGGCACTTAAGGAGTTAATTATACATTCTTATTATATACTAGAAAAATATGAAAAAAATATACAACACAAAGGCATGTGAAGCCACCCAAGGGGTTAGGCCAAAAACCTGCTAGAGGATGAATGGAGGTCGTGGCCTATCCCTTGCAGGTAGCCTTTAGACCTTTACATTTAGGATGCATGCCTGCTAGTCTCACCTAAACTCTTCTGGGGACCTATAGATGACTCATACTGAAAAGACCCATTGCTGGCACAGTTTTCATCTCCATCTCAAGTCTTTGTGCTACTACAGTCGAGTGCTACTAAAGACCTGTGCTTACTGGACTTGAAATTTACCCACTTCATTCATCTTGCCCAGGACCAAAGAATCTAATGAGGAGCTTCAGTGCAGATGAACAGCAAAAGCAAGAGGTGGGGTACTTACCCAAGAGAGAATAGATCTTTATATAGCTCTCACTTCAAGTATAAACATGCCTTCCTCTCTATTTGCATCTTATCTACATTCTTTTCCTTCTGAGAATGGCCTATACTCCTTGTCTCCTCCCTGAGTTCCTTTCTACAAAACTTTCCACTGAAATTGACATTCTGTTGACCAACACAAAATCTGACATGCTGAATCTATGAAAATTTCTTAGTGTGTTGGATATTTGACTTTGCTGAAGAATTTGAATCTGCTGACTGCCAACTATGCCATGATTCTTACAGCCCAGGTACTGGGTCCTAGGGAATCCAAGGAGACATTGAAGTACTCGTCTCAAGACACCTTCTAGAGCACACTCTCTCCTAGCTAAACTTTCTAGACATACATATTTATCTTCCCTTATCAACAAGTAAAACACAAGTTCTCACCAATGTTCCTTACTCTTGCTCTCCCTGCATGTATTTTGTTATCTGTGCACTCAATAAATCACCCTCTGAGCATCTACTATGTCTAAAGTTTATCTCTGCCGTTCACTTAAACTAATATGACCTCCAAACATACAACATTCATTTTCCAACAAATGCTAGTGAAAACCTACTCTCTGAAGCCCTACTGCTAATCTGATTTGATTATTGATGATTATAATGTAGACTCTGATAAAGTCATAAAGAAAGATCATTACACAGACAATTAAAATACTGAATTACATGGATTTGGAGGCATGGAGATCTAACTCAATTTAGTTAGATATTAGGTATACAAATGCAAATAAAAGCATTCTCCAACTTGAATTTTAAATAGATCACTGCTTTTAGTGCCAAAAACACAAGGAGGCAATAAGAAAAAAAAAATGTATTCTAGTCATTCGTGTAAATGATGTTGGCAAACTGGATTAAAGTAGAGGCAATGGCAATAGAAGGTATTGACAGTTTGTAACTATCAGCCACCGCAGTTCTGTCTCCCAAACCAGGCCAGTGGTTTCCACCATTTCTATATCATATATATGTATATTGTGTACACACACATATAATTAATTTACAACAACGCATTTTTCCTTAAGAGCAAAGAGGAAGCTCAAGGCAAATAAGAAATAAAGTCTGTAGAGATATAAAATAAGAAGCACTACAAAGTTCTCTGACAGAAGGGAGTTTTCAATTTTATTCATCTGAATCTTTGGAAAACATCAAGTACAAAAGCACCTATTTAATGGTTCTTGAATGAATCTGATAAAGAAAAAGTTGCTTAAGTTCTCCCTAGACTTTTGAGCATTCAGTCTGTACAGATGCTCTAGGGAAAGGGAGAAGAGCCAAGTCATCCCTCAGTCAAGCTTTCTGTGCTTTTTTGTTCCCCTCCATAGCTCCTTTTTTTGTTGTGGGGAGGTACATAAGAGAAGAGACAGAAGCTTTAAATTAGGTGTAAACATCAAGTCTGGAGAGAGAGGTGATTTCAAGGCCGATAGGACATCCTATCTTTTTTTTTTTTTTTTTTTTTTGATATTTTATTTACATTTCCGATGATTCCCCTTTTCTTTGGAACCCCCGTGTCCCC
>CM052704.1:5943869-5963869 GCA_028551405.1 Uromys caudimaculatus
TTTTCTGTGTTCCTGGGAGAGAGAGGATTGTCTCCCGGAGCTGCCTGTCTATGGGATCCTAGTGTCCCTGGCAGAAGTTTCCTGCCACAGCCGCCCGCCCCTGGGATTCAGGGGGGTTTCTAGGCCCGCCTACCTCGGTCCGTCAGGACATCCTATCTTTATCTCACTCTTTAGACAGTGACATTGAGATCTAAGAATGCCAGTACATTACAGAATTGACTGATTCTAATACACTGGTCTGTTCTTCCCAAGCTTTCCAACCTCAAATGTTTTTACAAGATTGAAAACACTTATATATTGCAAATAATCTCAATTTAAGGAGATGTTTGAAGTCATAGTAGTGAGGTCTAAGCTCTGAGGCTAGGAAAGGAAGAGACTTGTGACGCTTGGCAGATGAAGACTTACGTGGAGCTGTGGACAGATAATAAACACAGGACCTTATTCACCTGGACATAGGCTACTAGGCAGCCAGATCCCACCAGGCACCCAAGTACACAGTGGTGCACTAGCAACATATAGATAGGCATAGAGACAGTCACAGACCAGCACAGAAACCACACAGAGGCACACAGGTCAACAAGCAGACACATATGGGACAAAGGCAAAGGCCGTATTGATTAAAAACCCTCAAAAAGTGTCATTCTGCCAGAAATAGTTACATATTAGATTCTATCACTACTTGCCCCAGGATCTCCATATGTCCAGCGTCTGTCATGCTTTGGTTGATTTATACCAGAGATCCTTATCAGCACCACACTGTCTAAACATAAACTGGCCAGTGTGGCCTTCTGTTCTCTTCAACAGTCTTTTGCTTCCTGAAGGAAAATTAGGTAACTAAGATCTCTGTTCCATCTGTTGGTTTAGTTTTGTTTGTTCTGCATCTTGCTCCAAGTACATGAGTAGCCTTAAGCAATGCTTAATATACTAGAGACTGTGCTTTGACTGTTCGACAAATGGTTCTCTAACTTTTCAGTGTAGTGGCAGGTGAGTGCCATCAAAGGGAAATGAAGAATCCAGAGGCTCAGTGAAATACTAAGGATTAAAACTGATCTTCTCTCTTCCCTGGGATAGTATACATTTCTTAGAATCAAACCTAATTTCTGTTCTGTGCTGCTTATGGCTTCTTAAGTACAAAGGTGATTTAAATCCTGGTGCTAATCTTGAGATGGCGTGGCAGTGCCCCTCATTCACACATCTGACACACGCCTTTTACATGCCTTCCAGATCATTTTCATGCAGCATGCCAGCATGGCTCCTTTATGCCAATGGCTTCATCTTCTCCTTCCCCTCTGTTTTTTCTGAAAGGTCTCTTTGTATTAAGAATCGCTGGTGGTGATTACTTCATTATATCTTTTTTCCTTAAAGGACATATTAGTTTGGGGGCTAGCAGGATGACTCAGCAATGAAGAGCACTTGCTATTGAGTTCAGCTCCCTAGCACCCACACGTCAGCTCACAACCATCCATAATTACAGTTCTAGTGGATCCAGTGCTGACCTCTGGCCTCCGTGGGCACAGGCATACATATAGGCGAAACATTCATACACATAAAACAAAAATAAACAAATCTTTAACATATAGAAATTGGTTTCAATTTTAATGGTAGTATATTTTTACTATAGAAAATTTCTAAAAGTAGAGATGTGGAAAAAAGTCACTATGACATAATCATGTGGGTAAAGCAGTGTGAGATAATCATGTGGGTACAGCTCCTGTACAACCACAGAGTACTGACATATGCGTGTATGGAGTGTTACCCTTCACAAAGATATCAGTATTGTTAACTCACCTTTTCCTTAATTATGTAACATAAACATTTATTCATACCATCAAATGTTGCTGTATTTTCAGTGGATGAATATAATTTTATTTTAGGGACATATCATAATATGTTAAAAACTCCTTATTGCTAGTTATTTTAGATAATTTATATTTTACTATAAAAGAAATACTATTCTGTGTGTATATATATATATACATATGTATATATATATATATGTGTGTGTGTGTAGAGATAAAATAACTATATTGGAATAAATCTTTCAGCACATCTCTGATTATTTTCTAAGGATGAGTTATTAACTTTGGCACTGCTAAGTCAAATAGTACATGTTTTTAAATTGGTTTTCATGCAGTTTTTCACTGATCGTGATGATCTGAAACAGTCTCACATCGCCCAGGGCATCCTTGAACTCACAGCACTCCAGCTTCAGTCTCATGAGTTCCAGGATGATTGGGCTTTGTTACCCACACTCAACTCTTTACTACTTTTGATGAATATAGGAAAATTAGTCTTCAGAAAACCTGAAGCTGTGTACATGTGGCAGTATATAAAAATAATTCATTGCCATTTAAATTTCTTTCTAAATAGTTTATGTGTGTCAAACACAAAGCTATCCTACCTCGTTTCTGGGATTGGGATTTTCTTTGAGTCTCACCTACACCAGTGTCAGGACCTGGCATGTGTGTGAACCTCCTGATCTTTTCACTACTGATAGTGTATGACAAACAAGGCAACAGAGACGCTTAAATCATTTCAAGTTCATTTTCTTCTCTCCTCATGTGGCATTCCATACAACACCATTGCCATTCGTATTGTTATTTATTGTTTGTGTGGACATTTGTTTTGGGAAGAAAATCTGCTTCCTGGGGATGAATTATTATGAACAGCCAATTCACCTATAGAATTAGAAGGCAATATCATTCATTGCCAGCAGATGCCACTACCTGATCCATGATGTATACTAGACAGGAGAAAGGGAGCTTAAGTCTAAGTTTCCAGATACTTTAAGAAAAATCAGTGTTCTAGTTAGATCATTAACAGAAGACACCTAAAATTATGTAGCTATTACAGAGAGGAAGTTTTATCACTGTGGTTGCATACTTTGGAATGTGCTTTCACAATTAAATTCCTTGTCCAATTTCCATTAAAAGAATGTGTGTGTGTTGTGTGTGTGTATAAATCAAGTTAAATCCTAAAATTTCCCCAAGAGGTTATATTAATTATGAGATGCTCTCCAATGCATCTTGGCCACCCACTGAGTTCTAATGATTTTAAGATATGCTTATAATGAGGGAAGACATATGGGATATGGTGTGGGTGGAAGAGATACAGAATGAGACTCAAGGAGTGGATATTTTTCTAATATTCTCTGTGTGAATTTACACGCTACAGTATTTGAAATTGCAAAACATTATGCCCCTTTTTCTATATATGTAAGTATATGTATATGTCTAAAACACTGAACCTCTGAGAAAATACATAGTGTGAAAGCTAGGTGTAGTGGCACAAGTCTACAATCCCAGCACTGGGGAAGGGGGATTGTAGTGGGAGAAGTGGGAGAAGCCTTGTTGGCCAGCCAGATCCTTTAATTGTGGGGAAAGAAGATGCTGTCTCAAAAAAAAAATAATGTGGACACCAATTGAGGAAGACATATCACATCAATTTCTCACGTGCATTCACACACACACACACGCACACACACACACAGAGAGAGAGAGAGAGAGAGAGAGAGAGGAGAGAGAGAGAGAGAGAGAGAGAGAGAGAGAGAGAGAGAGAGAGAGAGAATATCACAAAAACAAGAGAATGGATGAAAGAATGACTAATGGTAAAGTACTTAGCCAGCATTCCGAAAGTCCTGGGTTCAGTTCCTAGCCTTGTATAAAGTATAGACAGAAAGGTCAGAAATTCAAGTTGTCTGTGACTTCATAGGGAGTCTGTGGCTAGCCTAGGCTAGAGAACCTGCCTAAAAATGAATGAGCAAATAAGTAAGATATATAGTACATTTATAATTAATAGTCTTCAATTTAAAGGTGAGTACAAAAAGTTGAAGTCCAAATATTATCAAGGTCTTCAAGTATTAAAAATAATCTCAAATTTCATTGAGAATTTAAAGAGAAAAATCTTATTGAAATATATCATTAGTTATAAATCATTACTACACTTTAAAACATGAAGATGATAGTCTTATTTAGGAATCTTGATCAGAGTTTCTCCTAAAAATAATAATAAAGATTTTAAGAGAAAAAAACTGTCTCTATCACTGTGAGGGGATTTGTTAAATTTCTATCTCATCTATAACACACAGATTATTTGTTTGCTCTGATCCAGTCTAAAACACTATACTAATAGTATTTAGCATCAAATCAGCTCCTATTTCATAAACAAAAATGGCTTCTTCTACATAGTAACCAAATGGGCACTAGATTTCTCTGAAACCCAAGTATACATAAGCACTTCATTTAAAGAGAAAGAGATCCTTCCCTTACATAAAATAAACCAGACCCTTCATGGTGACATTTGTTCACTTATTCAAAATAAATGGTGTCTGAACAGCTTAGGTCATGAAGACTCTTTCCATCTTAATGTAACTTTACAGACACTATAAACAGAAAATAGCCAGCACAAAACCCACAAATTCCAGAAAGCTAAACTCTAAAGAAAAATGAGACAGGTTCATTTTGCAGGCAAATAAAGGAGAATATTTGAGAAAGTGTGATGAATAATCATAGTAACAATTAAATTTCTCTCTGGATTCCAAATGGGAACCAAAAGCCAATCATAACTGAAAGATGACATCAGCTAAGTGCATCCAAGGAGCAAAGAGGTCATTATAGCCAGAGCCCTATCCACAGAGAGGGCAAAGGAAGAGCTGGGGCTTCTGAAAGCACCCTGTGTCCAGCTCCAGGATGAGCACTCTCTTCTAAGAGCAACAAATGCAGTCATATATTGAATAGACTACGAATAGCCTATCCAAAGGCCTGGGTGTCATGAGTATGTTTTTACCATTGTAATAACTATGCTAACTTGATGAACTCCATCCAGAAATTGTTTTTTAAAAAAGATCTTCAGATGGTCTCAGAGTTTGGAAATGTTTTAATACTGAAATTGTTTACCTGACAGTAATGTGAACTGTTGAAACAGAGAAGCAATTAAATTTATAAGTATGTTTAAATGTTTAAGATAAACTGACTAACAGGTAACAGTCTATTTATCCTGAAGAACTGCAGGATGTGAGACCAGCTATACCACAGACAGAGAATGGCAAGGTAAGAATTGGGTAACAGTCACTGGTGATGAAGGTGCAGGAGCCCAGGCCAGGTTATCCACACTTGTCTAACCTTTGTCACACTTATATGACATCCTATATGGTTTTAATCGGAAGAGCTAAGTGATGTGATCAGATTCCAGAATTCAAATTTTCTACAAGAAGTTAAAAACCAAACCAAACCAAACAAACAAACACAAATGGAGAGAGCCAAGGAATGAGCATTGGTAAGGTTTCTTTTTCTGCAGAGGATTCCAGAACACAGGAGGTGTTAGGAAGAGCCATGAGAGGGACATAGAAGAGAACAGTGTAGTTACCAGGAGAATGAGGAATGGAACTCACTAGCTCTCTACATGAAGCATTTCAGCAGAAAAGCTGGGGAATAGTCAGCAGTACAGGGAAGACCTCCAGGAATCAGACAGCTCACAGCCTACCTAGGATTTGGACTCAGACTTGTTTCCCTTATAAGAGGCCAGCTGCCAGGTATTCGCTTATGTTGTGTGCATGCCTGTCTATATGCATACATTTGCTATGTTTTAGCACATGTAATAACTTTTTGCTCCATTTGAACAGAAATGACAACTTTTTTTTCTAGGGCATAGGAGAACTGGCCAATTCTGAAGGATTCCATAGCTAGTGAAAGAACATTCTGTTTCTTTCTTTTACCAGTAAGAGCACATCATGTTTCCTTAGCTCCCCTTTACCCCCAGTTAGCATCATTCCCTTTAAGCCTCACTATTGTCTGATAGCTTTTCCTCTTAAAGAGGGGACAGCAAACATTTGGAAACATTTTTTTTTTTTTGGTTTGAGAGCCAAGAAAACAAAAATAATCATAGCACATTGATATTTGCATAAAATGGAAAGAATGGCATCTTCACATATCTGTCACCGATGACAAAAGTATAATAACTTAGTAAAACTCTTTATTCTCTAATGCAGGCTTAATTAGCACACCTGAAATAGGTGAGATTAAAAGAATAAAATTCTTTCAGTGGATTATTTAACTTACAGTTCACTGCCTTCAGTCATCAGATTATATTTACATTTAAGAACAAAAACATCCCTGGACTGCACACTGAACAAATGAGGCACAGAAGATGGGCTTGCTGATCCATAGGTTACAGTTTGCTGACTATAAGGTGCAAACTTTGAAGCTAAGAAAAGAATAGGGTCAGGGCAAGCTGTGAGCTAAAGATGAAGTGAGGAGTCACAGGCAAATAAGATATACTTTAGTCATCGGGGCAAATGCTCATAGGCAGTAGTCTCTTGCAGGCACTCAGGAACGTGCTGGCACAAGCAGTCCACACATAGCAGGGTACAAGCACACATTTAGACAGGCACAATGGCCTATACACAGACTGACAAAGGAAAAGACCTGTGACTTAAGGCCATACAAAACCCACACAGGGGGCCCAGAAGTGGTGGATAGTGAATGATATGACTATTTAGGTTTTCCTGTAGAACCAGTATCAGTAATCATTAGTTGATTCATGGTCTCATGGAGGACTTGTGTCAGTCATGTTTAGGTTGACTCCTCTTGGATATCCATATCAGTGTCATATCAGTTGTCTAAACATACCCTGACTGCTATGGCCCTCTGCTCTCTACCCTCTACACAGCTATGCCATTTTGGCACTCTGTATGGACTTGATGCCTAGCAATTTCAAAGCAGGCAACTAGGAAAAGACTGTCTGGCTTCCATGGTATCCCACTAGTGAATTATACTTCCCTAAATGACCAAATATCCTAATTTCCTTTATAAAAACCTAACGGAAAAGTCCTCTTTCTTAGTTAAGTGTACGTAAATTCAGCTTTATGTCCAAGTAGAATTTAGGGTGTGTAACATGCCGTGTTTTTTAAAAATAAGGCAGAATTCAAAACTGTAATTATACTGGGCCTGCACAAGAACAGGCCCACAACAGCCAGGCACAGACCGAGGAAGGGCCAGGGCTCCCTAAAGAGTGTAGGCATTTTCTATTGTGTAGGCACTGGTGACCCCACTGGATGCTAACTGATAATTCGAATCCAATGGTCATATAGATAGCCCTGGTCAAACTCCATGGGTGGTAAAACAAACCCCAAAGTAATGAACTTCAGAAAGGGACTGATAACGAAGGAAAAGTTGTTGGAGTGGAGAGAAATATGAGAGGGTGGGACAGAGAATAAGCAGAACACCTTATGTACCTGTATTAAATTGTCAAGCTCGAATTCAGTAAAATAAAGCTGAAAATGTTTTACACATTCATATAGAGTTCATTGTAGAATAGGTGTATGGTATTTAGTGTAGAGTTTATGCATGAAATATGGTCAAATATGGTTCAGCCACTATTTAAGATCAGGACTTGTTTTGGAAGCAGAATATATTTATGAAGGAGAGGAGGGAAACGGCACAGGATGGATGCTTGCGATCCTGTGCTCTGACATCAGGTGGTGACCACCGAGCCTACTAAGTACTGAGGGAACAGAACTGTGGAAAGCATGCCCTCCCACTGGCATCTGTTTCCCTGTGGGCTCTACATAATAGGATTCAGCGGGAAAGGTCTGCAGCGATCACAAAACCCCCAGCCATTATTCCATAAATACAAATGCTGCAATACAGAGGTCCGAAGCTCATTTTCTTTGTGCCTTTGGAGATGTTTATTTTTATGTTTCTGGACACTAAGGAAAATGTGACTTATCAGCCCTTGCCAAGATAGAGAACAGCACAGTTTCTAAGAACTTTCAGTTTTGCTGACGTTGTGTTTAAAAATTCATGGGTTCAGAAATGCCACGGGGATTTCCAGCAGTCTGAGTGGAGACCAGCCAGGGCTCCAGCTCACTCTCTTACAGGATGTTGACAAGCCTGAGACCCAGAAGTGAGTACATTTTAGAGAGTTCCAGGCTGAGTGCTGAAGCATTGGCCCAGCAAGAGCCAAGCCATTCTGTCTGTACCCGTCAAACAGCCTGAAAAATGTAAAGAGTATGGGTTTGCAAATATGTTGGAGACATTGGATCCCAGCTCAGCTGCTCCATGGGAGTGGCCTTAAGGACCATAGACTGGCTCCCTAGACAAGCTCTCTTTGTGAGAGGAACAAAAGGAAACCAACTTCCAAGAACGTGTTCAATTAAGAGTGGGCCCTGGTACATAGTTGATACTCAATAAAATGGGGCAAATAATGCTCAGTGTGCTTATGTTCCCATAGATTTATAACTTACAATGAAAATGTGCCGCTGATAGGAAGGTGGAGATTCTTCAATAAGTAAAGCACTTGTCCAAGCTTCAGGGCCTGAGTTTGGATCTCCCCAGCCATGGGAAAAAGCAGGGAGTGGCAGGGTGAACCTATAATACCAGCACTAGGAGGAGGAGATGGCAGCAGTGAGCTCCAGGTGCCCTGAGAAACCGTCTCAAAAACTGAAGCAGAGAGCAGTTTTATAAGATCTGATGCCCACCTCCGGCTCTCCATATGCCTGTGTGCCTGCCCTCATTATAACACACACACACACACACACACACACACACACACACACACACACACTCACTCCAAACAAACAAAAAAGAAAGAAAAAGAAAAATGAGAAACCAACCAGTAATTGTTTTCATACTTCTTTTCTTTTTCTTTCTTTTTTCCTTCTTTACAGAGAGAAAGAACATGAAGCTGGGAAGGTAGGAAGATGAGATCTGGGAGGACTGGGGAAAGGAAAAGAAGAGCATCAAAATATACTGTATAAAACGTTTAAGTCAGTAAATACAAAACAACAAAACCATAAACAGATACCTTCTTTCACTGCAACACAGTTCACCACAGACAGTTTAGGCAAACAGTAAAGTAGCCATCTTTTATAAAGAAGGAACTCTTGTGTGCATCATATAAATGAATGTGGATAGCATGAGACTAAGTGCAAAATCAGACACAGAAAGACGTAGTTCAACAGCAACAGTGTGTGACATTTCTATAGTGTGTGCAGAAATGGTGGGATGCAGAGTGCTAGCACTGGGAGGTGGGGAAGTGAGAGATGCTCGCCAAAGAGTACACACTTTCAGTTAGAAAACGAACAATTTCTATAAGTCTAACATTATTAGCAATATTTAATAGTAGTGAATTATACATACTTGAAACTTATTGTGTAAATCCTAAATATTATTAAGTTAAGAACTCGTCATGAAGGCAATGGCCATGTCAAAATAATTACACAAATGTAACGTCACTGTGTGACATCAAATATACAGTTTTTAATTATTTATTTGTTTTTATTTTACATATTTGAGTATGTGTCTATCTGTACATGCATCACACACGTCACATCCTATTTCCACAGACCAGAAGAAAGCATAAAATCACATAGAACTGGAGTTTCAGATGGCTATAAGCTGCCATAAGGATGCTAGCAACTGAACCCAGGTCCTCTGCAAAACAGAAAGTGATATGAATCCTTGATCTATCTTTCCAAGTCTAAAACTAATTTATATTTTAAGAAAAGAATGTAAAATATAAAATTAACCATAAACAGAATCCTGGATTTAAAAAAACGAAAAGCTGCCACATGCATGTTTACAGCAAACCTGGGTCCTCTTTAAGAGCACTAAGCAACTGTAACCACCAAACGATCTCTCCAGCACCCACATAGACAGTTTTTATTCATCCATTATAAATGAAAATGGAGAGCTATCTTTAAATGAATACTTATTTCCTCAAAGGATTGAAAATATAAATTTCCGACTCATGGTAGAAAAGATTTGAAGTTCTCAAACTATGAAAAGTCTAATAATTTCCCTGAATGGAAGACCCATTCTCTGGAAAAACATGCCATGCTCTGCTGACCCCTAAAGCCTTATTTGGTGACATCTGTTATGTACCAGAATGCACACAGACCAGAATATTTTTAGTACATGGTCTATTTCTAGTCACACAAGTTTTGTTTCCTAAATAAGATTTTTGGATTAACATTTTGGTTTGTTCCCCCAAATTTCAGCATTCCATATGGTAGAAGATGTAAGTCCCATCTTCTTACCAAGACCTTGTGTGAACTATACCCAGTGCGTCTCCAAACTGCTCGTTCATGATGCTGAGGATTGCAGGATATGTGAGAAAGCAAGAAATAAGAAAGCCAGGCCTGTTCCAAAGTTGAGATTCTGAGCTGCTTTTCAAATTCTCAAATGTGAAAAATGTCTTTAGCTTGCTAAAACTGTTATAAATGATAGCCGAGAACGTACACATTCGGTTTGTGCAAAGTCTTCCAGATAGCAGTTGTCATATTGGACTCTGGAACCCACAATTGCGGTTTGTTTTGTTGTTGTTGTTTTAATGCACCAATAACAATATCATAATTGCAATTTTATCTTATCTAAGATAGTCACTTACTAAGCTCCTAAATCTAAATGGGAATTGAGCTATATACAAATTATTTTATGTAACATAAGATTAATCCTACCTGATACTGAGAGCCCATACTGATTTCTGTTGACTTAACTTCTCTCCAGCTATAGGTTTAGTGATCAATTTTACTTATGCTGTGCAAACTCTTGCTGCCCCTACCCCAATTCTAGAATTTCTGTAACATTGATAATAACTTACATGCAAGGAAATTTAAAAAGTAAATTATTGCTGCTTAAACCAAATTAGTTTAAGACAATAAAGTACACATGGGTAAGAAAATAAGTTACTTCAGCAAGTTTCCATACACTTTACTGGTTAATTCATGAAGTGAGCCAATGTCTTCTAAAGCACAATGCTGCAGATTAAAAGCAGATATTAGAGTAGTTTGTATTAGCCTTTTGGAAGAAATCATTTCTCATGATATTATATATGGACACCCAGTTTCATCTAGTTACTTTCAGATAACTCTTTTATGAATCAACCTTATGAACAAAATTAATCC
This sequence comes from Uromys caudimaculatus, assembly GCA_028551405.1. Lineage (NCBI taxonomy): Eukaryota > Metazoa > Chordata > Mammalia > Rodentia > Muridae > Uromys > Uromys caudimaculatus. The sequence continues at coordinate 5,954,773 of CM052704.1, forward strand.
AAAGATTCTGTAGTATTTCTGCTCCCCAAGCATCTTCTTTGTTCTGTTTTATTATTCTTGGTTATAATTATTCATGAATAATAGCTGTTCTTTACACATGTCTTTAGTGTTAAATAAGTCCAACACTTAAGCAAAGGAGGTCATATAATAAGATATTATTTATTTTGGAAGAGCAATTCTTTGGTAATTTGCTTTTCTGATGTATTACTTTTTCTTTTTTTTCTTTTTTTTTCTTTTTCTTTCTCTTTTTGTATTTCTGGGTTTTTTTTTGGGGGGGGGGTTGGTTTTTGGTTTTTTGTTTCTTGAGACAGGGTTTCTCTGTGTAACAACTCTGGCTGTCCTGGAACTCATTTTGCAGACCAGGCTATCCTTGAACTCACAGTGATCTGCCTGTCTCTGCCTCCCAAGTGTTGGGATTAAAGGTATATACTACCGCTGCCATGGTTCTAATGCATTTCTAAAATATGGCTTATGAAAAGTGTTTCTTCACACTTTTCTGCCTCAAATATAACCTTCTCCTTCCTATTCCCACACCTCTGCCTGCTTTCACTTTCATTCCCTATCTCTGGCCAAGCATGCACTGGCTGGAACATCCTCTGCTCCCAGAAGGTCCACCCTGCAATCACGGGTCAGGCATCATGGCCTCCCCGAAGCTTTCCCAGGGAACTCAGCCAGCAGAGCAGCTGACATGCCCCCGTGTGCTTAGCATTCATTTTTGCCTGACATTTTTGTTCAATATTCTTGATTAATTAATTCTGAACATAATCTCCCTCTTTCTCCCTCTTCCTCTATCCCTTCCCCTTTCCCTTCCTCCCTCCCTCTCTCCCTCCATTTCTCTCCCTCATTTTCAACTAGGAAAGCCATTCTAGGAAGCAACTTATCAATGTTTCCAACTGTTATCATGCATGCAATATTTTGTAATAAGGTCTAACACTTAAACCATAGGTAAAAACAATGGTGTGCCATAAATATTTTTTAAAAAACTTCACAAGTCTGAAAAATAATTGGGGAGAAAAACTATTCTTGAAGTTGCAGAGTTTGGAAGTTGTTGTGGGTCTTAGAATTTCAGTACAACTTCCCCCGCCCCCCCGTCCCTTCACTGGAGATCCAAGGCATAAAGACAGTGATGAACCGACTTTTCATATCAGAGCCAAGAAGTGGATAAAAGGACTTTAACACATGGAGCAAAGTTCTATGCAGTACAGTCTACTGCCATGCTATGAATGCCTATTAAGAGGGTCATACTTTATACACTTATTATTGTAGTAGCCTCAATTTGCAATAAAATGTTCATCTACCATAATGCATAAAACTATTGAACCATAAACTGAAAACCAATATACCACCAATAATAAACATTAAACAAACAACACAAATAAAAGGACTGCAGCCTTCCAAGGTGGCAGCCATACCTCAGTGTGTTCATGCCGACCTGTGTACCAGGGTCAAACCTGCACAGCCTATAATACTTTGCTGGAGTACTGCCTGCTTACACTTATATTCTGCCTACTTATACTACGTACTTATACTCTGCATGAGGATAAGCACTGGAGCTATAAAAAAAAATACCCTGGGAAAAGGTGAATATGTCATCCTTCCCCCAAGAGCATGCAGTGACAATCTAAACATTCGCTGGCCATTTAGTTCAGAGCTTCTAAGCAACTTGAGAAGTGTTAATAATTTTAGTTGAGGAATTTGCTCTGCTCTTCTCAACTCAGCTAAAAATTTGAAAGTAAAACCATATTCTCTACAAACTAAATGACAATCTTAGGATTTGGATATAGGCAGTATTTAGAAAATCAGATATGCTTTAATAATAACCTTGACACGCTGTAAGACCTGAAAATCTCTTGTTTAGAGACTGTCATTGGCTCACCACCTTTAGTTTTCTTATATCATCTAAACTAATCAGCATAATTCTTTTAGTCCTAAGCAACAGAAACCCCACTGGAAATAACATAAACATGAAGGGGATGTTGTTGGTACCTCAGGTCAGAACCAAACCCAGACTCAGGTGTGAGCAGAAGTCCAGTAAATGGCCCCAGGAATTTAGATTTTTCTGGCCTTTTCTGAATCACCTTCTCATTGTCCCCTCCTGCTCACTTCTCACCTTAATATCCATGTCTATTATTATCATCCACCATGGTCTCCCTCAGCTGTCTTATTGCTCTCACTGAACATTGGTTCATAGACAACACTGTAACTCCACTAGCATCATGCTCGGTCTAGAAGCTTACATACATAGCCTGACAACAGATGATGGATGGAGAAAAATATTGAAACCTGATGGGAGGGCTTACTTTAATGCAATGGCCACAAGCTTGGGGTACAATTGTAACTTTTATTTGTCAGATGTAATTGTCATCATGGAGGCTTACTGCTGAATAAGCTCACCCTTTCTAGTTCTTTTTGAACTCTGATTGGCTGGTTCAACTCAGTTATTCTGACTAAAACTCTTCTGCAAGCTGACTGCTTCAATTAGGCTTTTCTTGGCTTCTGATTTCTAGATCCGTGTCATTCTCTGACTCAGTCTCTCTCTCTCTCTCTCTCTCTCTCTCTCTCTCTCTCTCTCTCTTTCTCCACTGCTCTCTTCAGTCACCTCCCTTTCTTGTGCTAATCTCATGAGAGCTGGGTATATCCTATCTCTGATTCATTCTTTCAAATCTTTCTCTGATTCCTCACTTTTTCTGCCCCTCAATTAGATGCCATGACTTGGAATTAAAACTGTGTACTAAAGGCATGTCTGCATTCTAGGCAGAGGACCTAAAGGTGTGCTGTGTGTCTGCATTCCAGCTAGATCACACCTTTGCCTATGATTCCTTGGCAAAAAGCCATGTTTCCAGACTAAAATTCCTTTATACTGGGGTAATGCTGAAGTAAGCCTAATATCAGACAATTTTTATCTAAAATCTTGCAGTTGCTCACATTTCCATTTCCCTCAAGGCAGAGCCAACAGCTACTAGATTGCTTAAAGGCCTGCATCTTTTTAACTTCCAGCTCCTAAGGGAGAAGGAACTTTTCTAAGAACAGCAGTTTGTAAAACACCCAAACTAAAGACTTAGAGGTCATGTGCTATCTATCAGCCAATTGCTGTGATTCTGAGGACAGATTTTGAAGAAGAATAGTGGACAGATAGCGTTTTATGTGGTGGAGGGAAGATGTGGCTCCTGAGAGAAACGTCCTGAGCTGGCAGCTGCCTCCATTTGTTTTTACTTCCCTACTCCAAAATCACTAAGATAGGATTGAGTATAAAGGTTAATGTCCATACATTACATTTCCAAAGAGAATTACAAAGACATGTATCTCATAAACATTGCACATGGAACATGTCCAACAAAGTAGGCTCATCCCTGGAACAGAAGCCTAACATTTTAAAGCAGAAACTCAGCCTCTGCTCTCTTTAGTTGCCTCCTCCTACATCATCCAAAGCCAATAGTTACTACTCCAACCTAGTCCTGCCACCATTGCTTGTCTTTCCGGGGTATAAATCTATCGCAACAGCATACCCTTTCGTGTGGTGGAATTGCTAAGTTATTTATGTCTCTGTAGGTTTGGTTTTTTTGTGACTTTCATTGCTACATAATCAGTAGCCAACATTACACTCACACGTTAGTCAGCCTAGAAGGTTTTGTTTTTGTTTGTTTGTTTGTTTGCTCAGAATGGGAAGACTAAAGCTCGGGAGAGATAGAAGTAGGATGGAAGTTCCTACGGTCACATGCATTGATAGTCTTAATTCTCCTCTCAGCACAAAGCACGATCCTAGGAGACTGGGTGAATGAAGCAAAGTGTGTAAAACCGAGGAATACAGGCAATAAGCAACCTTGAATTCATAGAGAGGGAAGTGTGAACTTTGAAGATTCAGTTTACTGTATGTGTTCCTAACTCCATCGTGAAGTCCTGAGAGACGGATCTGGAACATATTCTATTTTGCATTTACCTCAGTATTTTCTACTTTGCTGGAGAACATTAGGTATTGCCTGAGAAATACATGTTTGCCTCTCTCATAGGAGAAGCCATGGGATCTTCTCAAAATCATCCATCTCTCTCCACAACTTCTGCCTTTGGTGGCAAACTATTTTGTTGAAAGCCTTACTTCAGTTAGTAGAGGGACGAGTACTCAAATCCCCTTTATTTCTGATGGGAGTGCCCCATTCTCACCCACTCTGACAATGACTTTCTGGTTTATTCTTAGCAAGTGGAATGAGAAAGTCAAATATCGCACCCTCTGCTTCCTTTTTATAACAAACGCTCCATCTGATTTATATGTTATATATTAAACTATGGCATTAGATTTGTTTGTTTTGTTTTCCAAGACAGGATCTTGTGATGTTGGCAAGCTGACCTGAACTTCAGGTCTCCTTCCCTCACCTTCAAAAATGCTGAATTAAAGGCGTGAACTCCCTACATCTGTCAATGTAATTTTATAAACTATCTTCTCTTTGCAAATCTTAATTCTGGGCTGTCTTGATTCCACTAGCATGTGCTGTCATGAGTCATATTCTTGGTAGTGAACGATATGTGACAGGCTTCTCAGCAATTTTTAAACCAACAATAAGTATGCAGCAAATTATCAAAAGGCTTAGATACCATATTCTCCTTGATAACTGGGTTCTACTCATGGATTGTTTGTCAGTGAATTACATGGCATCAGGCATGTCTCTAAATGTTGCAGGTGTAGCAATGAATAAAAAAACAGATTCTGATTCACATCAAATTGCAGTCATAGTAGCTGGTTGGAGATGGGTATTAAATAAATTGTGGTAATTTGGTGTGAGTTATGAGGTTCTGGAGAGAAGGCAGTCAGGTTTGTCTAGGAGAAAATCCCACAAATCTAGAACATTTCTGTTCTGAGGAAAGAGGTAAATTTGCAAATAAATGTGTACATATCCTAAATAAAGTTTAAAGAGGAGTAGAAAACTTTGGTGCAGTTGACAAAGAACAGGGTCAGATAACTTAACCAAGCCTCTAATTTTATTACATGTTCAGGACACCCTATAGATTTGAACATGGCTCTATGAGCTCCTTTGCCACATACTTTCCTTTCGGTAAGCAAATACTCGTTTTGGTGACCTCCAAATAGGCACTGGCTTTGGTTCTGTTTGACTCCAAGAATTTATTGACCTTTTCTCTTTAAGAAAGACTATATTAAAAGAGACCAAGTACAGAGTTTCCAAAAAGTTGACTTGATTACTCCCATTGAGGCAGACTGATGAAAATGAGAGGATTTGTCACTGCAGCACCTAAACAAGATGGACCAATCATTTAACCATATAAATGTATTATATGAAATATATAGAGAGAGCACATTTATGTTCTTTATAGAGAGAGAATATTTATATACACTACCTAGAAGATAGAACACAGTTCATACATGTCTTTTTCAATACAATAAAATGAAAGAAACTTTTTACCTATCAATTTAATTTTGTTAATTACATTTGGGGCAAATAAATTGCTATGTGCTACATCTTATGATCAAAAGAAAATTTCAGGAAAAGAAATGCTTCTGGAGTGACACCACAGCCTGGCTAGCCTTTAGGCCTATATGAATCTCAAGCTGAAGCAACCACTGCTTTAAAATGAACTGTAACAGAAGAACTTGAATGCACCAGAATTCAATCATGCAATGAGAAAGACATTAGAAAGATACACCTCAGAAGGTAAGAAGGTTCAGGGACACTATCCCCAGATTCTCAATGTTTGTAAAGGAAATTAACAACTGATGTTTCTCACATACATTTACTCTTGTTTAATTAAGTAGTTGAACATAACATTCAGTATAGCACAGTGGAACACAGATCTATTCATTTAAGATTCAAAATGAAGGCATTCTGAGAAGCAATGGCAGAGAAACTACAGATGACCTCGGGCCTCTTTTTCCTTACAAACAGCAAAAGACAGATCCAAGGAATGCTATAAAATCAAACGTTCTGTCCCAATCTTTAATTGAAATTTCATCATGTATAGTCATTGTCCATGGGTTACACTACATAAGAGCATTTCCGTGCATACCCATATTGTACATTGGGCTTCTGAACTATTATTTATTGACTGAAACATCTCAGCCTTGGAATAAGTTGGAAGAACTTCAATGTCCATGTCAGTAACTATTCAGAGTCCAGCCACCTGCAGTGGGTTTCATGTAGGCCTCTGCTTCTGAAACTGGAAAGAAGTTATCTCTAGAGATGAAAAGAAAAGAGGGAAGTTCCACATGTGTCTATAGAAGACCTTGATTCAGAAAGAAATACTCACTTTAGCCAATTTCTCTAGAAAAATACAAGGGCTTCACATTTGGATTCTCTCTCTTAGAAAGCAATGCATTTTAAGTTTAAAATATGTTCTTATAATTGTGGGTATTAAAGCCATGTGTTATTACCTAGGTAGATATCAGCTGCAAATGCCTTGGTCAGAAATCATTACCATTCTTCAGGTGACTGATGATTTCATAGTTCTTGGAGTATTTTTATCTTTTAGCACAATGCTCTATACCATATGGTACAACACACTGATAAACAAAAGCGGTAGAAGTACTCTGAGATACATACACAAATTTATACATGAATATGTGTGTGTGTGTGTGCATGCATACATATGGATATATATTACATATGTGGTAAAAAATGTAGCAGGTATGAATACAGAGATATATCAACAAAGTTATGACTTCTTTTATACAATACAGTTCTGTGGATCTTTGCTTATGTGTAAAATGTCATGAAAATCCTGAAACAAATTAAAAAACCCACTAATCACCTCAGGGCATTCTATAGATATCACATTAACTACAATGCTCTATTACATGAAGCAATATGTGAACTGTCTAACACTTTCTCATTTAGTGTATAATGCTACTTTTTACATGCAATAGTAACAAGCAATGTCACATGCAACAGCTTGCACAGCCCACTTTAGGAAGGATGCTTAGAAGAGGAGAGACTGAACTGTCTTTAATGAGTTTCCAGAAGATGAAAATGCCCTTCTCCTTTGGCTCTAAGTTTCTTCAAGGTGCACTTTAACTGGAAACCAGTGGTCTGAAAGAAAATTTCCACAAGTTTTCAAGTGGTAAAATTGTGATTCTCAGTCTGGACATTCCCACCGTGTTACAGATTCTAGCATCATGAGTCCTGTTCTCTACTGCATCTGGATACAGAGAAGCCTGGACACATGGAGAACCCCAAATGCTCTACAAATGCTTACAGAGCCAGTAAGGCACTGCAACAAGAAAGGAGAGTCCCACAGGAAATGGCAAGCCATTTGTGTCTGCTTTCTTTTTTGAACAATATACTGTTCCTTTTAAAAATTCAAATCCATATATGCATATCATCATTAAATTTCTAGTAGAAATGCTTTTAAGTTGTATCAGATCTTAATTTGTTCATTTTTAATAAAGGGACGTGCCTATGTCAAAGACACAAGAGTAGTAAAAAGAATATAATGGCATTAAAGGATGGGCATAATGGAAACAGTTTCTTTTATTTTTATTATATTAATAATTTATGTGTGTGTGTGCACTTATGCATGTGTGTGGAGTTCAAAGCTCATCAGAATTGCTGTTTCACTTCTTGAGCCTAGTCTGTCACTGAACTTTAAGCTCAAATTTAGCCATTGTGAGACTGAGCCTCAAGGATCTCCCTGTCTCCATCCGCCCCTTCCATCTCAACAGTGCTGGAGCTACAGGCTCATGGTGCCGTGCCTTACTGTTTGCTTGTTTGTTTGTTTGTTTTGAGACAAGGTTTCTGTGTACCCCTGGCTGACCTAGATCTCACTATGTAGAGCAGGCTGGCCTCAATCTCTCAGAAACCCATCTGCCTCTGCCTCCAGTGAACTGGGATTAAAGGCATGTACCACCAACTGCTTGACTTTTATGTAGGTGTTGGGGCTTTGAACTCTTTATCAACTGAGCTATTTCCCCAGCTATTCAAACAGTGTGACTTAGAGCCTTCTATATTAACATCGTACCTATGAGCTTATGAAGTTATATGTTGGATGTATTATTTAAATGAGACATATTTTATGCCTGTATTAGATGAAGAATGTTCTTAGAGGATTTAATAAAATGCAATGTAATAAGGAATACTGATAGGCAAAAAGGTTCTGCTGACATCATTCTATTTCAGAAGCAATTATATAATGTACCAGCTCTAAAAGTGATTTCTAGCACTTTTATTACCTTCGCATCCTAACCCCAAGACCAGCATTACCAACATACAATTCAATAGCACTTTGCCCTTGAACGTGATCAAACAATAAGCTACTTGCTTTCTAAGACTACATGGTTTGAGTCCTATCACAGTCAACACAAAGCTTTGCTTTCACTATGACAACTTTGACTTTCAATTATAAAACCATCTTTTTGACATGCTATGACCATTCATCCTGCTATGCTTTTTAAATGATTGTAGAGCCAAACATTTATGAATGATTGGGAATGGTTACCAAAAATGGGCTCAGCCTTTTCAAAGAGGTTTGTTTTATTAAAGAAGTCATCTGTCCATCTATATGGAAGGGGAGTTGATATGAAAATCTAGCACCTAAGACTGAAAATGAACTAGACAAGTTTTAAAAGTGTAAATTCTAAGGCGCAGGAATTTTAGGTGTTGACTGCACTCCAATTACTGTGTTTTCAGATAGACTTCTGCTGAAGAATAATCATTGCACCAATATATTCTTTTTTAATAAAAATTCTTGATAGATAAGAACTTTCTAAAGAGACCTTTACTTTATAAGTAAGAAGAAATGACACGCATGACATTGAATATCAATTTGTATGTATTTTATATATTGCAATGTTGAGATACCTTAAAATATTCATACTGGAAAAAATAACTATGACTGCACCAAATAGTTCATTTATTCATTCATTCTTCCTTGGTGCTCAGAGGCCCACATTACACTAGGTGCTTAATCCAGTAAAACTTGTAAATTTTTTTCTCCATTAATTATTTAGGATGAAATTACAAGAAGAAATGACAATGAATTTAAATCATATTATAGTTACACTTTTCTTAAAAATTCTATTAATTTTTATATTCAGCAATTATAGAATTAATTAATCCTTTCTACTTTTCTATAGACAAAAATAATCCATTTCGCATAC
>CM052704.1:5968869-6025308 GCA_028551405.1 Uromys caudimaculatus
GAGCAGAAAAAAAATTTACCAAAAGAAAGATTACCATACATGAACATCTTTAAGAAGTCTTAAATACAACACCAAAAGCATGACCAATCAAAGAAAAAAAGAAGCTGAGTTGCATCAAAGTATAAAACGTTTGCTTTGCAAACGATGTAGCTTAGAATAGAAAAACAGTCCATAAATCCAAGGAATACATTTTCAAAACACAGACATAATAAAGGGCTGGTGACCAAAGTATACAAAGAACACTTAAGAATTACCAATTACAAAACAAAACAATCTCATTAAAAATTGGGCAACAAATCTGAGCAGGCAACTGACCAAGGGAAACCTACAGACAGCAAACAAGTGTATGAATCCATCAGTGAATTAAGAATCAAAATGCTGAGAAAGTACTAATCAGCTAGGAGAACGCTATGAATTAATACTGAAAACACCAAGTATTGCCAAGGATGTGGGCCAGTGAGTCAGAGAGGACACTCACCACTGCTGTGGTGGCAGAATGGCAAAGCCACTTGGAAGACAGGTTGGCATTTTTAAAACTAAATTAAATATACATTTAATATGCAAAACAATTGTACTCTTGGTGTTTACCAAAGTAAGTTGAAAACTTAAGCTTACATTAAACTTTTCATGCAAATATTTTTAGCATGAAAATTCTTCTTCTCAGTTGTTCAAAATTAGAAGCTATTAAGGTGTTCTTTAGTAGAACATGCTATACACATTAATATAAAGAAATATTAATGAGTAATAAAGAAATAAACAACTACAAAGGAGCTTTGAATACATGTTACTAAGCTATATACATGAAGAGGCTGGGACCATCAAAATTAGACAAACAAGAAAGAGATCAATGATTACCAAAGGTTAGAGAGTTAATCAATAACCATATCCTTAAAAACTAAATTTTAAACTGACTATTCATATTAATAAAAATAAACCTGTATCTGAACAAAAATGAACTCCAAATGGATCAAAAATCTTCTAATCTAAGATTTGAAACCTGCAAAAATACATGTGGCAATATACTCATACATATAAAATAAAAATAATATATTTGTGAATATATAAAAGAGACAAAACATAAGCATGCACAGGCACATACACTTTATACTACCTGGTTAAAACTATTATAGAATGTCTCATCATTTCATATAGAATTTGGGTTCTAGAACTGGGAAGTTGCTTGGAAACTGACATTACCACAGATGACTAATTATGAAAATTATGTATTTACTGAAGAACAGGAACCCAAAGCAGATGATGGGGGGGACTAAGAACTTTAAAAAACAGATCCAGGGGGAATGGAATCAAGTACAGACAGTATCAGTACAATAAAAAGCTACAATATCATTTGATCATCCAGTTTCAGGCTACTGGAGTAAACAAATATCAAGGAAAGAAATCTAAATAAGGAAAAATGAGGTTCTTTAAAAAAAAAAAAAGATATCTGCATCGAAATAGTCCTCAGATTCTTGACCAATGCTCTTAAGTGTGTAGTCACAGATGCCCACATTTAAAGGACATTTAGGGTTGAATCTCATTTACTTTAGTGTATCTGGGCTACTGTAACAACATATAAGCCTGGTGGCTTATAAGAAAGAGAAATTTATTTCTCACTGTTCTGGAGATTGGGTAATGCAGGATTAAGGCACTGGCAGATTCAGTGTCTAGTGAGGGGCCTGCCTTCTGGTCTGTAGACAGCTATTTTCTTGCTGTGGTCTACAGAGAAAGTTTTTATTATATGTTGATGATGCTATTGAGCACGGAAAATATGGAAGTAATTGTTTTAGACAAGTACAGAGAACTACAAAGAAAAAAATAAGGGGAAAATGTGAACTTCATTGGTGATTCCTTTCTCCCTCATCTGCCATTAGGAAGTCTTGCTGATTCAAACCATGTTCCATCCTTCCTAGAATAATAACCTTAAGCTAAGCACCTAGAATGCTATGATGGTGTCTATGTTTAACAATCTCACTAAGTCATCATACTAGTAGGGAAAAATAATTCCCACATCCAAAGTTAAAGTGTCCTAAAAGCAGTGGTCTGCCCCTCTAGTTCTGGTTACTAACATGTAAGGGTCACTTAATCCCATCAGTTCGGATGAATCTCTGATCTAGTCTCATGAGGTAAAAGAGAAGAAAAAGTGTAGGGGTGGTTGGGGATAAAGGAGAAACAGAAGGCACACTAGTAGACTGGCAAGGGTAATAAACAGCCTCTGGTCACCTTATTCTCCCAAGTTTTAGAAATTTTGTATGTAAAACTGGCAATTGGCTTTGGAACATGCATCAAGTGGTCAAAGGATAAAAACTGAATGTGACCACTAAGTGTATATCATCTCCTTACACACTAATTGGTGATGAAAACACTGTTGGGTATTTTTGTCATGTCAGGACTTAAAAGATTTCTACATAAGGAGGTTATTTTTTCTTTGTTCTCTTTCTTTGTTTCTTTCTTTGTTTCTTTGTTTCTTTCTATCTTTCTATCTTTTCCCAAGACAAGGTTTCTCTGTGTAGCCTTGGTTGTCCTGGAACTCACTCTGTAGACCAGGTTGGCCTTGAACTCACAGAGATTGGCCTGCTTCTGCCTCTTGAGTGTCAGAATTAAAGACATTTGATACCACTGTCCAGCCAGAAACACTTAAATACAAAATAAAATAGTAAAATAATTGCAGCAGATATGAAAGGGTCTGAAGTTCTACCAAAATTATAAGAAAGGGCTGAGGCTGTGGCTCAGTGGTAGAGTGCTTGTCTAGAACACACAGGGTGCTGGAGTCAATTCCAACTCTGGGGGAGGGAAGAGATAACTAAAATGAAAACCAATCAGTAAAGAAGCTTTCAGAGATAACTCCATCTAAAGTTTATAGAAATTGGATTTTTTTTTCTTTTTCGATGAAACTTTTGTTGTGGAGGTAGAGCGGTGATAGAGTAAAGCCCCGGGTTTGACCCTCAGCAGCCCCCCTCTTCCCCCCCTCTCTCACCCTTCCTCCCCCTCTCTTTCTCTCTCTCTCTTTCTCTCTCTCTCTCTCTCTCTCTCTCTCTCTCTCTCTCTCACACACACACACACACACACACACACACACACACACACACACGAGGAGGGGTAGAGTGAGAGACAGACACAGAGACAGAATGAAAGACAGAGGAGATATTTTAAAAAGTAATCTTTATTTTCTTTATCTAAGTAATATAATCAAAATTAATTGTAATATCAATATCAGCAGTATGTAAGAGAACAGGGACTTAATAAATCATTAGTAGTTATATAAATTATGACTGCCACAGAGACAGTATCCAGATTATCAAAATCAGAAATGAAAAGGGAGATAAAACAACAGAAACTGAGGCAATTCAAAAAATCATCAGATCCTACTACAAAAGCCTATATTTAACAAACTGGAAAATCTGGATGAAATGGACAATTTTCTAGACAGACACCAAATACCAAAGTTAAATCAGGATCAGATAAACTATCTAAACAGTCCCATAACTCCTAAAGAAATAGAAGCAGTCATTAAAAGTCTCCCAACCGTGGGAAAAAAAAAAAGCCCAGGACCACATTGGTTTAGTGCAGAACTCTATCAGAGCTTCAAAGAAGACCTAATACCAATACTCTTCAAACTATTCCAGAAAAAAGAAACAGAAGGAACACTATCCAATTCATTCTATGAAGTCACAGTTACACTGCGTATTCTCCCTTGGAGATGGAACAGTTTCTGTCTAATCAGGAACTTGTCCCAATTTCCTTTCATAGAGGACTTCATAAGAAAATTTTTTCTACTTCTCTCATGTTTAATGTTCCAAATAGATTTTAAAAACTGGTTGAGTGTGTATTACTTTAAGCTTCAGAAGATACCATGTATATTTAAGAGGAATTTAACTATTATAAATTATTTTGATGACTTAAAAAATGTCAATACTGAGTTGTATATTTTAAAATAAATTTTATTAGTTTAATAAAAAAAACTAAGAAAAATAAATAAATTGTGACTGAGGTTGGTTTCACATTTACTACAACTCCAATATCCACAACAATCCAAGGGTATGTGTGAGTGTGTGTGTGAGTGTGTGTGTGTGTGTGTGTGTGTGTGTGTGTGTGTGTGTTATTCTCTATATTCATCATCAGTGGCATCTAAAGCAAACTATAAAGTGGAGAAAAGCACGTTGTAATAGAGTGTGTTTTCCTGTTATTTATATATTTGTATTACTAGTCATTCAGGCATATAACTATACATAAAGCATTGAGAATATTTTGTTCTAGCCATATTTTTCCTTTTACACGTCTCACCAGACAGGACTTTCCTATAGGGGTAAATTTTCCAGGCACAGAAAACAGAAGCCATTAGTTACATGGGCCTCCCTAAACTAGAACATACTCGTATCTTTCCATAGTGCACTACAGTGTACCAGCTGCTTCAGAATGTAGTTCTCTATAGATCTGTATTAGAGTTTTCCTGGTATGAAGGAATTGACAATTGATGGCATGAACATTTCAGCAAATAATATTTAGTGAATAGAGAAAAATTGGCCTATTCACAGAGCATCTTGTAGAAAGCCTACCTTGCCTTTTTACCTCCCCAGGATCATTATCCTGAGTTTCACATTCTGACCTGATTACCCTCAGTGGTGTTGAATGAACTGGTTAGCTCAGTCTGTTCCTGCCCTGCATGTAAACGAAGACCGGAACAAATAGCCCTCCTGTCTGCATATCTGGAAGCGCATCTTAACTGGCATGGTGAGAGGTTAGAGCCTGTGTAGAATCACAGGAGCCTGAAGTTAAAGACCCAGTCACCTCCCTGTGCTGAAGACTACTGAAGAGGGACTGGAAAGCTCCATAGAGCTCTCTCAAAACTCAATGTGAGAAAGTGGAAATGCTATTATCTTGAGTATTTTCCAGCGGACATTTCTGAAATATGTATGCAGTACAATTGTGTCATTGTACCCAAAACCATAGAGAAATTATGACACACATTGGTACATGTACATATTGATAGATGTTTACGTTGTAATTACAAATCTCCCCAAATCAATCTGCTTGGTTTCCCAAAGCCATGAAAACTGTGCATGAAAAAGATAAGACACCAGTGGAAAAAGAAAATAAATTTGAAGTGAACAATTTTAGCTTCTTTTCTCTACTTTCACGGTTCAAGCAGGATACTTAAGGATACTTCTGAGTTTTGCGGTTATTACTGTTGTCCTGAGAAAAATAACAGAGCGAAGGCATAATTATTATCACCTTTGCTCCTCCTTACAAAACCTTGTGATAGTAAACAACCTTGTGTTGTTTCTATTTTTCCTAGTAAGGTATAATCAGGTAAACTGAGGCACAGAACAGCACCCATACATTTTCTTAAAACACTTCTCTTTGAGCTAAATGAAATTCAAGAAAATTTTCTTCCTGAAATGCAGGGAATTCTGAGCTGCAACTTATCCAGGGGCCCAGGTGAAAGCCATACATGATGCTTAATGCAAACCTGGCCAGCTACAGCCTGCATGGTGCAGCTAGTCCAATTGGGCCTCTCAACTAAAACCTGTGTGTGAGTGTGTGAAGGGGTGAAAGAAATCTTTGTTAGGACACCCAACCGGCTGCAGCCGATGCCAGTGTCCGGCAGCAAGGTCTGCCTGCACCCGCCATCCCTACCGGACTCGGATGCCCACAAGGTCGCGTGGCCGCGATCCCACGCATGCGTGGCCAGCCTCGGCGCTTACCTGGTGCGCTGGGTGAGGAGGAACAGGACCGGGAGCAACAAGGTGGCGGCAAAGAGAAGGCCCAGGAAGGCGAGAGGCCCTGGCGAGGCGGCATCTGGGGTCGTGGCTCCTTCCATCCGGACGCGCTGGCGACTCTGTAGGGAGCGATGGCTTCTGCACAGTGTCCTCTCTTCTAGACCAGAGGCACTGGCCTGCCCGCAGCGCAGAGCAAAATGTCACAGCGGTCCCCAAAGCTGAACTACAAAGTTAGTAGAGTCCCCTCCCCCTGCCTCCCCCTGACCCAAGCGTTCCGCCTCGCACCGCCTCCCGCTCCTCCGGTGACAGGAACCCTGCCAAGGAAGAGGGAAAGGATTAGGATTTCCCCAGATGGAGCCACAGAGGCCTGGAGGAGGGGGGTTTTGTTTTTTAGTCAGTCCGCAGTGAGCTGGCAGAAGAGACCCTGCCTGAAGCCTCTCCCCACCCACCAGATTTGGAAAGTGGCCCTGTGGCACAGGTCATCCTAAACAGCCGGCAGATACTGCAGGATGTGGTCTGGATCTCCTTCACCATCAATATCTGTTGGGCTTAGATTGAGGTTGAGGGCATAATATATGCAAAGGTTCACACCAGAGACAGGTGTAAGTAGACAGGCCATCTTTCAGAAGGGCTGCTGAGGTGTGCACAGAAATAAGCCACAGGTAAAAACAGGCGATGGCACCAAGCCCACAAGCCGTGGTGTACAGCACACTGTACAGGCAGAGAAGGAAGACATTTGAAAAGTGTCTTCTCATGGGATCTGGGGTGATGGCTCAGTAGATACACCCGGAGCATGAGGACAGGAGTCAAACTGCCTTAATAAAGTGAAAGTGGCTGAGGAACAGATCTGATGCCAATTCCACGTGAGAGCCCTTCTCCCGCCACACACACCTTTTTCCTGCTTAATGATTATTCAACAAACATTTTACATGTTACTCCCAAAACTGACTTAACTTTTACAAGTATTTCATAGAAAATATCACTATATTCAAGTTGTCCTGTGGATTTAGTTGATGAATATTTACACTTCTAGTTAAATCCTATTCTAAATGCTCTTCAGCTTCTGCACTGGACAGGACGTAGTTCCACCCGCGCCTATCCCTGAGCAGTTACTGCTAACAGCCTCTCACCACTTCACACAGAGGCACTTTTACCCTGTCTCAGTCTCAGAGAGAAAGCGACAAATCCTCCATGTACAATGAGAAGTCTTAATCCCAAAGATTTGAGGAAAAGACTACTGACACAAGCGGTTTTTATTTGTGTTCATGGGCTCCTCCCTCCTAAGGTGGGAGTTCAAGAGGTCAGCATTGGACATAAGGAAGACGAGGTTTTTATAGCCCATTAGTAGGGGGTTTCCAAATGGGAGTTACAGAGCAGAATATAACAAGGTGCTCATAGAAAGACAGTCTTAACAAACTTTTTTTGAAACAAAGACATGGTTGCCATTTTTGGGAACAGGCAGTACAGAGTCATTTGTAGTTCAGATTACAGGTTAGGCATAGCTCAATCCTTAAGAAACAGACATTAAATAATAAACAGAAATAAACTCAGTTTGTCTCTACTGTAAGATGGCATTCAAGCCTAAGATGGAGGCAGGCTGGTTCATAGAAGCCCTCCACAATTTGTTTGAGACAAGTTAGCCTGCTATGACAGTTCTCGTGAACAGCCATGCCAGAGCCCTTTATTTTTACACCCCCACCCCACATTCTCCTATAGGAGTTCTTTCTTCCTGAAAATAAAAAATACTCTCTCCTCTAAATGTTCACTTTATCCCCACCTGTGAGGTCCAGCTGTATTTCTACTGTTTAAAAGGTTTGTGTTTCACTTTTCTGAGACTAAGTCTTATGCAACCTAAGTTGGCTTGGAACTCCCTGTGTAGACCAGGCTAGTCTCAAACTAGTGATGAGTCCCCTGTCCCTGCTTTCTAAGCATTTGCCTTGTTTAAATCCCACTCTCCCCATGACATTACCCACACTCTACCTCAGCTGTTAGTCTTTCCCGCCCACAGCTCCTAGGGCAGTGCTACCACGTCAGCCATCACATTCATTCCACAAGATATCTGCTGTTTCCAAGGCTGTTTCTTTTTCTGTAGGAAGCAAAAGAATCATTTTAGCACCACTAACAGTATCCAGCAACAAACTAGATACCAAATATTGCTTCCAATATTATTTGTTGTCTATTCCAAATTCACATTTTAACTGGGAAACCTACATATTTTGTTACATCTGGAAAACCTAGTTTAATTCTAACATTGGTTCATACTGGAAAGAGCTCTGAGAACTATGTGGTTATGACTGTCTACCATTTCCTTTTAAAAGTCAGTCACAATTACTTTAACATTGGTTTTCGGTATTAATAGCTTATGTGTTTTGGACACTTTAATTGAACCGTAGCCAGTGGTCAAATCTACAGGAGCCATTGTTGCTAGAATTCAGACCTTCCTTTCTCTCAGAACTTTTCTTTTGATTCTCAGATATTTACCCAAACTTGAAAAATGGATGTTTCCTCCTATGTTTCAAAGTGGTGCTTCTGGTTTTCCTGTTCAGATTCTGAGATGCTTTTACACTGGACTAAGCCTACTTCGGTAGGTAACTTTTTAAGTGTAAGCCGGGTCCATGGGCAACATGTGGTTTGTTGGATCTGTAAAAAATAAACTATCTTTTTTCAAAGATGATGAGATGAAGTGAACAGAAATTAATAGCAGATAAAAGAAAAGAAACTAGGTGGCATATGATTGTGGAGTAACAATGAGAGAACGTAATAACGTGTCCATGTGGTTCCAATCTTTCAAGTTTTCCCCAAAGCAAATGATATGGTAAGGGTTTGGTGCATGACAGATTCAGGGTTGACATGAAAGCCTAGTGCAATGGAAACTCACAGGAATCTCTAAGGGTGACCCTAGCAAAGACTCCTAGTAATAGGGGATATAAACCTGAACTGGCCCTCTTCTCTAATCAGATAAGGTTTCAAGTGGTGGGACTAATATATCAACCCAGCCACAAACCTTCAACCTACAATCTGCAACCTGTACTGCCTGCAAGAAATATTGGGTATTAGCACATAACTTAGGGGAGTGGCCAACCATGACAAGTACAACTTGAGGCCCACACCACATGAGGGAGCCTATGTCATCTACTGCCTGGATGGCCAGGAAGCAGAGACTGGATAGCCCAGACACCTAGGATAGAACCAGACACTACTAGCCAAAATAATCCATTAGGATATCAGTTGTACTCAGTTCCTAGCCCAATCATCAACAGAGAGGCTATCTCTAGCAACTGGTGGGAGCAGATGCAGAGACCCATGGCCAAACATTCGATAGAGCTCAGGGAACTCTGCTGAAGAAGGGGAGGAAGAATAGTAGGAGCTAGAGTATCAAGGACACCAGGTGAACATGGTCCACAGAATCAACTAAGCAGGGTTCATGGGGGTGCATAGAGATGAAAGCAGCAACCCCAAAGCCTGTATGGGTCTGATTTAGGTCCTCTGCATATATGTTATGATTATTAGCTTGATGTTCTTGTAGGACTCGTAACAGTGGGAGTACGGACTGTCTCTTACTCTTACCTGCTCTTGGGACCCGTTTCCTCCTACTGGTTGCTGTTTCCAACCTTGATATGAGGGGTTGTGCCTAGTCTTATTCTAATTTGTTGCAGTGTTTGGTTGATATCCCTGGGAAGTCTGCTCTTCTCTAAAGAGACATAGAAGGGGAGTAAGTCCTGGAGGAGAGAAGAGGGAGGAGGAACTGGAGAGTGGAGGGGGGGGGAAGCTGCAGTCCAGATGAAATAGATGAGAGAAGAAAGAAGACTCTAAAAAACCAGGAAATGTGTAAAGGCACAACTGTAGGGAAGGCCAGAGTAGAATTCCACCTAATCTTTTTCTAATATAATAAAGCATCTGAAATTAGGGTTGAATGATCAAGCCTGAAAAGTCCTGTCAGCTTTTGACACAGTATAGACTGAGTTACAAATTCTATCAAACCACAAGTTCCTATGACTATAATGTATGACTTTCTCCTCTTTCTTTTTCTTCTTACAGTAAGTTTGATTTCCTGTTTCCTATTAAAATAAGTACTATCACTGGGCAAAAATTGTGAAGCAGGGGAAGAAAAGAAAAGAAAAGATGAGTTGCCTGTTTCACATACCCGTCTATTTCTGCAAACAAATGTCTGATTTAGATGCTGTTATTACAAGATGCTTATCCCTTATCTGAGACAGTTGGGTAAGACAAGATGCATTCTGAATTTTATATTTACATTATGTCATAAACTCTCTTGGGGGGTTAAAGTTCATATATATCTATCCATATCCTAAGAGTAACACAACACGACATCACAGTATTTTTAGTAAACCTGAAAACAGGTTTCTTTCTTTATTAATAATTTTTTGAGACTAATATCAACACCTGATCCTTCAATTTACCTACATTTTGCTTGTGACTACTCACATGAGAAAAATGTGGAATATTCTGTTGTAGCATTTCTTAATGTTTAAAGGTTTCAATTTTTCATATTTGGGATATCCAATGTAAATTCTTTTACATAAATGAAAATCAAGACTCTAAGAGTTTCCAGATAGCCTTGCTTATTCAGCTTGTGTTCCCGAATGTGAAGCTATCTGTCAGTGACTGTCCCATCCTCCCCTCAGAGCTTTGGCAAATGCTTTACTAAATTAATGGCGTGATTCTTATCTGTTTATCTTGTGTTGTTCATGACTGAGACTGTTCATGGGAACCCGAGCTTCTCCTTCCCAGCAGGCTTTCCTTGGCCTTTAGAAAGCTTGGAGGCTAGTCTGACCGTTTTATTCCGAAAACAAAGAAGTTGTGAAACTATCCTTCTTGTAGGTATATGAAAATTAACTTGTGACTGGTAGCCTGTAACCATGGAAATGATGAAGCTTCTCTTGTTTTCAAAATGAAGCACTTTCTGCCTCTTTGGACAAGGGTAGATATGAGTACTTTAGATGCAGTCAATCCCACTGAAGGGCCAACATTCTGGCTTACTACTTTTGTCCCATGAAATGTGAATTCTGCTTCTTTCTTCTTTCAGGTTCTAATCTCAGCTGAGTTATCCACAAGTGTGAATACTACAGCTATTAAGCTTAATTGTATTGCATAGCAAATGGTGAGACATTGTAAATGCAAAAACCAAATGACTAAATATATCTTAAATTATAGCCCTACTTCTTATCCTGTCCTTTATAACTTTGGTAATATCCCTTATTTCCTTTTGTTTGGTTTTCTTCTCTTTATAAACGGAATGCTAATCTTAGTGCAGGGACAAATAGGCAGGACAGGCAGAAATCTTCAGGCCTTGGGAGACAGAGGCTGGAGGATTATGAGTTCAAGACAAGCAAACTGAATTCTTGTCTTTAAATAAATCAATGATATAACAGGTAAAAGACTCATGGACAAGCAAAGGTACACAACAATAGTGAGTGTGGTTCAATTCAAACCTCTGTTTTGAATATAAAGTACAATTGTAGGTAAGACCTGAATATATTATTTTGAAACAGCTTTTTTAAAATGGTGGAACAGATGGCTCTGACTGTCTCCAAAGGAGAGGAAGGCTTGGAGAGCTTTTGTTTCTTGTTTAACAGTTTGGCATTGATTGTGCACAGTTGAGGTTTGAATACTCTGGTTTACAGATCCATAATCCCAGACTAACAGTTCATTCTTCTGATCTGACCCAACTTTTCATGCCAAGTCCTGAGACTCCTGCTCTCTGTCCCTGGCTTACGCCAGAGTTTACAACATTTCATTCCCCAATTATTCTCTGAACCTGGATTTCTGAGGAGAGTGTGAAGTTCTTCCTACATGTGTTACTCAGTGAGAGCCACTCCCATCCGCTCCCTGGCCACCTCTGTTCACTAATGGAACATTTTATAGGTTGCAAATATTTTCTTGGGATTGGACTGAACTGATGCTCAGAAAAGTGTTAATTAACCAAAATACTGTACAAAGACTCTCTAAAGATAATTAAGTTTATTAGAGAATATCAGAGCATTGCAAGATGAGTCCACAGGTCAGTGACCTATGCAGAGTTGAATTAAATAAAATGCTCTAAACAATAATCTTTAGCTACAGTGATTGATAACAAAGGAGATGTCATGCCAAGATCACAAAGTTGTGTAGCCATTCTTTGTGTGTGTGTGTGTGTGTGTGTGTGTGTGTGTGTGTGTGTGTGTGTTTTTCTGAGAGTTAGAGGCTTTTGTGAGCTGTTCCTGTTATGAGGCAACCATTCTTCAAGGAACTTTGTAAAGTTCACACAACTACTGGAATGTATGTTAGAATTCTACCTCCTTCAGAATTCCCTAAATTTATATTTAAGTTAAAATTTCAATTGCAATGATAAAATACCACTACTAAAAGCAACTTTCACTTCCACTTCCACATAACAGTCCATCACTGAGGGATGTCAGGGCAGAAATCAAGGCAGAGTAGGACCCTGAAGTCAGGAGCTGATGCAGATGTCATACAAGGGTGCTGCTTACTTGCCAGTTCCTCGTGGTTTTCTCATCCTGCTTTCTTATAGAACCAAGGACTGGGTGCTCAGGGTGGCCACTGCCCAGAGGGATCTGGGCCATCCACTTTAATCTTCAATCAAGAAAAAGTACCATAGGCTTGTCCATGGGTCAGTCTGTGCCTTTCAATCGAATTCAATTTTAATTGAATTACCTCTTCCAAAATGACACTAGTTGTTGTTAACCTGACATAAAAGTATGCATCATTTTATTTACAATTTGGCAAAGAACGGCTTTGTTTTAATTCTGACAACTTTCATCGAGAGTACTCAACATTTTATATATCTAGTCCTCTTGGATTATATGCATGTAGAATTGATTATTAATAGCACAATTTAGTCTTTCTGAGTCTCCTCTTTGACTATATTTTCATCTTCAAATATTGTATTTCTCTTGGCTTTTAAATGAACAATTCAATTCAAATATTTTTGACCCAGAAATTAACATATTTATGACAAATAGTTATTAATAATTTCTTCTGAATAATTATCCTGTAATATTTTCAAAATAAAATCATAGAGACTGTAATCATGTAAGCAACAGTTGGGTTACAACAATTTGTAATCATATGAGTAACAATTTTACATAAATGATGTTGATCAGCTTCCCTTTCATAAGTGTAAATAGATGCCAAGGAAATGAGGAAGAGTGGAAGAATGCTGTACTCACAGTGACTGGTTAATCAAGTACTCATGAGTGACAGGTGTCAGTCAGCATGTGTTCTTCCTCCATTTATCACAAGCTGTTTCTCTAGCCTTGCTGTGTCTTTTCCTGACTTTGCCCTTCATATTACTGGCTGGCTTCTCAGCTACGACAAGTAAAACTCTTAACTGGGGCTTACCAAAATTCCCTCTTCTCTCGTTTTAAGTGTTCTAAGACCACGAATGGCTTTCTCCCTTTTCTGTCTCTTTGTTTTAGTTCTCCTTATTTGATTCTGAAATATCTAAAAACCAGCTCCATGTCCAACTGACAGTCATGAAAAATGCAAGCCCTCTAGCCTTAACCTCCTATATATCATGACCTACTCCTGCCCCATTTGACACTTACAGACCATGCCAGAACTAACTTACCAAGATTATGCTACTATGGAATTAGTTTAGGTAACATTGACTGTATTCTCCAAGAAGCAGAATAAGAGATTTACTCTGGGAAATGTAGTGTTCTAGTCTGGGTAGGAGCTAAGGCAATGACCACTGATCGCAGAAATGAGTGTTAACAGGCCTCTGAAGCTTCACAGCTGGTAGGTATGTAGGTCTCTTGTAGTGACCTATGGAGAAAGTAAGAAGCTGTGCATATCCATTAGCTAAGCTGGGCTGTGAAGGGGTAAACTGAAGAGATTTATATGAGGCCCAAGTCTGCATTTGAAGTTAAGTAAATGGTGGAAGTTTGGGGAAGCTGTTGGTCAGCTGACCAACAGAAAGAAGAGCTAGACTTGATAGACGGAAGGAAAACTGGTGTGATGGCTAGTTTTATGTCAATTTCATACAAGCTAGAGTTATTTGCAAAGAAGAAAATTCAATTTAGATTTTACCCACTAGATTGTCCTGTGGCCAAGACTTTGGTGTATTTTCTTGATTTATGATTAATATCGGAGGTCACAGATCACTGTCGTTGGAGCCACTCCTGGGCTGGTGGCCCAGGGTGATGTTATAAAAAGCAGGCTGAACAACCCATAAGGAGCAAGCCAGTAACCACTACCCCTACATGGACGTCCTCAGGGTCAGTTGTTGTGTACAGGGTCCTGCCTTGGTTTCTCACCCTGACTTTTCTGGGTGATGGACTACTTCTTTTCCTCCCAGGAAGATTTTTTTTTTTTTTTTTTTGGTTTTTTTTGAGACAAGATTTCTCTGTGTAGCCCTGGCTATCATGGAACTCTTTCTGTAGACCAGGCTGGCCTCGAACTTAGAAATCCACCTGTCTCTGCCTCCCAAGTGCTGGGATTAAAGGTGTGCGCCACCACTGCCCGGCTCCCAGGAAGAGTTTTGTCATTGTGTTTTGTCATAGCAATAGAAACCTTAACTGAGACATTGGGCAAGTCAAAACACAAAGGGAAGTGTCATGTTTATATGATTAGAGCCAAATAATCTTCCAGCTTCATCACTGGCCTCGTTAATTTATTTTATGAACTTGCTATTACCTAGGTATGAATATAGTTGAGACACCCATATTTAGGAATTATTTACATACCTTGATTTTTAAAAATAGATCTATACTCTTCTTTCTTTCTAAACTGCCAATGAAAATTATAATCCTAAAATAGGTTCAAAAGATATGATGACCGGTATATTTTAGCTATTGACAGTTTATAATAATTGTATTCTCACTTTTTTTCATGCAATGAGCTCTAAACACAATAGCAGTTTCCTGCCCACCATTATCAATTTTAAAATACAGGAGTAAGCTCTTAGCAACCAGAAATTTTGCATCATTTCATTTTCTCCTTGAATTCATATTTCCATCCCATTTCTCCCACAACACTTTATCCTAATATGATATATTTGTATGCTTGGAGAGTTTTATTGATAACATTTTATACCTTTCTGTAATAAAATTTTGTATATAAATTGAAATTAATTTTTTATATCTGCTGTTACCATATGACCCATTATCATTTTATCTGGTTAAAGGTATTTTTATAATTACAACCAACACATAATCAAGCAAAGAAATGCCAATGTATGACCGAGATTGATAAGTAAATCTCAAGACCTAAGCTCAGTTAGAAGTGCAGGTTTTGATCACGTTTATACATATGTGTGTGCACTTATATGTGACATTCTTCTCTGACAAGGAGGAAATGGATTCCTTCATCAATATATTTTCATTTGGTTAGTTACATCTCTATATACCCTGCTTCCCATTCTCACAACGTGCTTCCCAGTGGAGTCTCACTCTGCACAGGGCGAATATGCAGATGCCTTCTCCCAGTGTTTAGGCCTCTTCTGTTGGGCTTGTTTTCCTACTTCCTCTCTGTCTAGTTTGCTCTCTTCTGTCTATAAACTCCTGTAAAAATCATGCAAAAAGGAACTGAAGGAGAAAGAGAGGGAAATGAAATATTTTAAATGTCTTTTGTTATTGCAAATGAGTAAGTTACACTGGCAAGATAGAAAAAGCATACATTAGAAAATACGGGTCATTTTTAATTTCTGTTTTGGTTTTTACTTCTTAAATGCAATGTTTTATCTTTGCTATATTAATAAAACCACCTCTATTTCTTAGAGTAAACATATAAATTATTTTTTGGCTTTTATTGTTTGACAAATTCTGTACATGTATAAATTAATCCACTCCAAATTTCCCCTCTTTTTTCCTCTTGACTACTCCCCAACATGCCCTCCCTGCACCTTCACGTCTTCTCATTTTGTTAAACCCCAGAGTCCAGTTGAAATCCAATTGTTGTTTCCTGCCAGACTGTTGATAAATCTTGTCAGCTTGATCTTATGCAGGTAGGCAGGGCTGCTGTGAAGTAGAGTAGCCTGTCCTGTGCAGGAGACAGCATAGCACTCTCCCATACCCTCCACTCTCACATTCGTTCTGCCTCTCTCCCCATAATATTCTCTAAGCCTTTCGTTGGGAGTTCATACAGATGTGCCACTTGGGGCTGAGCATTCATCAGGTATTTTATTTTCCACCCTTTGACCAACTGTGAGACTCTCTATGAACTGTTGTCCACCATAGAAGGCAAAAGACCCACAAATCTATGAGTCTGAATACAAATATTTAGTAGTCCATTTGCCAGCATGTCCATGTAGAAAACAGCAGCAGTCGTTTTCTCACTAGGGCCTATGACTTTCCTAACAGTGAGCTCTTGACAAGATTTATACTACTGTGTATAGATTCCTCTTGTGGAGCAGCCTTCATATCCAGTCAGAAAAAATGGAAATTTTAAAAACTAAATGGAAGATGGATTTTCAGGAACGATGGTGTACTTAATTGACCCATATCGTTGTATGACCACATCCACTGGAGGATATAGCCACAAATGCTTTGTGCATTTGGGGTTTTGCTCTGAAAGTAGATGTAATTAGTTAAGACGCTTAGCTCGTCTCTGGGATTGCATATGTTGCTGTTGCAGGTATACTGACTGCATAATACTCTGCCATAAGCATAAGTAATAATGTTACTTTATTGAGCAAAAGAGTTTTTCCTACTATAAGAAAGAAAGAGGGGTACATTGAAGGTGGCAATGTCTAGGACAGTTTTCTACTAAGAATTGACTTCTGAACCTGATTCATTGTGTTACGAGAAACATAACTCTGCTTTTTTTGTAGTCTAAATTTATTAGTGCGACTTAATCATTACAGTGTTGCTTTGTATAATTTTTTTGCCCTCTTTCTTTTTGTTTTTCTCTCTCATACAATAACTACTCATATCATCCAGCTTTCCTTGAAAAAAAAACTCCATAACACATAACAGGTAGTCAAGCAAGTTTATTTAAAGCCAATGATGTAATATTTTTATGATTATAATCAAGAGACACCATAATTTTCAGAATTATAAAAAAGCCTGTTTTGCACATTTACATGTACACAGGTATCAGTTACAGTCTGGCACATATCTAAGTGATATTCTCACTGTAACACATATTACATAGAAAAATATTCAATTACTTATCAGGTCCTATAACTTTTATCATCTACCATTGTGTCCTAAAAGTGTCTAAGATGAATGAAATGGTCTGGAGTAACTGTGGATGTTTAAAAGAGGGCAGAGGTCCATGTAATTAGTGAGAGCTATTATCTTACTGTGCCCTGGGGGTATGCAGTGTTTTATACTTTGATGTCCTTTGTTGAACGCTTAGTTTTCAGCTTTTTTCTATTGATTTTGGTGGGGCAAGGTATCCTCTCAGTGACCATTTCAGTCATTCTGCGAATGCAGAAATTGGCTTTAAATGGAAGCCGTGTGCTCACTCAGTACTTCCTATGTTTGCCAGTAACAATACATTTCAGACATTGAACTAATACCACATTTCCTAATTTGAAGCTCACTTTTGAAACTATGCTTTGTTTTCTCTGTCCTTAGCTTTTCATGTTACATGGTATGTCATTTCTGATTGATAGCCAAGGTTACCTCAGGTTGACACTTTACCTTCTGTGCCAGTGTGTCCTGATTTGCAGTCATGCAGGCATCTGGCCAGTCCTCCTTCCAACTGCTCCAGAACATTCCTGTGTGTCTAACAAGTTTGGTTTCTCGAGGGCTCTCTATAAGCACATGGACCTCATACCCTCTACATTACTCTGGTAAGAATGACTGTTGTCAAGAAAACAAAAACTCACAAATGCTGTCCATAGTGTGGGTAAAGAGCAACATTGGAGCAGTGCAGGTGGGCATTTGAGCTGGTCAGCCACAGCAATCATTATGGAAATCAGTATGGGGCTCCTCAACAAACCAGAAAACTCAATGACTATATAGTCCTGATTATCTACTAAAAGGAATATACAGCAGACAAACTTATACACGATGCCCATTGCTGTACTATTTATAATAGCCAATGAATGGAATCAGCCTAGAAGCCTAGCAGCAGCTGAACAAAAAAAGAAACTATAGGGCTATGAAAATACCTCAATCAATAAGCATAAGGACCTGGCTTACATCACCTACATTTTTTTAAGTTGGGCACGGTTGTGAGCACTTGTAATCCTAGTGGTAGGCAGAGAAAGATTCCTGTAAAGATAACAGTGAGCCTCATTGGGACAGCCTTTGTTAGGGAAAGGAAATGTGTCCTTGGAAACTGTGACAGCCAATTTCCTAACAATCTGTCTAGGGGTACCTTCAGGTGAGAACCATGCGGGGTAACTGGATTTCCCATGTCAATTTGAAAACTTATTGGTACTTGGTTCTTAAAATATTAGGTGTGAAACCAGGTGTTGCCTTGGTTCCTGGTGACCACTAAAACAATCATAGGCATTGAACATCTAAATGGATATGGGGATACAGCAACTCAGATGAAAAGAATTACAGCTGACTAAGGATGGGTGCCCCTTCCCTATGTATACTGTATACATTTCTCTTCTAGTTATGTACTGAGTCCTGCTTGGCTATGGCAGGGACAGTATGACATGGTTTCTGGCCCTGGAACAGAGCCAGCAAGGCATGGGCCTCTATGAGTGTCTATGTTGTTGTGGAATATGGCTTATTTGTATAAAAATATATGTTTTACTTTATGTTCCACCTTCAGTGGAATGTTCTATCATGGAGTTAATGATTCCATGATAATCAGAGACAGCAGGAGTCCTGGAGGTGAGGTTGTGTCTGATATCTCAGCAAAATGGTAGAACACTGTTACTTTCAGGAGAGCCCTTAAGGTTGTGGAAAAGAACTCTGAAAACATGAATTAAAAAATATGTAATTTCTTGGTGACTGGTGAGATGGCTTAGCAGTTAAGAGCACTGACTGCTCTTGCAGGGGTCCTGAGTTCAATTCCCAGCAACTACATGGTGGCTCACAAGCATCTGTAATGAGATCCGATGCCCTCTTCTGGTGTGTCTGAAGACAGCTACAGTGTACTCATATACATAAAATAAATAAATAATTATATATGTATACATATATATATAATTTCTCAACTATGCAATATAAAGATGCAACATGAATTGTATAAGGAGCTTCACAGATCTAAAAAGATGAGAGCAGCAGCACTGTGAGCCAGCTTGTTAGAAAGACACAGAGATAGGTAGATACAGGGGCAGACACAGGGGTGGGCAGATTCCTCAGATCAAGCTTAGTCTGGGACAGGGGGAGTTTTGGTCCAGACCCAGGTGTGGTAGTAGTGGCAATTTCAGGGTATGGTCCCACCCAGCTTTCTTATTGTCTGTTCTTGTGCTTGCTGTCTCTTTCTAAGAATCAAGGGGCTGGGGTCATGGGATGCTGATTCATGAGATGGTCAAGAGTAAATGACTGAATTGATTGTAAGTGAATTGTAAATAAAAAACTGAGCTTTTGGTCTTCATAGAGATAAGCTAGCAGAGAGCAGTAGAACTTCTGTTTTTGAATTTCTCCGAGCAAGAGCTGAGCTGTCTGGAGATCTCTGGAGAGCAAACGTAGCTCTTTAAGATTTTTTTTTCTAACAGGATTTCTGATTTTGGTTGGAAAATCTATGGAGAGTGAACATAGTTCTAACAGCTATGCAGAGAGAAAGTTGTTCGAAGAATGAACACAGTTCCTTTACAATGCTTTCTGGCTTTCTGATTTTAATCAGAAAATCCAAGAATTACTTTTAGAATTTCTCTACCAGGATTTCTAACTTGGTCAGAAAATCCAAGATTTTTTTTTATAGCAGTTTTTCTGACTTTGGTCAGAAAAATCCATGCGCTATCTAGAGAGTTTTAGAATAGCAAGAAAAAGCTGTCTCGAGCAGAAAAGAAAGAGAGAGTGAGAGTGAGTGGGGGGAGAAGGGGAGAGAGAGAGAGAGAGAGAGAGAGAGAGAGAGAGAGAGAGAGAGAGAGCACACGAGCAATCTGGAAAGCTATCTTGAGCAGAACATAGACTATCAACTTGTAACTCATGATTTGACTTCGAGTTGTTTGTTTCACTCCCAGACACCCCTTCTCTCAGTACCCCTGACTAAGCAGAGGCTTGTCTTTGACAGTCATGAAGATTTGATCA
Organism: Uromys caudimaculatus; assembly: GCA_028551405.1. Taxonomy (NCBI): domain Eukaryota; kingdom Metazoa; phylum Chordata; class Mammalia; order Rodentia; family Muridae; genus Uromys; species Uromys caudimaculatus. The sequence continues at coordinate 5,988,713 of CM052704.1, forward strand.
CCCAACCAGGACTCCTTTCAGAAGCCAAGTATATCCATGGAGAGTCATCAACTGACTGTAGCTCCTTTGCAATACTAGCAAAGAGTGCACTAGTTTCAGACACTGGATGAATTCAGCCTTGGGAGACAGGTGAATGTTGCAGCAGTAGCCAGGTTACATTCCTAGTTTTAGAGTTAGTTGAAGCTAGTCCTGAGTTTGTGAGGGGTGAAGAAAGTTAGGGAGGTTTCATGGAAGTGCCCCAGAATGGGGCATGCAGACCACTGATACAAGTGGATGGAAACCTTTCATGCTATAGTGGACCTTTTAAACATTTTATGTTAGTATCCTCCTTACTTTCAAATGGCTAAGATCACCCAGTAACTGCTTGGAATTGATACCAGTGAATTTCAAAACCACTTTACCTAGATTTTTACAAGTGTTTGTTATCCTGCCCATCCTATGTAAAAACTCTTTGTTGTATAGATGACATAATGCTAAACTCTGAGTGATTTTCAGGTTTAGAACCTCTTTGAGAGACATATGAGTGCCTCTTACAATTTAAGGATGAGAGGCTGGAGAGGTGGCTCAGGGGTTAAGAGGACTGTTTGCTCTTCCAGAGGACCTGAGTTCAATTTTCATCAACTACATGGTGGCTCACAACCATCTGCAATGGGATCTGATGCCCTTTTCTGGTGTGTCTGAAGAGAGTAACAGTGTACTCAGATATGTAAAATAAATAAATATTTTATGTAAAAAAAAAAAAGGTAAGGATGAGCAATCTATTTGTAGAGAATGCAGGGGCCAGGTACAGCTGTGAAATTCTTAGAAGCTTTACAGTTGAGTAAAGTGCAGATGGAGAAAAGTTTGCAACAGCCATGTTTGGCAATGAGAGTGAACAAAGATATCATGAGAGATTAGAAATAGGTAAACAGATAGTTTCAGAAGCTGCAAGTTTATAGGTCGAGAATGATTATTGGTCCCTAATGATTATTGGTCGCAGCTACCCTAGAGGCCCCTAAAATGATAAAGAATATTGTCACTCTTGGCTATATGTAAGAACTAGATGGTAAGTCCTTGTTATGGAGACATTGTGTTGTATTATGACCAAGAGTCCTAATTGTTGATCCTGCATGCCAAACTACAGAAGAGCCAAGCATGTGCCCACTAGTGCAGTAGTGGCACAAATGATTATGAATACAACCAATTTTCTGATTGGACTTTAAACCCTTTCTATGTGCAGTCAATGACATCTGGAATCTGGTACTGTGAGCTCAGAGAAAAAGCTATGGTTGGGGAAGTTGCAGGGCAACTGTAATTGTTTTGTTAAATGTATGTGCTATGCAGCTAATGTGTTTCTGAACATTTGTGTTTACCTCTGTGAGTTAGTATACTTGTCAGAGTCCATCAAGTAGTTTTCTGTTTCCCTTTCATACCACCCAATTTTATCACTTGAGTTTTGTAGAGGAAGGAATACCATTGAGACACATCACCATACTCTGCACATAGATTAACAAGAGGACATAGGATTTTCAGTACTTTCCTGGAGTTGGAGAAAAAGAGTCAGACGTTTACACTATTTCCAGAAATATTCAGAGGCCATTGAAGAAGAGGTAAGCAGAAAGAATGTAGGAGCTGGGGAAAGGAGTAGAGTCATGTTGAACATAGTCTTCCCAGCAAAATACATATCTTTATCAAGTCAGCTGTGCTCGCTTGCGGGTGGTCTACCAGGATTGGTCTATGGACTGTTGACATTCGCTCATAGAAGGAGGTGGTGGAAAGGATCAGTGAATCCTCACCTGAAATTCCTGCCACTCCTAATTTATATGCACTTCTTTTTTAATTACATGTGACTTTGGAATTTCCTGGAAGGAGCTATAGTGTATGAGCTGGAGAAAATTTATTGAAGAAACACTCCATTTATACAGCGATAGGAAAGCCATCACCCATGCTTTGTAAAAAGTAGTTAATGTGGCTTCTTTGGGGCCACCCATGCTATATAAGCTCAATAAAGTCATTGGGTCCCCAAGGTAAAATCATATTTTGCTTTATTGTTAAAACCTTGTCAGGCAGACATAAATACAGTTTATGTCCTTTACCCTACTCAGGGAAGGGATTCTTACAACTTGAACATTTGTCAAGTTACTAGATTATATCATAATGTTATACCATATAGTTGATATAGACACAGGTCTGTGAAATGATGCTCACATGATGATTTAATCTTCTGCACATGCCTTTCTCAGAATGTGTCTGTACCATTAAATTACATATGATAGTATCCTAATAGATTTATACGTACATTTTTACTTAAAATATTTACCAAGTACTAATTGTACATATTAATCAGGTTTAGTATGGTATCTCCAGATACTCCTGCAATACATCATGATCAAATCTAAACAACCTTTTAAAATTACAAGTTAATAAAAGCTAATAAAATTTAAATGCTAATGTTCACAGTTCAATTTTTCTCTTTGAAATGTTTCTGTTGTGTATATTCATTATGGAAAATGATGGATTTTATAACAGCATTCCATTAGAGTTTATCAGATACTTTGACCATATTCCCTCCTCATAACCCCCTTTTGTCCTTTCTACACTTCTCCAAGTTGCCTTTCTTTCCTTTTCCTGTTTTCATGTTTGTGTGTGTGTGTGTGTGTGTGTGTGTGTGTGTGCGTGCGCGCGTGTGTATTTGCATGTATATCATTTATTTGTGTGTGTTTGAGAGAAAACTCTGTGCCTGCAGGTACCAAAATATGGGTGCTAGGAACTGAAATTTGATTCTGGAATTGCTGTGAGAACTCTTAACTTCTGAGCCATCTCTCTAGCCCATTTGTTCTTGTTCATTTGTTTGTTTAACAGTCACCATTCTGACAGAGGTGTGATGATTTCAGTGCTAATTTTGATTCGAATTTCCCTAGTAGCTAAGCATGGTGTGTACTTTGTTTTGTTGTTGTTATTGTTTTCTTTCATGTGTCTAGTTCCATATTTTACTTTCTTTTTGAAAAACTACCTTCTCCTTTCACTTGCCCATTTACTGATTGAATTATTTTGATGTTTAATTATAGATGTCAACCCTCTGTGTGTGTGTGTGTGTATGTATGTGTGTATATATATATATATATATATATATGATTTTCGGTCATTCCTTGGTCTTTGTCTTTACTCTGCTGTGTAAAACAACAGAAGATAATCCCATGGAATCCTTTTTGTCTATTTTTGAAATGTTCCATCTACTCTAGCTTTTTTCAAAAGAATTACTGCCTATGCCTGTATATTGAAATGTTTTCTCCTTCAAAGTTTTAGAGTTTTGGGTCATTGATTCATTTTGAATAGATCGCTGTATAATGTGAAAAATGAGGATTTGCCAGAAAGATAAATCACAGAAAACAAATCAAAAGGGAATTATAGGAAAAGAAGAAGTCTGGTTGTTTTCTATTTGTTTTAGGCAGTGCCAAAGGGAAGAAAGTAAGGTTTCCTCACTATATACCAGAATTATATGATCAGTGTTTGTCATGTGATCATTGAACTCTAAGTGAAAGGTTTGTTCCTTCAGTATTTTTTGACTGTTTTCAGTTATACTCAGCAAGCTTGTATTGCTAAGATTGATTTTAAAGAAAACGTTTAAATTATATGTGTAGATAGATGGATAGATAGAAATTTATATATATATATATATATATATATATATATATATATATATCAAAAATAAATAATTTAATCTTGCTTATATCAATTGAAGGGGAGGAAGAATTTTAAGAATTCACATGTTAGGAATAAGGAATACTAGAAGGAAACATTCTAAATACAAAAATAGCTGACTAGCATATAGTTTATATTTGTCTGCATTTTCCAAATTCTCTATTCTTATCATGCACTTCATCCATTATTAGACATTTAGTGATATAAAAACCCCATGACCAAGGCAGATTATGGAGGAAAAAATTTAACTGGGCTTAAGGTTCTAGATGGATGAATCTATCATGGGGTGGAAGCATGTCAGCAAGCTGGATATGGCCTATGGCAGGAAGCTCAGTACTCAAATCTTGAGCTCCAGACACCCAGCAGAGAGACAACCTGGAAGTGAAGGAGGATTTTCACTCTGAAAACCCAGTCTTGTGACATTAACCTCCTCCAGGAAGACTATACACCTCCTGAGACTTCCCAAACAGCACCACGAACTGGGAAGCAACCAATTAAATTCAGGAGTGTATGGGAGAGATATTCTCACTGAAACAACTATAGATCCTTAGTGGAATTTTGAAAGATATTTCACATCTCTAGTTCCCTGGTTCTGATTTTTATCAACCCACTCTTTCTTTTTACACCAAAGGAATAAGAAAACAGAGGCTGGGTATGCAGGTAGCAGACTGTTTACTTAGTGTATTTGAGGTTCTGTGTTAAGTCCCCAATATTGCAAGAAGAGAAGGAGGAGGAGGAGGAGGAGGAGGAGGAGGAGGAGGAGGAGGAGGAGGAGGAGGAGGAACAATAAAAACAAGAAGTACTCAAACCTCAAGTTTAGAAATAAGTAAAAAGCCTGAAACTGTTACTATACAAAATCAAAATGCTGGAAAAAATAGCCTTACACACACTATTTAAGAATGAAGCAAGACTTGTGTAAAGTTTCTTATGCCAGAGAAGGATCTTGCCAACCCGCCTATTCATCCCACTCCTTCTCTGGAAACAAAATTCTTCCCAAAGACCAGAATTTCACAACATTTCAAATTCCGTTGTAAAAATGGAAATGCCCATCAGTTCTTTATTTGAATGAGATTAATCATTGTGTTGCTTCTTTTCTCGCACCCAAAGCATTTCAGCTTGCTCTAAGTGTGAGGTAGTAATGTAGCAGCTAGTTCAGAGCCTGAGATTTGTTAAGGAAGATGGAATAAATCCGGAGGGAGCCCTTGGAAGATGGTCAGGGAGTATGTGCTGGACATAGAAGAGTTAAAGGAGGCCTTGGAGAGGTCTAGATGAGCAACAGAACCAAAAGGATAGGTTTCTGACAGACTTCATTGCTATCCAGCCAGTTTGTCTGCTGATGCAGTCTCATGATAGAGAGAGATGGGTAAGCTATGTGCACCATCATAATTTGGTTTCAGAAACACAATGAGGAACTTTTCAGCCTTTTCATGGATATGTGACTTGTATGACTTTAAAACTAACCATGGTATATTGTTTTATGTTTTGGCATTTATAGAAAGGATACATATATCTTGAGCTTGAACCGAAACCGAGACAGTGAGATGTTGTATATCCCTTGTCTATAAAGTCTGGAATTGATTTTATGCTACATGTTTAGAATAACCCAATGACAATGTTACTAAGCCTTGCCTTCATTCTTACCCATCAAAAAGATATACACAATTTTCCAAGTCATAGAATAAATAAGTACGTAATGGAGAATGTGGAAGGAAGCAATCTGACACTGTGGTGGGGAAACGGTCAGGAAGTCTTAGATGAGAGACATCAGAAAGCTCAGAAAGGGGCAGAGCCTGATGCTTAACAGACACCCTGAAAACCAAGAAAGATGTCATTCAGACTACTGGGAGACGGAACAGCCCATGTCTACAGGGCCCCAGCTGCTAATATTAACATTGGGAGGTTTCTCAGCTACTTCTAGGTGTTATGTTGTGAATATACAATATACCACATAGGCTTTTGTGTTGAAGCCCAGGGCCTGAGCTACGCTAGTGCCAGTTTGGGACATAATGTAGCAGAAACTTCAAAGTTTGAATCAATCAACCTCCTCCCACCAGTGTCACCCTCTTCCTCCTTCCCTCCCCATCCCTCTCTCCTCTCTCTCTCTCCCTGCCTCCTTTCTCCTGTCCCCCTTCCCTGCTTCCTGGGCACTATGAAGAGGAACACTCCTCCCTCCCACCCTTACATCTTGAGATTCTGCTTTACCACAGGTCCAGAAACAATAGAGCCAGAATAAACCTAAACTTGTAACAGCATAAACCACAATAATCCTTTGTACTAACCTTGTTGTCTAGAGGACTTTATGATACTACCAACAAACGTTGTATTACTCTAAGTCTGCCATTGTCCTGACTCCATGAACTTGTCTGCAAGAATTTTCCCCTCTTGATCTCCACCCCAGCCCACTCCATCCTATTCCCAGTACCAAAAATCTCTTAAGAACTTTTTCAAGCCTTTCCCTTTGAAATCAATAAATAAATGAAAAAAAATGGATCAGAAAAATAAGCTGTTCTGTGATTATAACTTCACAAGCAGTTTTAGGAAACAGGGAGGAGAAAATATCATCTGGATCTTCAGGCAGCAGGAAATGGGTGTGAGTCCCTGGGCCTAGCTTGAGCTTCTGAAACCTTAAAATGCACGCCCAGTGACATACTTCCTCCAACAAGGCCACACCTACTATGACAAAGCCACACCTCCAAAACCACCACTCCCTATGAGTCTATGGGGTCATTTTCATTCAGACCACCAGAATAACATCTTTCAAATTATAGTACAATATGAGAACCAAGATGTGGGTATAGGTATAGTCGAGACACAAGCAACCTGGGAGTGATTCTCCAGTTACCTTGTTGTAATCTTCTCAGCCACTCCAATATTCTCAAACCTAGAAATTAGTTATTTCATTCTATACTATTCCTGTTAGCAGAAAGTCGGGTTCAAGGGATGACACACTGTGAACATCTGAAGCTTTGTAACTTGGCGTAATTCTGTAGGGAGGTTTCAGGACTGCACATCAATCATTACTCATTTCCTTGATAAGGGACCTCTCACAGTGACAAGGCTCAGACTTTACTTAACTCCTAAGACATGGAAACATACCAGATAGTCTTTCATGTCTGGCTGTTCTGTATAAAGTTGCTATAAATGTTCATGTACGTGCTTTTCTGTGAACATGAATTTATCTTCTCTGGGACCCATGTTCCAACATTCAAGATCATATGTGTTACTTATATTTTTCAGGTTTTAGGCTTTCTAATAGGAAATCCCAAATTGTTTTCCAAGATGCCCACACAGCTTTATCTTCTCATGAGGAAATATATCCATGTCTCCATATCTTTGTGCTTGGTTTTGTCTGTGTTTTTCTTTGTCTAGCCTTCTAATTCATTAACGTAAATATTTTTATTAGTTTGGAGTTGGGTTGATTCTCTTATTTATCTTTTCTTTTCTTTTTTTTAAATTATTTTTGATACTTTATTTACATTTCCAATGTTTCCCCCTTTCTAGGTCTCCTCTTTGGAAACCACCTATCCCCTCCCCCTCCCCCATCTCTATGAGGGAATTTCACCTACCACCCACCCGCCCACCCACTCCCATATTACCTTGACATTCCCCTTTACTGGGGCCTCTCCTCCCCCTGATGGCCAACAAGGTCCTCCTCTGCCACATATGTGGTCTGAACCATGGGTGCCTCGATGTGTATTCTTTGGTTGGTGGTCCAGCCTTCAGGAGGACAAGGGGGGTCAGTCCAGTTGACACTGTTGCTCCCTCCATGGGGCTGCAGACTCCCTCAGCTCCTTCAGTCCCTTCTCCAACTCCTCCATCTGGAACCTCACACTCAGTCCAGCAGTTACTGTAAAGTGAAACTTGGGTATTCCGAACTTTTGGGCTAATATCCACTTAATCAGTGAGTACATACCATGTTCATTCTTTTGTGACTGAGTTACCTCACTCAGGATGATATTTTCAAGTTCCATCCATTTACCTGCAAATTTCATGAAGCTTAAGCATAGGAGACCTCAAAGTCTGCCTACACAGTGACACACTTCCTTCAACAAGGTGACATCTATTCCAACAAGACTACATTTAATAGTGTTGCTGCCTATGGCCAAGTATTCAAAAACATGAGTCTATGGGGCCATTCCTATTCAAATCACTATGGCTCTCTAAGTGCCCTTCTATTCTGGTTGTCTCTCCCTGTCCCCTCTCCCGCTACCCCTCCCTCCCTTACTTTATCCCTCCTGACCTCATCTCCACTCTCCCCCAATCCACCCACAAAATTTATTCTATTTCTGTTGTCAAGCAGATCCATGGGTCCCTTCTAGGCCTCTCGTTTTTAATCTGACTTTTCTGGGTCTGTGAATTGTAGTGTGATTACCCTTTGCTTAACCGCTAATATCTACTTATAAATTATTATATATTATGTTCATCTTCTGGCTCTATATCACAACTCCATTGTATAAATATGCCACATTTTCTTTATCCAGTCTTCAGTTGAGAGACATCTAAGTAGTTTCCAGTTTCTGGCTATTGTGAATAAAGCTACAACGAACATAGTTGAAAAAATTTCCTAGTAAGGAGCATCTGAGGATGTATTCCCAAGAATGGTACAGGTACATCTAGAGGTAGACTGATTCCCAATTTTCTGTGAAACTGCCATGTTGATTTCTATAATGACTGTTTAAGTTTTCACACCCACCAGCAATGGAGGACTGTACCCTTTTCTCCACATCCTTGTGATCATAAACTGTCAATTGCATTATTGATCTTTGCAGTTCTGACAGGTAGAAGATAGAATATCAAAGTAGATTTGATTTGTATTTCTCTGATGGCTAAGGGTGCTGAAAAATTTTTTATGTGTTTCTCAGCCATTTGAGTTTCCTCTACTGAGAATTCTGTTTAGCTATATATCCCATGTGTGTGTATATATGTAGATAGATAGATAGATAGATAGATAGATAGATAGATAGATAGATAGATAGATAGATGGATGGATGGATGGATGGATGGATGGATGGATGGATGGATGGATGGATGGATAGATAGATAGATAGATAGATAGATAGATAGATAGATAGATAGATAGATAGATAGATAATTAGTCCTCTTTTGGATGTGGAGTTGGTGAAAAGATTTTCCCATCAATAGGCTGTTGTTTTGTCCTATTGACTGTGTGCCTTTTGCTTTATAGAACATTTTAATTTTATAATGTCCATTTATTAATTGTCAATCTTAGTGCCTGTGCTATTGGTGTTCTGTTTAGAAAGTTGTCTCCTGTGCCAAAGGATTCAAAGATATTCCTAATTTCTCTACTATCAGGTGCAGTTTATCTGGTTTAATTTTGAGGTCTTTGATCCACTTGGACTTGAGTTTTGTGCATGGTGATAACTATGAATCTACATGCTTTATTCTATGAGTAAGCATACACTCTATAGCACCATTTGTTGAAGATGCTTTCTGTTTTCCACTGTATCTTTCTGGCTTCTTTTTCAAAAATCAGGTGTGGATTTCTGTCTGGGTCCTTGATTCAATTCTATTAATTAATCTATCTGTTTTTATGCCAATACCATTTAGTTTTTGTTACTATAGCTCTGTTTTTAATCTTAATATCTGTGATTGTTATACTTCTGGAACTTCTTTTATCATTCAGGATTGCATTAGCTATCCTGGGATATTTTGTTTTCCTATATGAAATTGAATATTATCTTTTCAATATCTTTAAAGAATTATGTTAAAATTTTAATGGATATTGCATTGAATCCGGAGATTGCTTTTGGTAGGATGGCTACTTTTACTATGGTCTTTTTACTGATTAATGAGCTTGGGAGATCTTTCTATCTTGTGATATTTTCAATTTCTTTCTTCAAGACTTCAAGACAAGACTTCAAGTTTTTGTCATACAAGTTTTTCCCTTGCTTCCTTAGGATTGTCCCAAGATATTTTATATTGTTTGTGGCTGTCATGAGGGTGTTCTTTCCATGATTTTTTTCTTACTCTGTTAGGTCTACTGATTGTTTTTGAATTAGTCTTGAATCCAGCCACATTACTAAAGGTATTTAATCAGTTGTAACAGTCTCCTGGCAAAATTTTTGGGATTGCTTTATGTATACTATGTCATTTGAAAATAAAAATACTTTTTTCCAATTTGTAGCCCCTTGATCTTTTTTTGTTTTCTTATGGTTCTGTGTAAAACTTTGAGTACTATATTAATTAGATACATATAGAGTGAACAGCATTGTTTTGTTTCTGATTTTAGTATAATTGCTTTGCATTTCTCTCCACTTAATTTGATGTTGGCTATTGGCTTGCTGTACATTGCCTTTAATATCTTTAGGTGTATTCATTGTATCCCTGATCTTTCCAAGACTTTTACCATGAGAGGGTGTTGGATTTTGTCAAAGAAGTTTTGAGCAAATAGTGAGATTGTCATGTGGATTTTTCTTTTCAGTTTGTTTACATAGTGTGTACTGGCTGGTTTTGCATGTCCATCTGACACAAGCTAGAGTTATCACAGAGAAAGGAGCCTCACTTGAGGAAATGCCTCCATGAGATCCTGCTATAAGGCATATTCTCTTATATTTTTGCTTGTGAGCCTAGCCTTTAATGGCTGAGCCATCTCTCCAGCCCAGGCATATTCTCAATTAGTGATCAAGGGGAGAGGGTCCAGCCCACTGTGGGTGGTGCCATTCTTGGGCTGGTAGTCCTGGATTCTAAAAGAAAACAAGCTAAGCAAGTTGGGGGAAGCAAGCCAGTAAGCAGCACCCCTCCATGGCCTCTGCATCAGCTTCTGCCTCTAAGTTGCTACCTTGTGTGAGTTCCTGTCTTGACTTCCTTTGGTTATGAACAGCAATGTGGAAGTGTAAGCTGAATAAGCCCTTTCCTTCCCAACTTGCTTCTTAGTCATGATATTTTGTGGAAGAATAGAAACCCTAAGACACAATGGATTACTGACTGATTTCCATGTTAAACTATCTCTGGAACAAAGCCTACTTGATCATGATGGACTATCTTTTTGTTGTGTTCTTGGATTTAGTTTGCAAGTGTTTTATTGAAAAATTTTGCATCTATGTTCATAAAGAAATTGGTCTGTAATCTCTCTGTTGAATCTTTGTGTAAGTATCAGGGTGACTGTGGCTTCATAAAATAAATTGGGCAGTGTTCTTTCTGTTTCTATGTGGAATAATTTGAGGAGTATTGGTGCTAACTCTTCTTTGAAAGTCTGATAGAATTCTGCATTAAATCTGCCTGGCCCTGGGATCCTTTTTGCTGGAAGGGGCTTAATGACTATTCCTATTTCCTTCGGGGTTATAGCTCATTTTAAGCTGTTTATCAGATCTCAATTTAACTTGTGTAATTGTTATCTATTGAGAAAATTAGTCTTTTCTTTTAGATGTTCCAGTTGTATGGAATAAAATTTTAAAAAATATAATGTAATGATTTTTTATTTTTCCTCAGTGTCATTCTTATGTCCCCATTTTCATTTCTGATTTTGTTAATTTGGTTATTCTCTCCATTGGTTAGTTAGTTTAATAAAGGTTTATTTATTTGGACTGTGGTTGAGCAGGGGTCTCCATCTAACTTGGGAGCTGAACTTTTAGTGGTGGGCATGGTCTCTTCTTGAGTAGAGAGTCTCTGCCCTAATTGGGGGCACGAGTGCTGAAGGCCTGTGTGGCTTCTTAGGTAGAGGAGGGGAGAGAGGATTAGGTTAGTGTTTAGTGGGGGGCAGGAGGCATGAACATAGAAAGAATGGAGGGTGTCTGTGGGCTGGCAGTCTACCTGGAGTTCTGTTTGCTTATGTGGACTGTCATCCAGCAGGGAGTCTCTTTTTGAGTTGTAGACTAGGATTTGGCAAAGATGAAGGGAAGAGGATTGGGATAGTGACATAGGGGGGCAACAAGTAAGTTGAGGACTTCTGAAGTGTAGGTAGGCATTTCTGCTTTAAGTGAAGCATGACTATATTGCCATATTTAAATTGTTCTAGACAGCATGTGGTTGGGGAATCACTGGAGAATCATAGACATGAATCGCTATGCTGATATGTGTCTTTTAATTATTTAATAATTCAAATCCAATTCATCTGCTAGGGGTTAAATGGATTTATTTTCTATTATGTCACCATGTATAACTTTTATAGTGGATTCTCTAGATAATATGTATATATAACCTGCCAATCTAATAGTTAAAATGAAATTTTCTTATACCAATTAAAATTTTAATAGCATTTATTTACACAAAGAAAAACAGGATGAAAGAGAAAAACCAAGCAACATTGATTCACAGGTTCCCAAATCAAAGTATGTTCTCAGCTCTACAACCAGCATGACCTGCCCTAGTAGCATTTACAGAAGACAGAAGTGAGGTATAGGGCCTATTTGCTTATTTCATAGTGGCTGGCCAGCTGGCCACAGATTCACCTGCAGTTAATTGACAATAAGCTAATGGGCTAAGCTCTCTATTCGTTTGGCCAGTTACTGTTTGGTGTAAGAGCTTGAATAACATCAATGAGCTCCCCAAAATTTAATTTGGTGATTCATTATGACAGTGAATGATTAATTGAATGTGTCAGTGTGACTAAATTGAGGACTACCTAGAAATCTATGGAAATAGTTTAAGGTGTGCTTGTGAGGATGTTTTCAGAAACAACTACCACCTCTCAGGTGAGGAAGATCCTTGATATGGTTGAACAGCATGTGGTTGACTAGAAGAGAGAAGAGACTGCTAAAATAGGTACTGTTAATTCCCCTCATTTGAGAGCTGCTTGGCTCCAGCCTTCAAAGCCAGAACTGTAAGCTTGTTTGCTTTTGGACCCCAAGACTTCCACCAGTAGCTCCTCCACCCACCTCCATCTGTAACCTGGACTAGTGGCCTCATATTGAGATTTCCTCTCTGGCTTCTCTGATTTTGAGGCCTTTAGACTCAGAGGATGCCATACTACTGGCCTCCCAGCATCTCCAGTCAGTGGAAAGCTTGTTGCGCACTTCTGTAACAGTGTGAGATATAGATCTGTCTATGGATTATATTGTTTGTGCTCTATAGAGAACCTAAAGCAACAATTTAAGTTCAGAATTCCTCCCGTTTCTTTACCTTTACCCTCCATACACCATTGACTTAATTTTTATATTATTTACCTTATTTTCCCAACTTATATTTACTTAAAAATAATGTTATTATTATATTTCTCTTATTTAAAACAATTTTTAAAACTCCAATATATTTTTAATATATTCTTTTCCTCTCATAAATCCCTTGAGATCCTCTCCAGCTGTTACCTACCCAACTTTTAAGTTCATTTTCAAACAACAAACAAAACCCCAATACAACAACAACACACACACTCCCAAAACAGAAAACTAAAAAAGCCCAAAATATATTTACAACCACACCAAAAAGTGCTGGGAGTTTTCTTTACCTTTCAGAAATTATTTTGCAGAGCAGCTTATTGTATTCACCACACCCAGTTTCTTGGGTCACTCTATGCTCAGGTGACAGCCTGTTGGATTCATAAGTACTATCTCTTTGGAGAACTTCCATAGGTTTGTTTTGAAAATAAACAGTTCTCATAAAACTCTGGGTTAAAAATTGTTTCTCAGCACCTGCAATCTCTGTCACTTGCTTTTGATCCCAGGGGGTTTCGGAGAGTGTCTCATGCCATTTCAATTGTTTTTCCCTCGTAAATAAGTTGTTTTTGTTTTCATGCTGCTTTGAGATTTTTTTTCTTCATCTCTAGTTTTTCTGAAGCAATGCTGATGTGTCCTCCTCCTTGTCTTCAGCACTGCAGCTCCACTGGGTGTACTCATTTTGAAGGTCCTAGCTCTGCTGGAGGTACTCATTCTGAAGGTCCTAGCTCTGCTGGGGGTACTCATTCTGAAGGTCCTAGCTCTACTGGGGGTACTCATTCTGGAGGTTCTAGCTTTGCTGGGGCTACTCATTCTGAAGGTTCCAGCTCTGCTGGGGGTACTCATTCTGAAGGTCCTAGCTCTGCTGGGGGTACTCATTCTGAAGGTCCTAGTTCTGCTCGGGCTACTCATTCTGGATGTTCTAGCTCTGCTGGGGCTACTCATTCTGAAGGTTCTAGCTCTGCTGGGGGTACTCATTCTGAGGATTTTTATCTTTTGCCTTTTGTGAGAGTTGTGAGTCATGACTTGGATGCTTTTCATCTTATTTCTCACCTCCATGGTTTCCAATGACTTGAATATCACTGTCTCTTCTTATGTAGTCCCAGGAGTCTTGTAAGCCTTTTTAAATTACAGTTTTTCTCTGTTGTTTAGATTCAGTGAAATTTTTTGTTCTCTCTTCTATCTACTCCACTAATTTTTCATGAACCCATTCATTGAGTTTTTAAGTATTTTGCTTACTGAGTTTCAAAGTTCTAAACTTTTCATTTAATTTTGCTGGTTTTATTATGAGTACTCTTGTTTTCATACTTTTTAAGGGCATTTTTATTGCTCACTGAAGTAGTTGCACAATGGTTGGTAGTTCTCATATTTTTCTTGTTTTAGTCCTGGATTTTGTTGATTCCTTTTGACATCATTGTGATTTTTGGAATGATGAATAATTTCCAGTAAAAACTTGGATGTTTTCAGTGTCTTGCGTCATGTGTCCCTGGATGGTGGAAGCTCTAAGTTTCCAGTTGCTCTCCATTGATACTTGAAGGTCTGGAAATCCTTGTTACTGGTGCTCAAGGGTAGCTATTCTAGTCCTGGAACCTCTCTGGGAGAAATAAAGAAAGAGAAATGACAGTGACTATTCTTGGATGCTACTGATATTACCCTACTGGCCTTAGCAAACAGATAGTTGAAAGAGCCCTTGTTAAACCTAATGAAGATGAAGACTTTGGTGTTTTCTGATGTCTTCATATGGAACTGTTTAAGTATTTCACTAGAGCCCAGCAGTGGCATAGCTCTTACATTTCCTCAGCCTTTGGAGACATAAGTACAGTAGAACATGCTTTTTCTGTGACCATGAGCTAGAGTACAGTGGTTGTTGCATAAAAGTGTTTTGTGTTTTGAGTTTCCCTCTGTTCTGGTCTTTTGACCAGAGGCCTTTTTCTGTCTTTCTCCTTTTCATCCTTGTCTAATCTTTCCCCATCCCTCTCTCCCCTTCTCCTGTCTTCTTTCCCCTTGCTTTTTCTCCTCACTGGGAATGACACTCATCCGTTGAAACTTCAAAGCCTGTCTCCAGTGATTTACTTTATTCAACAAGGTCACATTCCCAGTCCTTCTCAATGAGTTCTACCAACTGGTAACCAGTAATCAAACATATGAGCCTATGGGGGGGCCATTATCATTCAAACTACCACAATTTGATTTTAGTGTAACACCAGAGAAAATGGTCAAATGCCAGTGTTCTGCAGTATATATTCAAAGCACCATTTGTTAATTAGGTTGTCATACCTCCAATGTATATTTTGACTTCTTTCTTGCATTTATCTCTGGCATCTGTGTCCTATCTCTTGGTCTGTGTTTTTGTAACAAGTTTTGGTTGGTTACTATGACTCTTTATCTATTGGGTGTTATGGTTTAGATATGAAGTATCTCTCAAAAGACTAACATACTGGAACTTTGATTGCTACCTGTGATGCTGTGTGGAGAGTTCAAAACTTGTAGTAGATGAGACCTCATGGGGACAATACTGTGCTAGAGGTGCAGGTGTGTCCTTTAGGATTTTACCTCATTCTGGGCCTCTCTTTTTTTGGTCTCTCAGATCTTTCTTTTTAACACTAGCTACTACTTGCTCCATCCTGTATGTCACAGGTAAGCTTATCCCATGCCACATGGTCTTCAGTCTTGTTCTGCCTCACCATGGACCCACAATTCTTGAACAGGGATTATGGAATTAAGTCTCTGAAAGCAAGAACCAAAGTAAGTCTTTTTTCTTTAACATTTTCTATTAGGCATCTTGGTATCAGTTTTGAGAAGTCAACTACCACACAAAGTTCGTATCAGAGTACTAGCGATTATTTCTGACACAAAGCTTGGCCATACAATTCTTAAATTTTGGAAACTTTGTGAAGGAAGAATTAGAAAATGTTAGTGAGAGGACTACAGAAAACCTGTGGTGCTTTAGGCAAAGCTTAATGGTCAGTTCTAGTGAGAAATCAGAAGATACTATCAGAAGACCAGGCTCATGAGGTTTCAGAAAAGAATGATTATTATGTTAGGAATCCAACCAAAGGCCATTCATGTTATAATGTGCCAAAGAACAGTCTATGTCTTGTTGATGCTCTAAAACTTAATGAGAGGCTAAATTTCAAAGTGATGTACTGATTAATCTGACACAACACTTTAAAGCAATGGAGTATTCAAGCTATTTCATATGTATTCTTGCCTGCTGCTAGCCAGAATTAGGAGTCTGAAACAGAAAGGCTTATAAACTTGTGCTTTAGTCAGAAATATATACATAAAGCTGGGGCTATAGAAGGGGGTTGTTGAAGAGATTAGTCTCACTAAAATGAATCAAAATACTTTGAGTGGGAAAGAGGAAAGTTGCTTTGAGGGCATTTCAGGAATTGTTCAGATATCCCTCCCCACAGACTGAAGAGAGTAAAAGAAACTCATTTGAAATAATTTCCCTTAAGGTGAGTGTACAAGCCACCTTGCTCACATAGGGTCATCTAGAAGATGTTTCCTTAGGATTCATTTAGCTGTACTCAGCTACTACAGACAACTAGAGAATAGAAGAGCCAATGTAGCTCTATTCTAAGGAGACCTTTGTATTGCTCAAGCTGAAGGCAGATCTTGAGATCCTCTACATGATGATGATCTATGTAGGCATGAAAAATGCAAGAGTTTGTGGAGTCATGGAAGGTTCAAACCATATTTCAAAAAGCTGAACTGAAGACCGTGGGACACTGTGTAAGGAAGCTGTGAACTTACTATGAACTATTAATGGGAACAGGTCCAGATTGCTCTTCTCACAAGATGGCCTTCTAGAAAGAATTACATAAACAATGTTATGTGAATGCCCTTGAAAGCAAGAACATTGAGGGAATACCTCAGCATGTCCACACTATTTCTTTGGGAAAGACAAAAGCCTGTGAAAAATATTCTTGGCGTTTTCATATGATCAAAAATAGGACCTAACAGCAGGTATATTCCCTGCTGTCCTTGTATTTGCTTAAACTAATATCATCTTAGGATATTTACGTGCTTGCCTTAACAATAAAAATGAGAAGTATTTTGTTTGCACTGATCTTGAGTTCAAATGCCTGGAGTACCCTGGTGCCCCATTCATGTCTTTGGAATATCTTTTGATCTGAAGAAACTTAGCCTTGCTGGCCATTGGATGGGTCAATGGGAAACCAGGAAAAGTGTAGACAGGGTTAGAGTCCCTGCAAACGACCTCTGAGAGTGATGCGAGTGATGCTATAGAGGTGAAGACTAAGCCCTAGGATATTGGAGATGCCCAGGACATCTGCCAAAGAAAGATGTAGACAATGAGTGTAGCCAGACAGGCGAGGGGCCTTTATGGCTGCACCTAGCAAGGCCACAGAGGTGAGTCAGTCTGAGGCTTTGGAGCTCACATCTTTCCATGTGCTCTAGATGTCTGATGTGAGACACAGGACTTAATGTTTGCCAGATACATTTTAGCCTTGTTGAGTCTCACCCTGCCTTTCTATTCCACCATTCCTCCCTTTGGAAAGAAGTATTCATCCGGTGCCATTGTCTTGCAGGAATATGCAACTTTTTTTTTTTTTAATTTACAGGGAATCACAGGTAAGACTTTATATTTGAACTTTTGAGCAATACTCAACAAAGACTATGGGATTTAGAGAAATTAAAATATTAGAATTTTAGAATATTAGAGAAAATTTCTCTTTCATTAAATGTGTATATTCTTCATTTTTTGACCTTGGGTACTGTTGCTTGAATATGTGATGCCCTCCCATAGGCTCATATCTTGAAAGCATAATTGTCAATGGTAGTACTGTTCTATGAGGTACTGGAAACCATGCTTGTTAAAGCCAAACTGGAGAATGTCAGTCACTGAGAGGGTGTTTTGGGGATATCTTGTTCACGGTCCCTTCTTGTCTCTCTCTCTGCTTCCTGATGGTTGCCATAATATTCTCTCACACCACGGGCCCTAATCAGTGGAACATGAAAATCATGTCTGAAGCTATAATCTAGAATTAACTTTTTCTATTTTTTCTTTTTAGCCTCCTTTAACATGCCTTAACAAAGCTTCATCATTTTTTTTTTTTTATTATTTTTTGATACTTTATTTACGTTTCCAATGTTTCCCCGTTTCTAGGTCTCCTATTTGGAAACCAGCTATCCCTCCATCTCCCCCACCTCTATGAGGGAATTCCACCTACCACCCACCCACCCACCCACTCCCATATTCCCACCTTGACATTCCCTTTACTGGGGTCTCTCTTCCCCCTGATGGCCAAGAAGGCCCTTCTCTGCCACATATGTGGTCTGAACCATGGGTGCCCCGATGTGTATTCTTTGGTTGGTGGTCCAGCCTCCAGGAAGACTGTGGGGGGGGGTTAGTCCAGTTGACACTGTTGCTCCCTCCATGGGGCCGAAAGACTCCCTCAGCTCCTTCAGCCCCTTCTCCAACTCCTCCATCTGGGACCTCACACTCAGTTCAGAGGTTACAGTAAAGTGAAACTTGGATATTCTGAAAGTTTGGGCTAATATCCACTTATCAGTTAGTACATACCATGTTCATTCTTTTGTGACTGAGTTATGTCAATCAGGATGATATTTTCAAGTTCCATCCATTTGCCTGCAAATTCCATTAAGTAATTGTTTTTAATACCTGAGTAGTATGCCATTGTGTAAATGTACCACATTTTCTGTATCCATTCCTCTGATGAGGGACATCTGGGTTGTTTCCAGCTTCTGGCTATTATAAATATGACTGCTATGAACATAGTGGAGAATGGGTCTTTACTACATGTTGGAGCATCTTCTGTGTATATACCCAGGAGAGGTATAGCTGGGTCCTCAGGTAGTATTATGTCCATTTTTCTGAGGGTCCGACAAACTGATTACCAGAGTGGTTGTACCAGTTTGCAATCCCACCAACAATGGAGGAGTGTTCCTCTTTCTCCACATCCTTGCCAGCATCTGCTGTCAAGTGAGTTTTTGATCTTAGCCATTCTGACTGGTGTGAGGTAAAATCTCAGACTTGTTTTGATTTGCATTTCCCTGATAACTAAGGATGTTGAGCATTTCTTTAGGTGCTTCTCAGCCCTGTGAATTTCCTCAATTGAGAATTCTCTGTTTAGCTCTGTTCCCCATTTTTTGATAGGGTTATTTGGTTTTCTGGAGTCTAACTTCTTGAGTTCTTTGTATATGGTGGATATTAGCCCTCTATCAGACATGGGATTGGTAAAGAACTTTTCCCAATCTGTTGGTTGCCGTTTTGTCCTATTGACAGTGTCCTTTGCCTTACAGAAGCTTTGCAATTTCATGAGGTCCCATTTGTCGATTCTTGATCTTAGAGCATAAGCCATTGGTCTTATGTTCAGGAACTTTTCCCTTGTAACCATGTGTTCAAGGCTTTTCCCCGCTTTCTCTTCTATTAGATTCAGTGTATCTGAGATTATGTGGAGGTCCTTGATCCACTTGGACTTGAGCTTTGTACAGGGAGATAGGAATG
Organism: Uromys caudimaculatus; assembly: GCA_028551405.1. Lineage (NCBI taxonomy): Eukaryota > Metazoa > Chordata > Mammalia > Rodentia > Muridae > Uromys > Uromys caudimaculatus. The sequence continues at coordinate 6,008,000 of CM052704.1, forward strand.
GATCAATTTGCATTCTTCTACATGTAGACTGCCAGGTGAACCAGCACCTTTTGTTGAAAATGCTGTCTTTTTTCCACTGGGTGTTTTTAGCTCCTTTGTCAAAAATCAAGTGACCGTAGGTGTGTGGGTTCATTTCTGGGTCTTCAATTCTATTCCATTGATCTACCTGCCTGTCGCTGTACCAATACCATGCAGTTTTTATCACTACTGCTCTGCAGTACAGCTTGAGGTCAGGGATGCTGATTCCTCCAGAAGTTCTTTTGTTGTTGAGAATAGCTTTTGCTATCGTGTGGTTTTTGTTATTCAAGATCTGAGAATTGCTCTTTCTAAGTCTATGAAGAATTGAGTTGGAATTTTGATGGGGATTGCATTGAATCTGTAGATTGCTTTTGGCAGGATGGCCATTTTTACTAATTTTTTTTGTTGGTTTGTTGGTTTATTTTTCATGAAATGGTATCAAGCTTGAATATTGGCAAAAAAAATTGGAAACTTCTGTGAATACACCCCAACAACTGACTTGAATCCTTTTTTTTTAATTAATTAATTTATTTATTTATTTTTGATACTTTATTTACATTTCCAATGTTTCCCCTTTTCTGGGTCTCCTCTTTGGAACCCCCCTACACCCTCCCCCTCCCCGCCTCTGTGAGGGACTTCCTCCTCCCACCTACGCGCCCACCCATCCCCATATTCCCACCTTGACATTCCCCTTTACTGGGGCCTCTAGCACCCTCAGGCCCAAAGTCCTCTCCTTTCTCCCTGATGGCCATGGAGGTCATCCTCTGCCACATATGTAGTCTGAACCATGGGTCAATAGATGTGTATTCTTTGGTTGGTGGTCCTAACTCCAGGATGACCGGGGGGGGGGGGCTTCAGGCCCATTGGTGCTCTTGTTCCATCCATGGGGCTACAAATACCCTCAGCTCCTTCAGACCTTTCTCCAACCCCTCCATCTGAGACCTCACTCTCAGTCCAGCGGTTACTGTTAAGTGAAACTTGGACATTCTGAACTTTTGGGCTAATATCCGCTTATCAGTGAGTACATACCATGTTCTTTTTTTGTGACTGAGTTACCTCACTCAGGATGATATTTTCAAGTTTCATCCATTTGCCTGCAAATTTCATTAAGTCATTGTTTTTAATAGCTGAGTAGTACTCCATTTTTACTATTTTAATCCTGCCAATCCATGAGCACGGGAGAGCTTTCCATCTTCTGAGGTCTTCTTCAATTTCTTTCTTCAGAGACTTGAACTTCTTGTCATACAGATCTTTCACTTTTTGGTTAGAGTCACACCAAGATCCTTTATATTGTTTGTGACTATTTTGAAGGGTGTCATTTCCCTAATTTCTTTCTCAGCCTGTTTATCCTTCGAGTATATAGGAAGGCTGCTGATTTGTTTGAGTTAATTTTATATGCGGCCATTTTGCTGAAGTTGTTTATCAGCTGTTGCAGTTCTCTGGTGGAGGTTTTCAGGTCACTTAAGTATACGATCATATCATCTGCAAAGAGTGATATTTTGATTTCTTCCTTTCCAATTCGGAACCCTTTGACCTCCTTTTGTTGTCCAATTGCTCTAGCTAGAACTTCAATTACTATATTGAATAGATATGGAGAGAAGGGGCAACCTTGTCTAGTCCCTGATTTTAATGGGATTGCTTCGAGTTTCTCTCCATTTAGTTTGATTTTGGCTGCTAGTTTGCTGTATATTTCTTTTACTATGTTTAGGTATGGGCCTTGAATTCCTGATCTTTCCAGGACTTTTATCATGAAGGGATGTTGAATTTTGTCAAATGCTTTTTCAGTGTCTAATGAAATGACCATGTGGTTTTTTTCTTTGAGTCTGTTTATGTAGTGGATTACATGATTGGATTTCTGGTATTGAACCATCCCTGCATCCCTGGGATGAAGCCTACTTGATCATGATGAATGATCGTTTTGATGTGTTCTTGGATTCGGTTTGTGAGAATTTTATTGAGTATTTTTGCATTGATATTCATAAGGGAAATTGGTCTGAAATTTTCTTTCTTTGTTGGGTCTTTGTATGGTTTTGGTATCAGTGTAACTGTGGCCTCATAGAAGGAATTGAGTAGTGTTCCAAAAGTTTCTATTTTGTGGAATAGACTGAAGAGTATTGGTATTGGGTCTTCTTTGAAGGTCTGATAGAACTCTGCAGTGAGCCCATCTGGTCCTGGGCTTTTTTTGGTTGGGAGACTTTTAATGACTGCTTCAATTTCTTTAGGTTTTATGGGACTGTTTAGATGGTTTATCTGATCCTGACTTAACTTTGGCATTTAGTATCTGTCTAGAAAATTGTCCATTTCATCCAGAATTTCCAGTTTTGTTGAGTATAGGCTTTTGTAATAGGATATGATGATTTTTTTAATTTCCTCAGAATCTGTTGTTATGTCTCCCTTTTCATTTCTAATTTTGTTAATTTGGATCCTGTCTCTGTGTCCTCTGGTTAGTCTGGCTAAGGGTTTATCTATCTTGTTGATTTTCTCAAAGAACCAACTCTTGGTTTTGTTGATCTTTTTATAGTTCTTTTTGTTTCTACTTGATTGATTTCAGTCCTGAGTTTGATTATTTCCTGCCTTCTACTCCTCTCAAGTGCGTTAGCTTCTTTTTGTTCTAGAGTATTGAAGTCTGCTGTTAAGCTGCTAGTGTATGCTCTCTCCAGTTTCTTTTTGGAGGGCCTCAAAGCTATGAGTTTTCCTCTTAACACTGCTTTCATTGTGTCACATAAGTTTGGGTATGTTGTACTTTCAATTTCATTAAATTCTAGGAAGTCTTTAATTTCTTTCTTTATTTCTTCCTTGACCAAGTTTTCATTGAGTAGAGCATTATTCAGCTTCCATGTGTATGTGGGATTTCTGTTGTTATTGTTGCCATTGAAGACCAGCCTTAATCTGTATTGATCTGATAGGAGGAATGGGATTATTTCAATCTTCTTGTATCTGTTGAAGTTTGTTTTGTGACGGATTATATGGTCAATTTTGTAGAAGGTACCATGAGGTGCTAAGAAGAAGGTATATCCTTTTGATTTAGGATGAAATGTTCTATAGATATCTGTTAAATCTATTTGGTTCATAACATCTGTTAGTTTCACTATGTCTCTGTTTAGTTTGTGTTTCCAAGATCTGTCCATTGATAATAATGGGGTGTTGAAGTTGCCTACTATTATTGTGTGAGGCGCAATGTGTGCTTTGAGCTTTAGTAAAGTTTCTTTTACGAATGTGGTGCTCTTGCATTTGAAGCGTAGATGTTCAGAATTGAGAGTTCTTCTTGGTAGATTTTTCCTTTGATGAGTATGAAGTGTTCTTCCTTTTCTTTTTTGAGGACTTTTGTGTGAAAGTCGATTTTAACCAATATTAGAATGGCTACTCCAGTCTGTTTCTTGGGACCATTTGCCTGGAAAATTGTTTTCCAGCCCTTTACTCTGAGGTAGTGTTTGTCTTTATCACAGAGATGTGGTTCTTGAATACAGCAAAATGTTGGGTCCTCTTTTTGGATCCAGTCTGTCAGTCTATGTCTTTTTATTGGGGAATTGAGTCCATTGATGTTAAGAGATATTAAGGAATAGTGATTGTTGGTTCCTGTTATTTTTGATGATATTTTTACTTTTATGTGGTTATCTTCTTTTGAGTTTGATGAAAGATTACTTTCTTGCTTTTTCTAGAGTGTGGTTTCCCTCCTTGAGTTGACGTTTACCATCTATTTTCCTTTGTAGGGCTGGGTTTGTGGAAACATATTGTGTAAATTTGGTTTTGTCATGGAATATTTTGGTTTCACCATCTATATTAATTGAGAGTTTTGCTGGGTATAGCAGCCTGGGTTGATATTTGTGTTCTCTTAGGGTCTGTATGAGTTCTGCCCAGGATCTTCTAGCTTTCATAGTCTCTGGTGAGAAGTCAGGTGTAATTCTGATAGGTCTGCCTTTATATGTTACTTGACCTTTTCTCCTTACTGCTCTTAATATTCTTTCCTTGTTTTGTGCATTTGGTGTTTTCACTATAATGTGACAGGACGAATTTCTTTTCTGGTCCAATTTGTTTGGAGTTCTGTACGCTTCTTGTATATTTATGTTCATTTCTTTCTTTAGGTTAGGAAAGTTTTCTTCTATAATTTTGTTGAAGATATTTACTGGTCCTTTAAGCTGGGAATCTTCACTCTCTTTCTATACCTATTATCCTTAGGTTCTGTCTTCTCATTGTGTCCTGGATTTCATGGATGTTTTGGGTTAGAAGCTTTTTGCATTTTGCATTTTCTTTTTACTGTTGTGTTGATGTTATCTGTGGTATCTTCTGCTCCTGAGATTCTCTCTTCTATCTCTTGTATTCTTTTGGTGATGCTTACATCCATGACTCCTGCTCTCTTTCCTAGGTTTTCTAACTCCAGAGTTGTCTCCTTTTTTGAGTTCTTTATTGTTTCTATTTCTATTTTTAGCTCCTGGCTATTTTTGTGCATTTCCTTTGTCTGTTCGATTGTGTTTTCTTGTAATTCCACCTGTTTGATTGAGTTTTCCTGTAATTCTTTAATGGATTTTTGTGTTTCCTCTTTAAGGGCTTCTAGTTGTTTATCTCTGTTCTCTTGTATTTCTTTAAGGGTGTTAATTTCTTTCCTAAAGTCTTCTATCATCAACATGAGAAATGATTTTAAATCTGAGTGTTGCTTTTCTGCTGTGTTAGGGCATCCAGGGCTTGTTGTGGTGGGAGAGCTGGGTTCTGATGATGCCAAGTATCCTTGGTTTCTGTTCCTTATGTTCTTACCCTTGCTTTTTGCCATCTTGTTAACTCTGATGTTAGCTGGTCTTACTCTCTCTGGCTGTGGCTTGCCCCTCCTTCAGGCCTCTATGTTAATACTCCTTGAAGACCAGCTCTCTCTGAGAGGTACTTGGGCCTGGAGAGCTGTGGCACAGGGTCAGCTCTGGGGTGCAGACAGAAACCAGAAAGATCCTGTCCCTAGCTGTCCCTTGGCTCCTATGTCCTGATGGCTCTGCAAGGGTCCCTCTTGATCCCGTGAGCTTGAACAGAAGTGGTGGCCCTGCCTGTGCTCAAAGGTGTGTCAGCACTCCTGGGATACCAGCTCTCCCCTGGAGCCCTGCGGCCCAGACTGAGGTCCCCAGGCACAGATGGAAACCAGAAAGTTCCTGTCCCCAACTTTACCTCATTCCCTGTGACCTGAGGGTTCTGGGTGGGTCCTGGTGAGCAGTGGTGCTCGCCCTAACCCCACTCACGGCTTTTCCATGCTCCTGGGAGGGTAGCCTTTTGGTGCTCCTTTGCTATGGACCCCTGGTGGCCCAGGCAGAGGCCTCCACCCATAGATGGAAACCAGAAGGTTCAGAGCTTTCCTGCCCCCGAGTTTTCCTCAGGCCCTGTATTCCACCAGTTCCAGCAGGTTCCGGTGAGCAGTGGTGCTTGAGTTAACCCCACTCATGGCTTTTCTATGCTCTTGGGAGGGAAGCTTTCTCCTGGCACTCCTTGGCTACGGATCCCTGGTGGCCCAGGCAGAGGTCTCCCAACTTTTTCTCTCTAAAACTGTGTCCTCATCTGCTTTCTCCTGCCATGATAAACACCATGACCAAAAGCAACTTGGAAAGGAATTATTTTACTGTACAGGATACATGAGAGAAGTCAGGGCAAGAATTTAACACAGAAACCTGAAGAGTGGAACTGAAGCAGAAGCCATGGAAGGGAGGGATGCTGCTTACTCACTCACCTCCCATGGCTTGCTCACCCTGCTTCTCATATAATTCAGGATTACCTGCTCAGTTATAGCAATGCAGACAGTGGTCTATGTCCCCCTACATGTATTAATCATTAGTTTAGAAAGTTCCACAGACTTTTTACAGAACAATCACATTTTCTCTGGGCTCTTGTGAAATGTAAAGTTCCATAATTTTTTTTCAAAAAAAAAATTTCATTTCTCTTCATTCTCATAAAATAAAAATTTAAGTTCCATACATCTTATTCTAAGAGGGAAGAACCAGGGTACATTAAAGTCAAAGCAAAGAGAAACCAATTTCCAGAATTCTGTAGCTCATTATCTAGCATCTTGGATTCATTCCTGTTCATCTAGGCTCCAAAAGGCTTGGACAGCTCTGCATCCCTGATTCTACCATTCATATCACACATAACTTGTCTCATAGGTTCAGGCTAGCTCCAGTCCACACATACTGCTCCTTCTGATCGTCATGTCATGGTCTTAGCATTTTCAATATACTATGGTCTCTATTGCAACTGACACACATTCTCTCTTCATGTCTGTTTCATTTATTAAGCCTCTATGACTTCAAAACCACTCTTATCTGGGAGACTCCTAGACATCAGAGTTCCACAGCTAGCTTGAGATACATCCTTTATTTCCCTGTGCCACAGATTCTGTACACTGAACCTGAGGAAATATTTCACAAAAGATTTCTCCTCAACCATGCAGATCTCTTATTATGTACAACTAATAATTTACCAGTAATTGTTCTTAAGCACTAAATCATCTTTTTAGCCCCAAATATTCTTTAAAAATATTGCTTGTTTTGAGACTTTCACTTGAAAACATTATTTGATTTATTGTACTTTTTATCCAAAATTGGTTTTTCCTATTTTCAAGTTCATCTGCTTTATTTTTCATTCACGTCCCAAATCATCTTCCTGATTATATTTAACTGCTTACCCATATTCTCTTAGATTTTTTAAATAATCATTGTTTCAGTTATGTATCAGGAATTCCATCTATTTCAATTTATCTGTTATTAGAGTTTTAGGCATTTTTGGACGTGTGTTGCCCAATTTTTCTTTTCATATTTCTTATGTTCCTACATTGATGTGTGTGATAGTTTGAATGGGTTTGGCTACTATAGATTCATGTGTCGGCCTCTTGCCTGCAAGTCTAAGTGAGAGGAGAGAACCCGGTACAGCCCTGTCTGTCTGGAGCTGAGTGGAATGGCGAGTGTTGACAGCCCCAAAGAAACATAGCAGGCTGAGAGTCTTGTTGAAGCAGGAACTCACTTTATTAAACTAGGTACTTGCTTATATAGAAAAGGCAAAAAGGTGGGCACTTAAGTATGGGAAGAGATGACATAGGAGGTGGGGAAGGGTGACAGAGGGTAAGGGGTAACTGACAGGGCCAATGGCAAAGCTTCACATCAGAAACAGTGCAGTAGAGGCAGGGCCAAATAGGTCTTGCTGAGTTACCCTGATAGGGAAGTGACTGAGACAGCTCTCAAAACTGGAGCCAGGCTTAGACTCTCCCAGAAGGCAGCAGAAACTCGAGCCAGGCTCGGGTTTGTCCTCAAGGCCCAAACCAGGGCCAAAATAGGGACCAACATCTCCCCCTTTTGTTTTTGTAATGAGCAGGTTACATGGCTTCTGTCTTAGGTTGTCCGCCACATGGGGATCTTACCTGTTGCTGGATATCATGTGTCACTCTGGCTCAAGGGGGAGTGCTCCACAACCTGTCTTAGGTTGTCTCAGTACATTTAAGATCTTACCCATCATTGGTCAGGTGGAGACCTGAGGAGGGGTGCTCATAGGCAGAGGGATATGTAGAGCCTGGCTCAGAAGAGACAAATCTTTGGTAATGGACCTCAACTTAGTGAAGCCAGACCACCTCTAGCCTCTGATGGATAAATTGAGTGAGCTCATTGAACATAAATGGCCCAACCATCAAGATAAAGAGAAGGAGAAGAAAGGGTCCAAGGAGGGGGAAGAAATAGGGTTATTACCCTATGAAGTCCAGTCCACAACATGTTGTCCTAGAACTCTCTTCGCCTCCTTTACAGTCAGAGGGATGGCTCCCAACTGTTTTTTGAGGATCTCTCGTACTCCTCCTACCTCAGTCAAGATGGGGAGCAGCATCCATGTCAGCAGCAGGGTCATTTTCTTGATCATCTTAATCTCCTGAAGGAGAAGCTTAGGGGGGTTTCTCAGGGCAGGTGGGTTCCCTAGAAATGTCATTGTCAGCCTCCCATTGGTGATGCATATACTTTATGTCTCTGGCCAGTATTCAGATTGGTCTTTTTTCACTTTGTGGAAATATGCAGCCGAATTTCCTCCCAGCTGTCAGGAGGATGTCTGGTCCTCTCCAGGCTCCCACCAGTGGGTCCCTCCATCTAACTTGTATTGAGCTATAGGAGATAGAGGAGGTCCAATGTCTTTAAAACAGTGACAACTGAGGATTTTCTTTTGAAAAATTTAAAATATTTATAACTTTTATAACTGGTCATGTGGGGGTAAAGACTCCACCTTTTGTTTTTGTAACTGAGACTTTAAAGCTTGATTTTGTCTTTCAACATTTGCTTGTCCGTTCAGGTTGTAAGGGTCCTTGTAGTGTGGTTGATTTTCCACATATGGAGAAACTCTGAAAAAGGTTTGCTTGTAAAACATGGGCCATTTTCTGTTTTCATTTGATCTGGAAGCCCAAGAATGGCAAAACATTGAAGCATATGGCTAATAGCATGTTTAGATTTTTCTCCGGCAAGGGCTGATGCCCAGAACGCATGGGAGAAGGTATCAACAATCACAAATATATATTTTAGGTTTCAAAATGAGAAATAGTGAGTAACATTGAGCTGCCAAAGATTATTAGGGAGGAGGCCCTGGGATTACTTCCCATTGTTTGGAGGGGAGTCACCTGTAGAAATGGCTGGCAAGATTTACAGGTATGCACTATGCTTTTAAAGTCTTTAATCAGAACATGAGGGAATTTATGTCTAAGGCCCTCCAGTTGAGGTGGATCAATGAGTGGAACTGTGTAGCCTCAGAGACAGGATGACACTGTAATGTGAGGCTAGTTGGTCAGCGAAGCTATTCACTTCAGATAAAAATCCAGGGAGGTTTTTGTGGCCTCGAAGATGTTGGATATAGATAGGGCCTTGTCTCTATGTAAGTAAGGTGTGGGCCTGTATCATCAATGGAGTGATAGGATTGGACTATAGCTTAATACGATCCTTAATCTAGTTGGGCAGCAAATTTACCACATAAAGGCTATCAGAAAACAGATCAAAAGTCTCAACCACAGAATCCAGCGCCATCACTACTGCAAATGGTTCTTTAAACTGTGCAGATCCCTCAACAACATGAACACCTAATTTTATGGGGGTAGGAAGGTCGCCCTGTCTAAAGGGGGTAATACACAACAATGAATGATCCCAGGTGCCCACCATCAGTAATGGGATAATTTGGATTGAGGTTAGAAAGAAAAGGTCTAGGGGCCTCCACTCAAGTCTGGAGAAGGAACTCATCCACTTATGTGGTCCAAAGTGGCAATCAATTTTACCGGGAAAGCCCTCTAAGGCCAGAACAACCTGGCTATTATTTATCTGTAACCAAAAGAAATCTGTGTTAAGGAGTAATAAGGGCAGAAGGCTTGCCCCAAAGAGCCTAATGGAAATATCTCTTTCTTAACAATGCAATTGGCCAGCTAGTTAGCCATAGAATAAACTCAAAGGGCCCCTCCCACTGAAAGATAGATCCAATGGATGACTTCCTGTATTAAGGTCTTGCCCTGACTTCTCTCATGTATCCTGTACAGTGAAATAATCCCTTCCCAAGTTGCTTTTGGTCATGGTGTTTATCATGGCAGGAGAAAGCAGATGAGGACACGGTTTTAGAGGATGGGTTCACCTTCTTGGCCAAGTAGCATGGTACACAGCATTTCTCTGGGGAAAATATATAAAATAATGGGTAGGTCAGGATCATATCGTTTAAGGGTTGCCGAATCAATGGCTTGTTGAATCTTGTTCAACCACTGGATATGATCAGATGTCAGCACTATAGGGGTGGAGAGGTCACTTCCTTTAAGGAGGTCAAACAATAGTGTTAGATCTTCTGTGGCAATGAAGATCCAAGACCTCATCCAATTGATTTCTCCTAAAAGATTTTATAACTGTAGGAGGGTATAAGAATCTTGAATTTGAAGTTGAGGCTTAACAGGGGACACAACATCCAAGGACAACATGGAGCCTACGATCTTAAATGGTGTCACCCTCTGAACCTTTTCAGGAGCCACTCAAAAATTACTATATTCAAGGATGGAAAAAAAACTTATCAGTACGCTCCTGAAGGTCCGAAAACTAGGGGCACCCAAAATAATATCATCCATACAAATATAAAATAAAATACTGGAATCACCTAAAAAGGATGAAAATATATTAAGCATATAATATTGACACATGGGGGGGGCTACTGGCCATGCCTTGGGGTAGAACCATCCACTCGAATCTAGAATCAGGCCCACCAAAATTAACAGAAGAAATAGAAAAGGCAAACTTCTCACTATCTTCAGGGTGTACGGAATAGAGAAAAAACAATTTCTAATATCAATGTTGTCAAATAATAGGTGCTGGGGATCACTGGGATGCATGGGAGTCCCCTCTGGGGGGATCCTGAAGAGAACCATCCTTTCATTAATTTTCCTCAAATCATGTAGTAGCCTCCACAGCCCATTGGCCTTTTTAATCACAAAGATGGGAGAGTTCCAGGGGCTGTTAGAGGCCCTTAAATGTCTGATTTTTAATTGTTGTTGTAACAAAATGTGTAATTGTTGTAATTTGGGGGGCAGGGATAGGCCATTGTTCAACCCATATGGGGCTCCTGGTTTCCAGTAGATCTTGGGTACTGGGGGCTGAGCAGTGGCCTTTAGAATTGGTGGTAAGACAAAGGGCATTGTTGGCTCATGTGCACTCTCTGGCTGCTGCTTGTGGATCAAGATGTAGAACCTTTGGCTCCTTCAGCACCATATCTGCCTGCATACTGTCATACTTCCCTCTATGATGATAAAAAAATAGACCCCTGAAACTGTAAACTAGCACCAATTAAATGGCTTCCTTTTAAGTGTGGCCTTGATCATGGTCTCTCTTCATGGTAATGAAAGCCCTAACTAAGACAGAAGTTGGAGCCAGGGACTGGGGTATTGCAGCCATAGGCCTGACCATGCTTTTGTTTAAAGGAATGTAGATTTGGGAACTTTCAGTTAGGAAAGCAGTCAAATGTTTTAAGTGGGGCTTAATGGACCATACTAAGAGGAGCATAGAAGACAGTGGTGCTGAGGGTGATTTGAAATGTGGCTGTCTGACTCAAAATGTTTCAGAGGAAAAGAAATTTAGTCTGTTGTCTAGAGATAGAGCATTCTTGTGATATTTTGGTGAAGCACATGGCTACTATTCTTATCCAAAGAGACTACCTGATGCTAAAGTGAAGAGATTTAGATTAATTGCACTTTCAGAAGGAAATCTCAAAACATCCTAGCATAGACTCTGTCCTGTGGTTCACTCTTATGAAGAGTGTTTTGATCAAACATAGGAAGTTGAGAAAGGAAAAATACAAAATGTTTGGTTCAAGGGTTAAAAGGGCACCAGGAGTGTAATGGAGGTAAATCCTATGTTTAAGGAGATGAACAAATTAAAAATATTGAGTGGAATTAAGGAAGTGGTGACACTGGGACAAGATCCCACCCAGCTAAGATTCTATCATGTGAAAATGATGTTCCTCAATGGTCATTGCTGCTTATTCTAAATTACAATGCACTTGCAGTTGTAGGAGGGACTGTTATGTTAGGCATTATTATAACCTAGTTATTGCTTTCATTTGGAAATAAAAAGAGATGATTGTGTGTCATGTTGACCAGGGTGGTTTGTGATGGCTATTCTTTGTTGTCAATTTGACTATATCTGGAGGGCACACCTGATCTGGATCTTGAGGCCAAAAGAAAACATGAGGCTGGAAGACAGGCTTTTGTCACACTGATTGTCACAGTCCTCTCAATGGGGTATCATGGTCACCTTTTCTGGAACAGGTACCTTGTAGGAAATGTATACTACTATAAATTATGAGAATTTCTGGGGTTCCTGATTCTACTTGACCTTACCAGATTTTCTGTCTGGTGGCATGGTTCATTGCCCCATAGGGGGTCGTGTTCCAGCTGCAGCAAGCACCAGAACTTAGAAGCTTTAGTCATGTGGTTCTGGCTTTAGAATCAAGAATGGAATTCCCCTCTGTGACTAAAGAAAGTTGCTGAGGTCATGCTTCTGTTAGTGGTATTTCTGCATGGAGGCCACTGTGTGAGGCAGTCAAGGTTGAAACTCATGTTGGCAGCAGGACTTGGTAATGTGTGAAAGTCATCCAGGTGGTACTAGTTTTGAAGGCATGAAGGGGTCCTGGAGAGCAGGTGAGGATTGGCACTGTGAGATGCCAGGGAAGGCATTGATGAAGGGGCAGCCTCAGTTTAGTTAAAGGCCCAGGTTGAAAGCGTCATACAAAGTAGAGTCTTGGCACCATGATGAGTCTATGAGGGGCTACTGGTGAAAGTGCAACCCAGTTGAAACAGAAGACACCATCGTTTTGGAGATGCCAGCAGCATGGAATTACCATCAAGAGCAGCAACAGAATATGTTAAGGTGAGACTCCAACAGTTAAAGATGCCAGAGCCATGAAATATCTATTGAGGAAAGATCCTAACAGAGTGGTAAGAACCCAAGAGAAAGAAGTGTCTTGCAGTCATCAAATATGAGAGTAGTTAGAGCTCTGAGGAGCATTTTGACACTAGGAAGGAGGTGCAAAGTTTAGTGCTTGCCCAGCTGGTTTTCAATCTTAATTTGCTGAGTATTTCCTCACTGTGCTGCCTTCCCTGTGGTTTGAAATGCTAATGTATATCCTGTGCCATGATATGTTGGAACTTTGTAATCTACATTTTGATTTTGATTTTATAAGGGATTACAGTTAAAAGATTGTATGAATCTCAGAAGAGGCTTTGAACTTTTAAGCATTGTTGGAACTGTGATAGATTATGGGGACTTTTCAAATTGGACTAAATATATATTTGCATTATGTTATGGCTACAAGCCTATGGAGGCCAGGGAATGGAATGTGGGGGTTTCAATAGGTTTGACCCCATAGATTCATGTGTTTGAATGCCTGGCCATAGGGGCTGGCAGTATTCGGAGATATGGCCTTATTGGAGGAGGTATGGCCTTGTTAAAGGAAGTGTGTCCCTGTGGAGGCGAGGCTTTGAGGTCTTAAATGCTCAAGCTAGTCCCAGTGTATAAACAATTCCAGTCTCCTGATGTTGTCTGCAGATCAATATGTAGAACTCTCAGATTCCCCAGCACCATGTCTCCCTGCACACTGATGTACTTCCTGCTATAATGATAATGGAATGAACCTCTGAAACTCTAAGCCAGCCCCAATTAAATTTTTTTCTTATAAAAGTTGCCTTAGTCATAGTGCCTCTTCACGTCAATGGAAACCCTAAGGCAATGTATATATTATATTTTTCTTTGACTTTTTGCTGTAGAATTCCTTATAAATGGTTGTCTTCTGAAGATGTCCAGAAGTCTTGATTTTTATGTATTGCTTGCTTTATTTCCAGCTGGACAAGATGGGAGAGTCTAACTGTGGCTTTTTTTGCTATAACTAAGGATCTTAAGGATCTATATTAAAGTTGAAAAGCTACACTATCTTTGCAGCCCATATATGTATGGGTACACTCTAGCAATTCTAGCATGTGTGATGCAGACAGCAGTGTATATGTGATACCACTGTTGGGATGCCAAAGCTCTTTGTGCCCACAGACCACCAAGGAAACCAGGAATGTTAAGTATACAGTGCTGTCTTTTCAAAAGAAAATGTGTATAACCTGTTTTTCCATATAGAAGGATGGGAATAGGTGGTGACTAATGGCCTGGTGATATGTGTTATCTGAAGGGCCAGGCTATAACAAGTTCCCACAACCAGGACCAGTAATATTCAAAATGACCTCTACATTCTCTGTATGATCAGATCCTTCCCTAGGCTCTTAAGCTCATTCATGGTGCGTATGTCTAGAAACAATCTTCTCAGAGGAAAATGACATGTACTTTGAGTAGAGTTTCAATGTTATTATGCTTCCTGTGCACCAGTAATTTTATTACACCAGGAATGCACCCCGAACAACTGTCCTGTTTCAATATGCTTATAGTAAACTACCTGGTGTCAGATTTTCTAGAAGTCTGAATCAGGCTAAACTGAATTTTCCTTCTTGCCTCTCAGGATTCATTTCCCTGATGACAGTTGTAGACCTAGAAGGAACTCCCACATACAACCTGAAAAGTTTCTCTTAAAAATGAGAGGTTGACCTCTGGTAAGTGATGTGGTTCCGTTAGACACTCTCTTTTTTTTTTTTTTTTCTTGGTTTTTCAAGACAGGGTTTCTCTGTATAGCCCTGGCTGTCCTGGAACTCACTCTGTCGACCAGGCTGGCATCGAACTCAGAAATCCGCCTGCCACTGCCTCCCGAGTGCTAGGATTGAAGGCGTGCGCCACCACTGCCCATCTAGACACTATTTTTTTTTTAATTTTAATTTTTTGATACTTTATTTACATTTCAAATATTTCATCCTTTCCAGGTCTCCACTTTGGAAATCCCCTATCCCCTACCCCCTCCCCCTGCCTCTATGACGGTGTTCCCCCACCCACCCACACCCATCTTCCCACCTTGGCACTCCCCTATACTGGGACCTCTAACACCCTCAGGCCCAAGGGCCTCTCCTCCCCCTGATGGCAAACAAGGCCCTCCTCTGCCACATCTGTGGTCCGAACCATGGGTGCCTCCATGTGTATTCATTGGTTGGTGATCCAGGCTCCGGGAGGACTGAGGGATCAGGCAAGTTGACACTGTTGCTCCCGCCATGGGGCTGAAAACTCCCTCAGCTCCTTCAGTTCCTTCTCCAGTTCCTCCATCTGGAACCTCACGCTCAGGCCAACAGTTGCTGTGAAGTGAATCTTGGGTATTTGGAACTTTTTGGCTAATATCCACTTACCAGTGAGTACATACCATGTTCCTTCTTTTGTGACTGAGTTACCTCCTCAGAATGATATTTTCAAGTTCCATCCATTTGCACGCGAATTTCATGAGGTCATTGTTTTTAATAGCTGAGTAGTATTCCATTGTGTAAATGTATCACATTTTCTGTATCCATTCTTCTGTTGAGGGACATCTGGGTTGTTTCCAGCTTCTGGCTATTATAAATATGGCTGCTATGAACATAGTGGAGCATGTGTCTTTATTACGTGTTGGAGCATCTTCTGGGTATATGCCCAGGAGTGCTATAGCTGGGTCCACAGGTAGTATTATGTCCATTTTTTTTGAGGGTCCGCCAAACTGATTTCCAGAGTGGTTGTACCAGCTTTTAATCCCACCAGCAATGGAGGAGTGTTCCTCTTTCTCCACATCCATCGCCAGCATCTGCTGTCACGTGAGTTTTTGATCTTAGCCATTCTGACTGGTGTGAGGTGGAATCTCAGACTTGTTTTGATTTGCATTTCCCTGATGACTAAGGATGATGAGCATTTCTTTAGGTGCTTCTTAGCCCTGCAAATTTCCTCAGTTGAGAATTCTCTGTTTAGCTCTGTTCCCCATTTTTTGATAGGATTATTTGGTTTTCTGGAGTCTAACTTCTTGAGTTCTTTGTATATATTGGATGTTAGCCCTCTATCGGACGTAGGATTGGTAAAGATCTTTTTCCAATCTGCTGGTTGCCCTCTTGTCCTATTGACAGTGTCCTTTGCCTTACAGAAGCTTTGCAATTTCACGAGGTCCTATTTGTCAATTCTTGATCTTAGAGCATAAGCCATTGGTCTTCTGTTCAGGAACTTTTCCCCTGTACCCATATGTTCAAGACTTTTCCCCACTTTCTCTTCTATTAGATTCAGTGTATCTGGTTTTATGTGGAGGTCCTTGATTTACTTGGACTTGAGCTTTGTACAGGGAAATAGGAATGGATCAATTTGCATTCTTCTACATGTAGACCGCCAGTTGAACCAACAACATTTGTTGAAAATGCTGTCTTTTTTCCACTGGGTGTTTTTAGGTCCTTTGTTGAAAATCAAGTGACTGTAGGTGTGTGGGTTCATTTCTGGGTCTTCAATTCTATTCCATTGATCTACCTGCCTGTCACTGTACCAATACCATGCAGTTTTTATCACTACTGTTCTGTAGTACAGCTTGAGGTCAGGGATGCTGATTCCTCCAGAAGTTCTTTTGTTGTTGAGAATAGCTTTTGCTATCCTGGGGTTTTTGTTCCAAATGAATTTGAGAATTGCTCTTTCTAAGTCTATGAAGAATTGAGTTGGAATTTTGATGGGGATTGCATTGAATCTGTAGATTGCATTTGGCAGGATGGCCATTTTTACTATATTAATCTTGCCAATTCATGAGCAGGGGAGATCTTTCCATCTTCTGAGGTCTTCTTCGATTTCTTTCTTCAGAGACTTGAAGTTCTTGTCATACAGATCTTTCATTTGTTTGGTTAGAGTCACACCAAAATACTTTATATTGTTTGTGACTATTATGAAGGGTGTTGTTTCCCTAATTTCCTACTCAGCATGTTTATCCTTGGAGTATCGGAAGGCTACTGATTTGTTTGAGTTTATTTTATATCCGGCCACTTTGCTGAAGTTGTTTATCAGGTGTAGCAGTTCTCTGGTGGAGTTTTTCAGGTCACTTAAGTTTGTTGAGCATAGGCTTTTGTAGTAGGATCTGATGACTTTTTGAATTTCCTCAGAATCTGTTGTTTTATCTCCCTTTTCAATTCTGATTTTGTTAATTTGGATACTGTCTCTGTGCCCTCTGGATACTCTGGCTAAGGATTTATCTATCTTGTTGATTTTCTCAAAGAACCAGCTTCTGGTTTTGTTGATTCTTTTTACAGTTCTTTTTTGTTTCTACCTTGTTGATTTCAGCCCTGAGTTTGATTATTTCTTGCCTTCTACTCCTGTTGGGTGTATTAGTTTCTTTTTGTTCTGGCGCTTTCAGGTGTGCCATCAGCTGCTAGTGTATGCTCTCTCCAGTTTCTTTTTGGAGGCACTCAGAGCTATGAGTTTTCCTCTTAACACTGCTTTCATTGTGCCACATAAGTTTGGGTGTGTTGTACTTGCATTTTCATTAAATTCTAGGAAGTCTTTAATTTCTTTATTTCTTCCTTGATCGAGTTATCATCAAGTAGAGCTTTTTGAACTTCCATGTGTATGTGGGCACTCTGTTGTTGTTGTTTTTGTTGTTCTTGTTGGTGGTGGTGTTGTTGCCATTGAAGACCAGCCTTAATCCGTAGTGATCTGATAGGAGGCATGGGATTATTTCAATCTGCTTATATCTGTTGAAGTTCATTTTGTCACCAATTATATGGTCAATTTTGGAGAAGGTACCATGAGGTGCTAAGAAGAAGGTATATTCTTTTGATTTAGGATGAAATGTTCTATAGATATCTGTTAAATACATTTGGTTCATAACATCTGTTAGTTTCACTGTGTCTCTGTTTATTTTGTGTTTCCAAGATCTGTCCA